>JAQIUQ010002992.1:172500-337500 GCA_030378365.1 Hybognathus amarus | reverse complement strand
AAGAATATGTTGTTTTTTTTTTTCCAGAAAGTGTTTTGCACAAAATAAAAATTGATTTTTTTGTTTTGTTTTTCAGATTCACAAACTTTCAAGGATTTCAAGGACCCGTAGGAACTGGGCTATATCGCTTCCAGCTATATCAGCACATCATCTTATACGGTAGGTGGCGGTAATACTCCTAAGCGGTGAGCAGCCGGTAACAAGAAGTAGTCGCGGAAATAACGTCCTCATCTCAGTTCTCGCATGCGCCCATAAGGAAGTAATGGAATAGTTGAATAAAGTCGCTATTTATGTTTTTTTTCGCACAAAAGTAGTCTCGTCGCTTGATAAACTTATAATTGAGCCGCTGTAGGCACATGGAATATTTAAACATTTTCTTTAATGACTTTAATGGGCCGTCAAGAGCCAGTCCCTTAGGAAGCCAATGGAGGAGTGATCCAGCTCTCAGATTAAATCAAAAATATCTTTATTTGTGTTCCGAATATGAACGAAGGTTTACGGGATTGGAACAACATGGGGGTGAGTAATTAATGACTTAAATTTCATTTTTGGGTGAACTAACCCTTTAAAAGGTTAAGCAAAATTAAACTATAATATCTATATCTATAATATCTAAAATATAATTAATATATATATAAAATAGGGCTGTGCAAAAGTTAATTGCGATTAATCGCATCCAAAATAAAAGTCTGTGCTTACATAATATATTTGTTTGTGCTGTATATAATTATTTTGTACATATAAATACCTATGCATGCATGTAAGAATTATTTGTGCTTATATATGTCTGTGTATATATATATATATATATATATATATATATATATATAAATACATAATCTATATTATATAAATATTTTATATATGAATAACACATTTTCTTAAATAAATACATGCATGTGTGTGTGTTTATATATACAAAATAATTATATACAGCACACACACATATATTATGTAAACACAGACTTTTATTTTGGATGCGATTAATTGCAATAAATTTTTGCACAGCCCTAATATAAAACTCTCCAACAGTCTAAAAAAAATAAATAAATAAAAAAATGCGACCCGCAACTACCAATATTTGCAAGCGACTTTACAGAAAAACAAGCCCAAAGTCGCTTATATTAAAAGAGGCTACATGACGCTTTCCTAAAATTTAAACTTACGACTGACACCATGTGGCCCAAAAACAGAACTGCTCTTCCTTTCTGCTCGCCGCGCGCACTCGTACGTGCACAGTGCACACGCCGATCGTGCACATGGAGGTCAGCATTATGTTTACAGAGGTAAGAACAAGTCAAATACATATATTGTTTGAGATAAGTGTTCTGCTTGCGAACTCAAGTGTAGGCTACATTGCTGACTAGCGGTGTTAAGCAGAGTGATTCGTAAAACGTATAACATGAACGCGGCTTGACGTCACATCGCAGACAACGCGGGAAAATTCGAACCGTAAAGAAATATTAAAAATAGGATACAGGCGAATAGATGCACCCACTGGTGCGCGGACAAGGTGTACAGTATGCTCATCAGGAGATGTTTGAATTCATAAATGGTAAAATGAAACGGATTTTGTTAAGTCTATTTTGGGGGAAAGTTCATATAGCCTCTTTAAGCGGACTTGGCAACACTAATAAACATTTGTCAACAAATCAAATATACCTGTATTATCTGCTTGCAAACCAAACCCCGCTCGGTAATTGGTTGAAGGCGGACATTTTTAAGCCAGTGGGATTGATTGGCAGTTAGGCCACGCCCACTCGCTCAGCATGTGTTGCTACGTGAGGCCTCAGCCCTGGCGACACTCTTCATATCAATTAAAGCCCAATTAGGGAGCCATGTTCAGCTAATTATGCTACGCTTCACATTCCCAGAATAAAGTGAGCGTGTGTTTACTGAGATAAATAAATAAAGACACAGGCTGCCAAGGCGATTCTAACCTTAATCAGATTTTCAGTGCTTTCTCTCTCCCTCTGCATGTGTGTGTGTGTTTATTATATCAACTCTGTGCTCCAAACAGGTGTAATTATATCACATTCGCCATTTGGTGACAGTGTTGTAACGTGTCTTGTGAAAAGGGACCAATTCCCTGTCTCATTTCTTCCTGTTTGAAGAATAATGAAATCAAGAAGGTTATTTCATGCAGAGAGGTTGTTTGCTTGTATGTGTATGAGTCGCGAAAGAGAAAAAAAGTGTGCCTACACCTGTAGACTGCTTCATCTGTTCAGACAAGCACATTTTGACAAAATTTCGCCTAAAAACAGAACAGTGTTCAGTATTCTGGAATATAATAAATAATAAATATTCATTACCTTTTTATAAAATGTTTTCAGCCTAGTGTAATTGGACTTTAAAAAAAATGGCTTTCAGCTTTAAGCACAAAGAGTCAAACAATAAGAGAGAGAGACAGCCGATTCTAGATAAATTGGTAAAAAAATTGGCGTGATTGAGAGATGGAAAGAGGGAAACCCTGATATGACAGAGGAGATGTGTGTAAAATAGGATAAAATTAATGGAGTGTCACCTTAAATTTGGAATATATTTGACAACCTGTCTCCCAGCAGGTCCTTGTTCCCCACTAAGATGGACTTTGAAGTACAATTCACTTACTTGCAAAAATCCTTGTCTTTCTTAACAGATTGTGTGCGAGATGAGCTAGTTTTTCCACTTCGTGCCCTTGCTAATGGTTAATCTTGTCTAGCCTTTAGACTTGAAATCAATCTATGCCTGTGAGACTGGCCCTTACATTGGTCATTTTTATGACTTGTCTTATGTAAGGTGTCAGGCTGATCATCTACACCACTAACAGCTGTTATTGATCATCCTCGTTTCTTTTTAGCACACTAAAGCTTTATTATCTGCAAGTGGGGAGCTAGGGGAAGAGCTTTGGGATTGAGCTGGGACTCCACCAACAAAACCAAATCGGTCCTCAATCTGTCACCTGGATTTTTTTTTATCATCAGGGGAGTAGAGTAGCTCTTGCACACTTTTAGCTAATAATTAAAACAATAGTTATGCTGGCAATTTGTTTACAAATGTGAAATTGATGAGAAAATGTGAGTGGCAAGACTGTCACAATGCTAATTACAGTAGTTGCTTATGTGTTAAAATTAGGGCTGTCAAATGATTAATCGCGATTAATCGCATCCAAAATAAAAGTTTGTGTTTACATAATATATGTGGGTGCACTGTGTATAATTATTTTGTATATATAAATACACACACAAACGCTTATATATATTTAAGAAATATTTTCATGTATATACTGTATGTAGATTTATATATAATTTATATTATATATAAATATACATATTTTATATATAAATAATATTTTTTCTTTCTTAAATATACATGTGTGTGTGTGTGTTTATATATATATATATATATATATATATAAAATTATACACAGTGCACCCACATATATTATGTAAACACAAACTTTTATTTTGGATGCGAATTAATCATGATTAATTGTTTGACAGCCCTAGTTAAAATGTATATTACTAGCTATATATTTAGATCAGTAAGTGACACACCTCTTTACAAATAGCTACATGATTTAAAGTATCATTCATATCATTATTGCTGCACATGTGAACGGTTAATGTTGGAAGTTAGCAATTAGCTATGATTGCTCTAGCGCTACTAGCTAACAGACGAGACTTTTTGTTTTGTTTCGATGAGCAAGTACGGTAAGGTCGGTACGAAGACATTTCTAGAAATGCTGATTAAGGATTTGTTTAAAACCTCCGTCCACGGACAACTGCTTGTATTAAAAGGATCTAAATCAGCTTCCTGGTACATATTTTCAGTGCTGGCAGTATTTTCTTTTATAGGCTTTTTGATGGGAACGAAGCATCCTGACACAGCAGAAAAGCTTTCTGAAATGTGTAACTTTGCCAATAAATTGAAGTTCAGACCTATCATTGTCACATTGTCTCAGGAAAAAGAAAGACATGGTCAGAACTAGCTCTTAAACAGTATGTTTTTCTCTTTTGGCTTAAAGCTACCTTTTCACTATCTTGAAATTACTAGGTTTTCAGTAGAAAATGGGTTGCTAATGTAGCTGTTAGTATGCTATGAGTGATTTTTAGCATGTTGCTATGCAGGGTGTTGCTTGTTGGTTAAACAGACACAAATCTTGGTTCAACTCAGTGCAAAGGTTGTATATAATTGGTATGTAGCTATACTGTTGTTGCGCTAACAAACCTTAGCGCTTAATAGGGCATTTGAATTCAATTAAATGCTAATCTTATTTGGGTTTCTATAGTTATAAACATTTCATCTGTAGCTTACAGAGACATTCGCTTGAAACTGTTGTAGAAAAAAAAACTGAGGTAAAGGTTTATGCTAATACCCACTATAGCACTAAAGAGACAACGTTGTTGTGTTAAGAAGTGCTGCGACACATTTTTAGGGATGCAGTTTGGCATGAAAGCAAGCTCATGTTGCTAAATCAAGCTTGAGTAGAAGCTGACAGAAAGCTAGTGGTCCCACTGCTAAAAATGCAACTTTATGGTGTTATGAATTGCTATAATGGATAGCTAAATGCAGTTGCTAAATCAAAATAGTTTAGTGTATGGCAGATGCTAAACCTCAATTATACTGCTGAGAATACTTTGTGTTCTGAATTGCTATGATGTACGAATACTAAATCAAGCTTTCTTGGCAGAAGCAGACAATTTACGCTAAAGGCCACAACCACTTTAAATGCTTTGTTGTCTTAACTGCTATGACGTACTATAGCTGATAATCAAGCTTGGTTAGCGTAAAAGCAGACAGATTAAAACAGCGATTAACAGCAACTTTTTTATGTTTTGAATTGCAATGATGTATCTAAATCAAGCTTGCTTAGTCTAGAAGCAGAGTTTATGCTAAAGCTAAGAATGCAATTCTGTTGTGTTAAATTGTTCTGACACATTTCAGTGTGAAATCAAACTTGCATAGCTAGCGTTAGCATTCACGATTAATGTTCCAGTATACTGTACATCTAGGCTTATGAATTTCTTCGAGTTGTAGTAGTTGCTATGATTAGCTAAGATTGTATGTGTTTTGACTCATCCACAAGCATGTGGATACAGGATAAATCAGAGCTGTGTGCCATTTGACACTCTTGTGCTAACCTCAGCTACTCTCTCAGTTGTTTTGTGTGTTTCCATTCTGAGTCAGCCTACTTCAAGATTGTCTGTTGCTAATTGTGAAGGACAGCTTCATGACAGAGAGTGGGCGCTGTGGGGCGCATCTGCGGCAGATGAGTGTATGAGCATGTGGGCGTGTTTTGAAATGTGCATTGCTGATAATCAGCTCAATAGCGAAGAGAGAGTATAGCTTTGTACTACGTGTCACTCGTCTGCTTTACGTCTGTTTGACTGCGAGGTTTTGACGCTTTTACCCAGCAAACACTGAATGCTCCCCTAATGTTAGTATTTGATTTCTGTTGTGTTGTTGTTGTAGTTTTTTTAGAACCATTCTAGGAATCGTTCTTTTTATAACTTTTTCTAGCGACGCAATACTCATTTCCACATTAATCACAGGGAATCGAGGTTACGTTAGTCACCCGAGTACATTTTACTGGTGTACTGACTATCATTAATTTATCTATCTCTGTATTGAATAATTACTTATAATCAATATAGATATGAGAGTAAATAAGATTTCTGAGAGATTTGAAACCCTTAGGCCTCGTTTACACTGCATGGTTCAAGTGACCCAAATCCGATTTTTTCCTCTCATGTGGCACAGATCGGATATGACCGGTAACGTGTAAGCAGGAAAAAACGCATAGATTTCGATTTTCTCAGATCGGATGCAGGCCTTATTCATATGTGGTAATAAATCGGATATGAATCGGTAGTGCATTGCGTGTGCCATGTAAGCAGCAATGATATCCCCAGTGAAATGCGAGTCGTCCGTCATTAAAAAGTGCGCGATTACAGGCGCGATGGAAGAAAGGATACACACAGTGGAGCAATGCGGAGGTTTCTTGTCTTTTGAGTGTTTGGGGCGAAGAGTGCCAGCGAAAATGCAGGGTTGTTACAGAAATAAATCCGTATCTGAACACATTTCACGTGATATGAGGCATCGCTTTAGGTGCTCGTGGCTATAGTGCCTCCTCTCTCTTCTTTTTTATTCGCCATACGAGACCAATGTTTTGATTACTTTTCAAGATATTGTGGAAAGAAAAACACTGGATAATTTTAATCACATCTCTATCCATTGCATTTCGTGCTGTTTTACTTAATTTTCCGGGTCAAAACGTCTACATTTGGTAGTTTCAGCAGTGTATAGTGTTAATGCAAAAATCGGATATGGGTCACTTTTTAAAGATGATGTAAGCAGGTCGTCAAAAGTCAATATAGGCAGAAAATCGGATTTGGGCATCAAGACTTGCAGTGTAAATGCAGCCGAGAACCTAACCCTAATCAAGAAATTCTTGCGTTTACGGACCAAAAGAAGCATGTCCCACTAAAAAGATATGTCCTCGCTACTCGAAAAAAGATTTGTTCATTTTGATGAACGAGTTCGAACAGGAGAGTCACAAACGCTCATGAGCAAAAACGAGCAAGGCGAGCATTTGTGCTTATAAAACTTAAACTTTTTTTTCTTTTTGAAATGAGCGATCGTTTCGCTTGATAAGACCCTTATTCATTGTCTGGTGTTGTTTAAAGCTCTTTGAACAGTTTGTAGTTTGCACTGAAACTCTCATTTGGACCTTGAACCGTTTGGTTCCCAATGAAGTCCATTATATGGAGAAAATCCTGGAATGTTTTCATCAAAAACCTTAATTTCTTTTCAACTGAAGAAAGAAAGACATGGACATCTTGGATGACATGGGGGTGAGTAAATATCAGCAAACGTTTTGTTTGAAAGTGAACTACTGAAAAAGAACGTTCTGGGAACATTTGAATAACATTAAGGGAACATTAGAATAATGTAACCACCGCTATATTTCCGTTAAGAAAATGTTCCTGGCTAACCAAAAACAGACCTTAAAAAAGAACATTCTGGATACCAAAAATTGTTAGCTGGTTTCTCATTCCAAACACAATTTTGTCAACTTGCTTCATTTCAGAGGCCTAGAGACATGTGTTTTTTATCAAACAGGCAATGCTAATCAGACAGACAGGCTAGGGTAAGGCAAGCGACAAATCTTGTCTACCGTGATAGTGAATAAAAGGATTTGATTTGTACTAGTGTAGCCAGAGATGATGTCAACTTGACTCTGAGAGTGGCTGCAACATGGCCAGCACACACTCCTGGCGTTACATACCCATACAACCACGCAAACATGTGTACTGTTGATTACGTCCGCCTTTGTGTCAGCTGTGTCACTTTGGCCTGATCTCGGAAGATGCTTACCGCAAATCAAATCCATTTCAGCCACCTATTTTAGAATAAACAACTCACTCTTTCCTCCTTCATCCATCAGCTTAGTGGAAGAGAATGAAAAGCCATTTTTATTAGAACAATGCGCTCCCCAGGGGGCCGAGAGAGGAAACGGGGAAATGTAGAGAAGAAAGTGGGAGACAGAAAGGGGAAGAATTGTTTCCTTCCATCATTACAATAAGCGTCTCATTTTGCAGTGTGGTTGTAACAGGAAGCATCGCTTCAATAATTGTAGCACTGTCAGCAATGTGGAGTCACGACAAACTCGCCATGATCTCATACAATACCATTACCGAGACAGTGTCCCTATGAACAAATGTGACAAATATGACTTTGTAATGATTGCAACTTTATATTTGTATATATTAGACTTTTTTTCTCCCACTCTACCTTAATGTAACTCTCTCACATTTGCTGATTTTATTTTGTATATTTTAAACTTGTTCACAATTAAGTATTTATGTAATCAATATTTATACTTTTAGATTTTATTTATTTGTTGTTTGTTCTTTTAACACTTTTTATACTCTAATTCTCTGAGGTAGAAACTATGGAAGCTTGTTTCCGCCACTGAATAAAAAATAAAAATAAATAACTGCGACTTTTTATCACACAATTGCGTGTTATAAAGTCAGATTGCGAATATAAAGTCAGAATTGCGAATATAAAGTCAGAATTGCGATTTACAGTTTACATCTTGCAATTCTGACTTTATAACACATAATTGCGATTTTATATGATGAAATTCTGACATCTTTTCTCAGAATTGTGAGATATAAATCTCGCAATTGCGACTTATCAGGCCAATTCTAAAGGGAAAAAGAAGACTAACTTTTCCCCTCAGAATGGTTAATATCTCGCATTTTTTACTTTATATCATCTTGATTGTGATTTTATTTCTAGTAATTCTGACTTTATATCTCGCAATTCTGACTTTATAACACGCAATTCTGACTTTATATCACGCAATTCTGACTTTATATCACGCAATTCTGACTTTATATCACGCAATTCTGACTTTATATCACGCAATTTTTGACTTTATAACACGCAATTCTGACTTTATATCACACAATTCTGACTTTATATCTTGCAATTGCGTGTTTATATGATGCAATTCTGACTTTATATCTTCGCAATTCTGACTTTATATCATGCAATTGTGATTTTATATTTAGCAATTCTGACTTTATAACACGTAATTCTGACTTTATATCATGCAATTACAACTTTATATCACGCAATTTGCAATTCTATATCTTGCAATTTTGACTTTATATCTCGCAATTCTGACTTTATAACACACAATTCTGACTTTATATCAAGCATTCCTGACTTTATAATGCACAATTGCGATTTATATCTTGCAATTCTGACTTTATATATCGCAATTGCGATTTTATATCTAGCAATTCTGACTTTGTATCTCACAGGCCTGACTTTATAACACGCAATTCTGACTTTATATAACACACAATTCTGACTTTATAACACGCAGTTGCGATTTTATATCTAGCAATTTTGACTTTATATCTCGCAATTCTGACTTTATAACACACAATTCTGACTTTGTCACGCATTTCTGACTTTATATCACACAATTGCGATTTTATATCTAGCAATTCTGACTTTATATCACGCAATTCTGACTATAACACGCAATTGCGATTTTATATCTTCCAATTCTGACTTCATATCTCGTAATTGCGATTTTATATCTAGCAATTCTGACTTTGTATCTCACAAGCCTGAACTTTATATAACACGCAATTCTGACTTTATAACACCGCAATTCTGACTTTATATCTCACAATTTCTGACTTTACGTCTCGCAATTCTGAGAAATAAAGTCAGAATTGTGAGATAAAAGTCGCAATTACTTTTTTTTCATTCTATGGTGGAAACAAGCTTCCATAGGAAACAGACTTTTTTGGGGGAAATAGTTGTTCTAAAATACTAATTTGTGTCTTTTTATACTAAAACTCTACTTAAAAAAAAAGTCAAAATCAAATTACCTAAGTGGCTATCTACATTAACTTTATAGTGCTTTATACTCTTTCTGCATGTCTATTTTTTTATTTCTCTATTTTTAAGTTGATGCATAAATGAGAACTGAGCAACGTTTGAGCGATGATATCTTCCTCTGGGGTGCCACAAAGTGGCCTATTCCTGATTCCTTCACCCAGCATCTGCTCGGCTTCTCCGTCTCTGATCGACTGCCACGCCGTACCCA
The DNA here is from genome assembly GCA_030378365.1 of Hybognathus amarus. Taxonomy (NCBI): domain Eukaryota; kingdom Metazoa; phylum Chordata; class Actinopteri; order Cypriniformes; family Leuciscidae; genus Hybognathus; species Hybognathus amarus. Next base: position 327,881 of record JAQIUQ010002992.1, on the reverse strand, counting down.
TCAGCGGCCGCCATATGCTATCCCAGCGGCCATCTCTTGCTGTAAACAAACAATATATTTTGACAGATGCTCACTTGCCTCGATCTCAGGCCCTGCCTGACCGTCATCGCGGTGCTCTGGACACAGTTCTGTGCTCTGACAGGTGGACCTTCACCCCTCCTTCCTCCAGTATAATTACAGAGCGAATAGATTTAAAGATCAGACTGTTTAAGGTGGCCCTGAATTAACAGCTGTCAGGGGGTCTATTGTCTTCATGGCTGCGGTGTGACACCAACGCCTCTGAAAAGGCCACAGCAACCCTGCCATTTCTCATAATAGACTTTTAGTTAAAGGACAGGAAAATAATAAGCAGACTTAATTGCGGAAAGTCGGACGTCGTTTGTCACTCCCGCAGAATCAACTTTGGAGGGACAAACGAGGTTCAGTTGTGATGACAAGACAGGGCTGCTCTTTTCATCTTTTCAGTTCTCACACACAGACAACCAGAAGACAAAGACAGCTGTTTAGTATCGGTTCTGTTCTAACTATAGGGTTTGGAAAGGTATAGAAAAGTATGGAATTTCATATCGGTAATTTCCAAGTCTGGAAAAATGTGGAAAAAGAAAGAGTATGGAACAAATATTTGCTTTTTCAGACTATTACCCCTATTTCGTTTTTTTTTTCTGTTAGAGAAAGTAAGAATTTAATGAAAATAAATCTATCACACAAGATTTGTGTTTTTATGGCAATTGTTTAGTGATTGTCAAATATGCTAAAACGAATTCAAGGTGCACTTTTTCATTATGCAAAAATACAGCTTATAAGTATTTGGATTTTCTTTTAATAATATTCATAGCACCATTTTACAGAGCCTCTAAAAGTATCTTTGCAACAAAACAAAAAATATATACAGACAGAAACCATTAAACACCTACTGTATAGCGCCATCAGCCCATTTCACGGTATGGTTTCTTGGCCGCCACGACTATGCGTTAAAGCAGATCTATGGTCTTAAAATATGACATTCTGTTTCTACGAAACCCAGATTTTGAACGCCTTTTTACAGCACTCGTCTTTTTTATAGATTCTTGAACTTGCCAATGCACACAGCTGTATTGTGCCATCAGCCCATTTCATGTTATGGTTTAGTCATAGTCATTTCAGTCTGTCAGCCAATTCAACAACAAATGTGTCTAAAGTTGTTGTCGTCGTAGGATTTCTGTGTATATAATTTAAATCTTGTTTGTATAGTGTGTAACCACACGTTTGTAAATATATATATATATATATTTTAAAGATATTGTATTAAAAACTGGCATATGTTCTTGTTCTGTAAGTTAGCCATCTTCTCACATCTGAAACAGAAGCACCTGTGTGACAAGTAAACATGACGCAACAGGTCCCTCGGCATAAATGTAATTTTGCGTTTCAAAAAATGTGTTTGTAGTTTCAAAAAATTGCGCCAACGTTAGTGTTTGTGTGTGTCTGTGTGTATTACAACTCTATAAGTACATAAATGTATCAAATAACCATACCGAGACGTACTGGTCAATTCTCATTTGTGTTTATTCTGCCGGAGTCTCTTCGTCATCTGGGTCTGATCAGAGACTATTTATATATTCCAATTCAAACATGTACGGCTGAATGACATTCAAAACAGCGGCTCTCACTCTCTCAGCCCTTCTGCTTACTGACTGCCATAGGTCTGCAAGTGACGCCCTGATTCCAAAGGCAGGGCAGGGATATGCAGCTCATTTGCATTTAAGGTCGTATACACCAAAACAGCTCATTTTGAAACAGGCCCTAAAACGATATTTTCAAATAGTTATAATAAATTAACTATGGGGTATTTTGAGCTGAAACTTCACAAATACATTCTGGGGATACCTGAGACCAATATTACATCTTGTAAAAAGCGGCATAATAGGTCCCCTTTAAATTGGATGTTAGCCCTTGATATTAGAGGCACTACTCTGTAAGAAAAGCCAAATTTGAACAAATAGATCTCTATTAGTTAATGTACATCCATGCTCTTGTTTTCATACTAGATGGCAGTGATCCACAAAGGAAATAGCTTATAGTACATATAAAACTAAAAACTGTATTGTCTAAGCACGCAAAAAAAATCCCTGTGAATAGTTTCTCAAGGGCACAAGAAGTTTCTCTTGAGCATGCAAAAGTCGAGACCCTGAAAAAATTTTTATTTGTTCTGCCTGTATATCTGTCAGATTTCATTGTGTGCTGATCAAGTCAAAATCCGGTAGTTTCAATGTTCACTTTTCTAAGCTTTTCTATTTCAGAAGGCCAGCTGTGTAAACCAGCATTGGTTTGGAATAAAAAGCTCTCTGACAGAGTGTAAAGAAGCAATGATTAAACACAAACCCAGTCGTAGAAGAGACTTTTGTGGGGCTGCGAATGCGAGTCTCCATCGGCTGTCTGATCCTGCGCTCTCGCTCGGGGGAGGGGGAAGCAGATTTAATTAAATCAGAATTAAAGAGCATTGTTATTTTGATTGAAGACACCCGGTTCCTTTCCCTCCACTCTCGCTCACCCTACTGTCCCGGATTGACGCTTGTCGTTGAAGGTTTACTTGAGTACATAGCATGCATCTGGTGATCTCCTGAGCACACACGCAAACACATGCAGGTCTTACTACATGTTTGAGGAACACAAGCGCCATCTTCTCTGCTGTAGATTGAGTCTAATTCTGTATTATTGGATAATGAGAAAAGCCTATACGACACACAGACTGGCACAATGTTAGAAGTTAATTAAATTTCGGTAGAGTGACAGGAAAGAACCTGACAGAACCTGAAGGCAGCCTAAGAAACATCGGCCAGACAGAAACAATGGCATGTCTGCTTTTTCCAGGCCCCGGCTATATGGCGTGAGAGAGGCCCTTCAGAACAGATAGACAGACTGAGAGAAAAAGAAGGATGGAAGGACAGTAATGAATAGTCTGTGTCCTGATAATTGCATTAATGATTATTAGGCAGAGCTCAGGGGAAGGTGATGAGAGAGAGGGGGAGAGTTTCTGTCAGCTAACTTTGACTAATGGCTGCTCACTTGTGGCCACTGCTTGGAATATTAATTTACAAAATAAACTTTAAGAAAGCAAAGAGGGAGAAAGAGGAAAAGAAGGTCTGTGAAGAATTAATTTGTTTGAAACAGGGCCTCATCCACTTTGAAAAGAAAAAAACTTTTTATATAAATTTTACTGTACATGTTTTTACATATTTTAATTGCATGATATTATTGCAAGGCTACTTTAAAATGATAGCTTTTTAGGTTATATGCTTCTTATAATTTAAAGATGAGTTTTAATAATGAGTGTTTTCTAGAACCACTAGATTCAATTGTCAAAGTAATTGCTAATTTCAAAACAGTAACTTAGATACCGCAGAAAAATAGTTCCTTTTTGAGAACGGTCACTTTGTATTGTTGTAGCATTGCTGCATATATCTAAGCTCTACATTAACGGCTATTGTGAGTTTTTATTGTGAAATTGTATATACAGTGTTGGTGAGTAGATAACTACAAGTAGCGTAGCTACATTTTTCAGTAGCTTGGCAGTAGCTCAGTTGCTTTTTAATCAGTGAAGCTTTTCCAGTACTTTTTGCATCAAGTAGCGGTGTAGCGCGAGCAAAAGCTACATTGCTACATTGTTGAGCCTGCGCGAATCAGCACCATAGATCAGCACGATGCAAGGATATTCTTCTTGTTGGATTACAAACTCATTTTTTGCCATTACCGCCACCTGTTGTTTAATCACGCATCTTGCGGCTAACGGTTCGCTGACGTACAGAAGTGGGTTGTTCTAGGCTTTTTGTTGCAATTTTGCACTTTTGACAAACAGTCAGAGATGTTTTAGTGTTGTGTGTAATAAAACAATACTCTTTGAAATCGTAATTGCATTGCCTTGTTTTAAACACTAAATATTTTACTTAAAACATTCCTCAGAAACTTATTCAGTTATTTATAATATACGTTGTTCAAAAAAGCAAAGGTAGTTTCAATGTAGCTAGCTAGTTTTTGATAGTAACTTGTAGTGTAGCTAACTACTTTTCTAAACGGGTAGCTCTGACTGTAGTTAAACTACTTTAACTTACGAGTAGCTTGTAGCTTGTCAAACTACAGTTTCAGAGTAGCTTCCCCAACACTGTATATATATTGTTGTTGTTGTTGTTTGCCAACAGAATGTACCAGCAGGGGCTAAGGGCTACGCTAACTAGCTAGACATGCTAAACATTTCCCCAAAATCATCATGGTTATCATTGTTTCAACATTTCAGTAGTCGGTACTAACATCAGTAAAATTTACCAATAAATATTTCAGCGTATTCTGACTAACTACTTACTAGTATTGGCCGTTGACGTAGTATTGGCTCGGTTAGCACAGGTAATGGAATATCACCACACAAGACTACATACAGCTAAGCTCTACATTAGCGACTATTGTGAGTTTTTTTTTGGTGAAATTGTGACTGTCTGAATATGCTTGGATGGCCAATATATATGTATATATATATATATATATATATATATATATATATATATATATATATATATATATATATATAGTATATATATGCCACAGAATGTACCAGCAGGGGCTAACGGCTAGGCTAACTAGCTAGACATGCTAAACATTTCCCCCAAAATTATCATGGTTATCATTGTTTCAACATTTCAGTAGATGGTAACACCAGTAAAATTTACCAGTAAATATTTCAGCGTTTTCTGACTAACTTACTTATAGATTGACCATTGCAATGTGCTCAACAGATATGACTGTGATTGGCGACAATGTTAAATGCTTGTAAAAACGCGCTGAATATTCCTGTTTTTTTGTCTGATACTGGTAGTACCGCAATGTTTGAAAACCCTACCCAAACAAACTAGTAGCTTACCGATGCTATTTTTTAATAGCAATATGCTTTGTTAGTAGAGGAGCTATACTTCCTAGCACTGCATGCCATCGTGGGATCGGTGTTTACTCTGTGAAGGCAGTGAGTTATCCGATAAAGATGATGGCCGCTTGATGGAAAAATGGCTGCTTGATGTCATAAAAACATCACATAAATGTCAGAGAACGATAAGCTGTTTAAAAAAAGATTAGTGCCCTTTAAAAGATAGGTGTGTCAATGATCCACCTTGCACTCAAATAAAGTGTTTTGATTGGTGTGCAGTTCGATTTTGCCCTCTGCGTTTACACCCACTTCTTCTGACCCCACCTTCCAGGTGTCCCCTCAGATGGTGATAACAGCACCTCAACAACTTATCCCCTAAAACTCACACATGCAGTGGAGAATAAACACCCTGCTTAATGCCAGGTGGCTGTCGACTGAAGACATTTTTCACATAAATCAAACTGCCATTGGGCTTATCAATAACAAGTCAATTAGCAGGCGGAGAGAGCCGTGGATCTCTAGGGGTCACCGCTTGTTTGTTAGATGGACATCTGCAGCTCTGTTTGCTTCGCCATGGCAACAGACCTACAGTTTCTCTCGTTCTTTCTGTCTCAGTTTGTCTCGTTCTTTCGGTTTGTGAAGACTGCTTTAAAGGGATAGTTCACTTTGAAATAAATTTTTGATATGTTTTAGCTTAACTCAAGGGCATTCAAGATGTAGGTGTCTTTGTTTCTGCAGTTTCAATTTTGATATTTTTAGGTCAAACCGTTCTTATCATCAGCCATATAATGGAGGTATATGGTCACCACCTCAAAGAGCATGCACAGAGAAGTCCAAATTAAACATGATTTAATGACTCGTAAATGTAAGTACACATTAATGGCCTAAGACATAAAACGAGCGGTTTGTGTGAGAAAACCAAACAGTATTTATATAGTTTTTACCTCTTGTAATCACAGCCACGTCCAATTACTCTGAGGGCGAGGGCGCTTCATCTGTGCGCAAGCGCGTCGGAAAGCCCCGGAAGTGATCTCTCGCCGCGTGTACGTCACTCATTGTCACACATCGATTTCAGAAGTGTTATCCTTCACTGCGAAGATCTAAACATATTTAGATATACAGGAAAATGCAATGGAAGAAGATTTCGATATATCAACAGACAACGTTGATTTTTTTTTCCGCAACCGCACTTCCGACACGCCCGTGCCTTTCAGATCACTTGGACGTGGCTGTGGTTACAAGAAGTAAAAACAATATAAATACTGTTCATTTTCTCACACAAACGGCTCGTTTCATGTCTTAGGCCATCAATGTGTACTTACATTTACGAGTCATTAAATGATGTTTAATTTGGACTTCTTTGTGCATGCTCTTTTAGGTGGTGACCATAGACCGCCATTATATGACTGACAGACAAGAACGGTTTGACCTAAAAATTTCAAACTTAAAAATACTGTGGAAACAAAGACACCTAAATCCTGGGATGCCCTTGAGGTAAGCTGGAATATATCAAAAATTAATTTAAAAGTGAACTATCCCTTTAAAGTGCATAAATTCACCCTGAAATTAAAATTATGTTATTTACTCACCCTCATGTTGTTCCAAACCCATTTAACTTTTACTTCATTAAAACACAAAAATTGCATGTACTTTTGTTTTTCTGACTTCTTTGTTTAATAGTGTAAATCACCTTCCAATTTCATTGTACTTTCATTGTACAGGAAAGACATTCAGCAAAATACCTCTTTTGTATGCTATTCTTCAAAAGAAAGAATGTCATACAGGTTTAGAACAACATGAGGGTGAGCAAATGATGACAGATTATATCAAATAAACATGCACATATGTGACCTTTTTCGTGATCAATCAATGTTTTCAAATGTTTTTCAAGCCCTTAAGGAATCTCTGTGAAGGATGAAGGAGCACTTGTAGAAACTGGTATTTTCAATGACCTTTCTAATTTTCTTCAGTTTATAGACTTGGCTATTATAATTTGGCCGAAAGCAAACTCTTTTGCATAAAAATGACTCCCCGTCCCTTTATTACTCACAATACTGAGGCTTTATTTATTTCCTCTGTTTTTTTTCCCCTTCTCTTTGTCTGTTCGTCCATTTAAGTGTATTTATTTATTTCTCATATTAATGTGTGTAGAATTTTATGTTTGTTGCAACCATGTTGTAGAATGACCTATTATTTATGATGTTTTCTCTTGTTTATTTATGATGTTTTCTCTTTGTTTGGTTTGCAGAAGTTGTGACTCTCAGATGAGACAGGCCACCCAATGCTTGAGGCACTCAGTGACTATTTAATGACTAGTCTGAAGCCCTGACGGAATAGCACCTAAAATGCACAGGACCAAGTACATCATAACTCTTCTGCAAATACACCCTTGCTTTATTCATCAACAAATAAATCCACTTCAGCTAATGACACCAACACAGTTCATAATGGGACTGCAACAAGGCCCACGTGTAGAGTTAATGTTCATTATAGTGAAATAGTTTCCCCTACTATAGATAATTAGTTTATAAATTCAACAAAAATAACCATGTCTCAGTAGGATTCTGAAAATGCACAGATAATCGTGAGTTAATGTATAACTAATGAAGAACTAAACCATTAATTAATGATTACGGCATCAGCAACTAATAAAGAGTCTATGATTAATAGTAATACATGAATTGCTATTAAGTCAATGTGTCATTGTGTATTAATCCCTTAATAACATATTTTATTAACTAATAGTAAATTAATGTGTTAATTACCACAATTAGTCAAAGCTATCCACTTCAACTTCCAGTTGTCTGCTTTAATTAATCATTAGCTAATGATTTGCAAAGGTATCATTATGTTATGACTTTACTTGTTGGGGCACATCATTATTAACTAATCATTTAGTAATTGTAGTAATTTGCACATGAATTTGCACTAACAATTAATTAATTAATCATGTATTAATGCATATTAGTGTACCTGTCATACTATCTTGAAGTTGAAATACAAGGCTTTGGCTCATTCTGGTAATTAACATATTAATTAACACTATTAGTTGAAAAATGAGTTATTATGGAATTAATCCACAATTACATATTTCATTAAAAACAATTAATGTATGAACTAATACATTAACCTTATAGAGTCTTAATTAGTTCCTAATGTGGAAATCATTAATGAGTAGCTTAAATAATCACTAGTTACACATTAATTCAGTATTATCAGTGCATTAGTTAAGCATGAATTAATGCTTATTAGTGCACCCGTATTGTAAAGTGTTACCAACATTTTAGTCAGTCAGCCTTGACTATATAGTTGTCAGCTCACTTCTAAATGTATTCCTTTGATCTGATGTGTTTTAACGGTGTCTGTTTTTCTATACAGAGGGGGATCAAATAGCAAAGCTGCAGCTTGTTGGCTTGGACCACCTGCTGGAGATGAGTTTCAGAGAGCACCAGGGGAAAACAGCAGGGGATGCGTTAGTTTGTATCCATGTGCCTTGTACTGACATGTTTACGATGCAGAATGTGTATGTTTGTGTGTCTTAAAAAATAAATGATCTATGTTGTGTAGTGAGTGTTTGAGCTTAGTATGGTTGTTAGGTCTGTGAAAAAATTGTCCACATACATAATTTGTACTTTAGGCATGTCTTGATTTGGAAAAATAGTTTGTTTAGGGTTAGTGTTAATATGTATGCCAATTATAGGTAGCATAATGTAAAAACAACAAGAAATCTATGCACTGTAAGAAAATATTGTTGGTTTAACTTTAAAAAAAATAAGTAACCTGGTTGCCTTAAAATGTTAAGTTCTGGAAAAAGTGAGTTAAAGCTGCAATACCTAAGATTGCATGCCGCTAAGAGGGCGCTACATTCAAAACAACAACAACAACGGCTTTGCTTGATGACGACGTGGAGGAATGCGGAATGATGGGAACTGTTATTTTCAACTCCACCGTGGATAAATCAGTCAGACGGGAATCGAAAATGTGCTCTATTCCATAACAAATGCGCAAACAAGCTGACGGTTGTTGCTCTGATAGATGCTAACGCACAACTACAACTTCCGCATTTGTCCAGGACTACACGTAGTACGAGCGGAAACCGAGGTAACGCGGATATGACGCGATTGACTGGCGACTCCCAGCTCACCCCTGCTCACACGCCCCATTTTCTCGGTTAAAATCTAAATTTTCTCGCGATTTAAACATTGTTTGAAACATTTGGAATATTGTAAGTTATCATCTTAACTAAATATATAACACTGGCCTTGTGATTTTGGGATATTTTAATGCAAAAATCTTAGGTATTCCACCTTTAATACAATGAAGGAGATTGATTTAATCATCAGAAACTCAAAATAATAAGATATCTTAACTAAATAAATTATTTGATTTGACAAAAGAAAAAAATGTTGTGATAACAAATCTTGAAAATATTTGTTTACAGTGTGGCATGCCCTCAATAGGTAGCTTACTGTGTGTGTTTATGTGTGTATGTGGTTAGCATCACCCCCACCCCCTTCCCGAGACCTCCAATGTTTCTCAGGTGCTAAAAAGTGTCAGTTGAGGACCCCACAGTGAGGTATAAATATGACTTTCCTCCTATGGAGAGACACAGTCTTTTATAGGAGCATCAAGTGACTGAGATCCAGCCATGCACTCTTAGAGAGAGAGCCTGGAAGACATCCACAAACAGAAACGCACTAGGCCTCCCTTGTGCCCCCATGCGGAAAGACCCCAGGGAGAATTCGCCAGCTGAGCCTCAACAACAAGGTAGGACAACCCAGCTGACTGACAAACTGAATGCTCTCAGCTGTTTTTGTGTATGCATGTCTCAATAGTTCACTTCAGAGCTGATAGTTGAAGATACCCAGGGTGCAAACACAAGCTGAGAGGGAGAAAAAGAAAAAGAGAGAGATAAAAAAGAGAAAATGCCAGCATGTACTCACCATGGGAGTGTTATGGTAAGCCCTTGTTGATTTATTGATCAGGACCGTTTTGGCTTCTTGTGGAGGGGATGAGAGAGGAGTGTCACATCGTGACACAGTTGTTTTGTGAATCTGCAAGGGTTTGACAGCCGCTGCTAGTCCGAATGATGTGATTTTTTTGTCTGTTTATGCATATCTTCATACACATTGAGTGACATGGTTGAAACACTGGGCAGAGTCTGATTCATAGGGATTGTCTGGCAATTCAATTATTCTCAATGGCTGTGCATCATAAGACTGGACTTTCTCTTGAGCTCTCCGTTAAATGTCAGCAAGCTCCTCTATGGACTTAAACTCCTGTTTCAGCACAGTAAATGACTATTATAAATGATTGACAGCCCTAGAGGTGTCCATTTAACAAAGGGGGGAATGAAACAAAAGATGAGGGATAGAAAAGGGGACATGGTGGGTCCCTTAGCGAGAGTGTTAGGAAGGAGAGAAATTAAGTTTTCAGCAGTGGATCGATTTCTGAACGCTTGTCTCATGCATTTTACAGAGGCACTAAATGCCACTTATGGTATAATGCTGTACTCTGGGTCGCTTGGGCTGGGATTTCAGGGCTGCTTTTAACAAACAATGCCATTAGACTTAAGTAAATCTGTCTGATTGTGTCACAGACTTGGAAATTATGTTCCTTTGTGGATTGGTAATCCTGAACCCCTCTTTTCTATTACACCTAAGAATATTCCTTGGCAGCCAAACTAATCTCATAGTCTCATAAACTCTCGATTCATAAAGAATTAATCTCATTCCTTTTCACTTTCATTTCTCTCTTTGAAAGCAGCTGAATCTAAGCTGACGCCATGGAGAAAGGGAGGTGGAGTTCTGAAGATGCTCCCAGAGCCTCCATGCCTGACGAACTGTCTCATCCTAAGTTTTCGGAATGGAAGTTTAAACTCTTTCGGGTCAAGTCCATGGAGAAGGCCCCTCTGTCTAATGAAACACCGGTGGAAAAGGAAAACCAGCCTGAGGTGGAGATGGAGATGGAGATGGAGATGGCAGGCTCTCCCGGGAGTGTTATGAAGCTCTGTTTTGGAGGGAAGAGTAAGGAAAACATGGAGAGCACTCGAGGGAGAGTGGACCTTAAGCTGCAGGAGATTGATAAACATATGAATCTTCTCAAGTGAGTCTAATGGCAATATTGAGGGATCTATGAATTCTGAATGTTAAGTTGATTTGTGCATATTTGAAAGCTGTTAAAGAAGAACTCCGACGCAAAATCCGGTGAACCTTTGGTCTGATAAAACTTGGGTACCTAGTCAATCGTTCTCTGAGATTTGTTTTCATGATAATCGAATGTAAAGAGTTTTATCTACAAAAACGTTTCAGCGTATAATGCTAGTACTGGGGGCATATACGAAGTAAAAAGAAATCGCTAGTTTATACCACTAACAAGGCTCAAAATTGCCCCACACTAACTCAGTAACATAATGAGGGTCCATACATGCAAAACAAAGCATTGAGTACATTGTAAGTGTACAGATCGTTTAATAAGAAGATACTGTATAAAGACAGTTCACTTCGTGTATACAGACAGAAGCCATCTTAGAAAATAGTCTCGATAAGTTGATACCCGAACGCCGTTCGTACAGTTACAGACATTCGCTGAACTTCATACAGTTCAGCTCACTCAGCACGTCGTTCGTGGTTTGAATAGTCGAGACTGTTTTCCAAAGATGGCGCCGCCTGTATACACGAAGTGAACTGTCTTTATACAGTATCTTCTTATTAAACAGTCTGTACACTTACAAAGTTCGCAATGCTTTGTTTTGCATGTATGGACCCTCATTATGTCACTGTGTTAGTGTGGGGCTATTTTGAGCCTTGTTAGTGGTATAAACTAGCGATTTCTTTTACTTCGTATATGCCCCAGTACTAGCATTATACGCTTAAACAGTTTTTAGAGATAAAACTCTTTACATTCGAATTATCATGAAAACAAATCTCAGCGAACGATTGACTAGGTACCAATGTTTTATTAGACCAAAGGTTCATTTTGCGCTGAGACTTCTCCGTTAATAAGTGTCAAGCTTAGCTGTTTTCTTGCATATTTTGCAGAAGCCTGTGTCGTCTTTGTGGTCTCACAATACGGAAGACTAAAGGTCCATCGCATAAAGTCCAGGGAGACTTGGAAGAGTCCAGCCGGTGTGCCTTGCGCAAAATGGGCTGCAAGTTGGTGCACCTGGCCGGAGGTGATCTTGAAGGTCTTCAAGGTGGACGTGACAACCGACATGGAGACGGTACATCCGTCATTGTTTTGTCACAGATGCTGGACTGCTGCCATGAGGGGAGGGGGTTTCTGTTCTTTCACTAGGACCCGGATCCCAGACTGGAAGTCCCACACTTCCAACTGCAACCTCTGCTTCCCTAAGAAGAGCTCTTTTCAGCGAATGGGAAGGAAGCGGGCCAAACCACTTAAAGGTGCACACAGCCTCTCAAAGAGAATCAAGAGGGATTCCCCAGAAACTTCAGGTGCCAACAGATCGTGGAGACAGACCACAGAGAATCCTGTGGGATCAGGTGGGAAAGAATGGCTAAAACTATCAGTGCAGAGAGGACAATGGGTAAAGAATATCACACAATGCCAGAGGGACCATCTGAGCGCCAAGCTCATCCCTCCCGAAATCCCAGCGGATTTGCTACGTGCAGTTACTTGCCAAGTGTGTGATCATCTGCTTTCCGACCCTGTCCAGTCACCGTGTCGGCACCTGTTCTGTCGGGGCTGCATAGTAAGGTACAGTCGAGACTTTGGGCCCGAACTGTCCCACCTGCAGCCAACACCTGAACCCATCCCACCTGACCAGGCCAGCCAAGTTCTTCCTTGCCACCCTTAGCTCTCTTCCTCTGCTCTGCCCCAGTGAAGGATGCAGCGACTGGGTCCGATTGGACTCCTTTAGGGAACACTGCCTCAACCACTTCCATGAAAAAGAGTCCCAGGAAGAACAAACACCTTCAGAGCAGAATCTCAATGGTTACTTGCCAGTCAACAAAGGTGGGCGCCCTAGACAGCACCTGTTGTCGCTGACCCGTCGAGGCTCAGAAACACAGGCTGAGAGACTTGAAGAACCAGGTGAAGGTGTTTGCTGAAAAGGAAGAAGGAGGGGATGTGAAGTCTGTGTGTTTGACGCTCTTCCTTCTGGCATTGAGGGCTGGGAATGAACACAAACAAGCAGATGAACTGGAAGCTATGATGCAAGGTAATGCCAAGAAACATCACCCGCAATATGTGACTGTCAAAGCAGTTGTTGTCAGATAAATACAACTAGAATGAACAGATAATGCATTTTTGATGTACTCACATAAGCTTGAGAGCAACCAAATAACGTTTTTACAACCTAATATATGGCATCATTTGTTTTTTAATGATCTAGCCTAATTTGAAATGCCTGACTGCAGTTAATTTTTATTTTTCATGGAACAACAGCTTTAACATGTAATTTTACACAATCATGTTTAGGCTACTACCTGCAACTAGATTAAACACATCCATTAGGTTATCTTCACAAAAATTATATTATTTTCCTATGTGCCTCACTATCAATTTAAATGGAATAAGCACTAATTTACTGAATTTACTGCACACACACACACTGATACTACCACACTGTAAAAAACATTTTCAAGATTTGTTATCACAACCTTTTTTCTTTTGTCAAATCAACTTAAATCATTTATTTAGTTTAGATAACTTATTATTTTCTCCTTCGTTGAATTAACTCACTTTTTCCAGTTCAATTAACTTAAATTAACTTAAAATTTTAAGGCAACCAGGTTACTTAATTTTTTAAGTTAAACCAACAATATTTTTTACAGTGGATCGGTAAGATTTTTTACGTTTTTAAAATAAGTCTTTTCTGCTCACCAAGGCTGCATTTATTTGATTAAAAAAAAGTAATATTGTTAAATATTATTACAATTTAAAATAACTGTTTTCTATTTTAATATATTTTAAAATGTAATTTATTCCTTGATCAAAAGCTGAATTTCAGCATTATTACTCCTGTCTTCAGTGTCGCATGATCCTTCAGAAATCATTCTAATCTGCGGATTTGATGCACAAAAAATATAATAATAACAATATCAATGTTGAAAACATTTTTTTCTTCAGCATTTATTTGAAATATAATCTTTTCGAACATTATAAATGTCTTTACTGTAACTTTTGATAAATGTAATCCATTCTTGATGAATAAAAGTATTGATTTATTTGATATCCAGTATTTCGCCCAAAAAATTAAATAAAAATGATTACTGACCCCAAACTTTTGAACGGTAGTGTTTAATGTTACAAAATCTTTCACTTTCAGATAAATTGCTCTTTTGAACTTTCTATTCATCAAAGAATTTTGAAAATAACTGTTTTCAACATTGATGAATGAGAATGAGAAATGTTTCTTGAGCATCAAATCCTCATATAATGATTTCTGAAGAATCATGTAACACTGAAGACTGAAGTAATGATGCTGTTGACCACAAGAATAAATAACACTTTACTATATATTCATAAAAAACAGCTGTTTTAAATTGTAATCATATTTCATATCAATAATATAATTATTTTTGGAGCCTTGGTGAGACTTTTAAAAACATAAAAAATCTCACAGATCCAAAACTTTTGACTGGTAGTGTGTGTGCAACTCAATACTCAATAACACTTCTTGTAAAGAGCCTGTTAGGATGAAAACAACATCAGTAGCCCTTCTATCTGCAAATGACATAGATACTGTCTAACCCCCAGGGGAACAGGGCCCAGCTGGTGCCTGTTTTCATCAGCAGCCAATATCGGTATTTCCAGCCCAGCTGAGTCACCTCTCTTCTAACTTAAGCATTAATAATCTCTCTGATCTAGAACAATTAGGACACATTCCATGCTGGAGCTATAATCAGAATTACAGAGATTGTTGCATTCAATTGCTGGTGCTCTGAAATGAGCCCATAATCACACATTTAGGCTCACAGTCTCACTTATTTTGAGTTTATTCTGGATAAACAGTTCTGTTATCTCACAGTGTTGTTTTCCCTATGTATTCTCTTTCAGGCAGGGGATTTGGTCTGCATCCTGCAGTGTGTTTGGCTATAAGAGTCAACACCTTCCTCAGCTGCAGTCAGTACCACAAGATGTATCGCACTGTGAAGGCCACCAGTGGCCGCCAAATATTCCAGCCCCTGCACACACTGCGTAATGCTGAGAAAGAGCTTCTCCCCGGGTACCACCAATTTGAATGGCAGCCGGCTTTAAAAAACGTTTCCAGCTCATGGGATGTGGGCATCATTGATGGCCTCTCTGGTTGGACGACCTTTGTTGAGGATGTCCCCGCGGATACCATTTCTAGACGATTCCGCTACGATGTGGCACTGGTTTCTGCATTAAAAGACCTTGAGGAGGACATAATGGAAGGACTAAGAGAGAGGGGGCTTGATGACAGCATTTGCACGTCTGGCTTTACTGTAGTGGTGAAAGAATCATGTGACGGTATGGGAGATGTCAGCGAGAAGCATGGGAATGGTCCAGCGGTTCCTGAGAAGGCAGTGAGGTTTTCCTTCACAATCATGTCCGTCTCCATCCGAGTTGAGGGTGAGGATGATGGCATCACCATCTTCCAAGAACCAAAGCCAAACTCTGAGCTCTCTTGTAGACCTTTATGCCTCATGTTTGTGGATGAGTCCGACCATGAGACCCTCACGGCGATTTTGGGACCTGTGGTGGCAGAACGGAAAGCCATGATGGAAAGTCGACTTATCATATCTGTCGGCGGCCTCCTACGCTCGTTTCGATTCTTCTTCCGGGGCACAGGCTACGATGAGAAGATGGTTTCGTGAAATGGAAGGACTAGAAGCATCAGGCTCCACTTACGTATGCACGCTCTGTGACTCAACCCGAGCTGAAGCCTCTCAAAACATGGTGCTTCATTCTATCACACGTAGCCACGATGAAAATCTTGAGCGCTACGAGATCTGGAGGAAAAATCCTTTCTCAGAGTCCGCCGACGAACTTCGTGACCGGGTCAAAGGGGTTTCCGCAAAGCCTTTCATGGAGACCCTGCCGACTCTGGACGCCCTGCATTGCGACATTGGCAATGCGACTGAATTCTATAAGATCTTCCAGGATGAGATCGGCGAAGTCTACCAGAGGAGCAATCCGAGTCGTGAGGAACGCCGTCGTTGGCGGTCAACCCTGGACAAACAGCTAAGGAACAAACTGAAGCTCAAGCCTGTGATGAGGATGAATGGAAACTATGCGCGCCGGCTGATGACGCGCGAGGCTGTGGAGGTGGTCTGCGAGCTGGTTCCTTCGGAGGAACGGCGTGAGGCGCTGAAGAGACTGATGGACCTCTACGTCCAAATGAAGCCCGTGTGGCGATCCACATGTCCCTCACGAGACTGCCCTGACCAACTTTGTCGATATAGCTACAACTCTCAGCAATTTGCTGACCTCCTTTCCACCACGTTTAAGTACCGCTACGATGGAAAGATTACCAACTACCTCCACAAGACTCTGGCCCACGTTCCTGAGATTATGAGAGAGACGGGTCTCTCGGAGCATGGGCCAGTGAAGGCAATGAGTCTGGGAACAAGCTCTTCAGACGTTTTAGGAAGATGAACGCGAGGCAGTCCAAAACGTTCGAACTTGAAGATGTCCTGAAACACCACTGGCTGTACACCTCCAAGTATCTTCAGAAGTTTATGGAGGCTCATAAGAATTCAGCAAAAGCAATGCAAGCCACATTTAACCCAGAAGAGACTCCAGATGAAGTTGATGTGGCCCTTGAAGTTCCCGATTTTTGAGTTTTTCCTCTGATTGACTTTCTTTAATGGAGCGTTTTCTTTGCTAATGAAAATATTGTTCAGTAATTGATTTTATTTCTTGAGATCACGTTTAATGGCTTTATTATTCAATTCATTATTTTTTTGAAGCCAGTGCATAAACGTGAGCTAAATTGTTTTATGGCGGAGATAAAATTATATGGGCAGAGCTTTTTTTTCCCTCCCCAGATTTTACAGGCAAATTGTCTGTGTTTTATCTCTCGCTGCTTGTGAAATATGAGGGATTTCATTGTATTGCCAGGTTGTGACAACTTCACGAATTCATTCAGAAGGGTTGTTTATGAAAACTTATGAGGGAGTTGTAAGTCACTGGAATTGTGTTAAAGGAACCCCACGTTTATGATGGCTGTACTAATATATCACACAGGACAAAGGCATAATGAAATTAGAAACGCAAATTGTCTCCTTTGCAGGAGGTCTAGAGAAGGATTGTTTTAGCAATGCATTTATTTTGAACTGGTCCACAAATGACTCCCATAGACTCTATGCTACAGCATTTGCACATTTATTTTAGACCCTACCTATTTCTACCTCAGTCTTCCATCCTGGACATTTGCACCGTGCCATTCACACACACATTTTCAAATTTTCTTGAAGAAATGGCAGTGTAGACTTACTTTGTGTTGCAGTTCAGAGAAATGTGCTCTGTTCATCTCTTGTACCTCAATTTATTAATCATGTTTCTCTTATTTTGTTTAATAGTATTAGGTTTAATTCATTGTGTTTTTTGTATTATCTTAAAACGGGAGGATTTCATTGATCCTCTTTACTTTGACTTGAACTGATTGATTTTTTTGTGAAGTGATTTTACTGATTTCTTTGTGTCTTTACTTGATTGATTTCTTTATGTAGTTGCATACTTTGATTTTATACATTTCTAAATGCTTGGTTTAAAAAAAAAGGTACCTCACATAATTCTATTAAACATGATTTAAATAATATATGTAAAACTTTACATATGTTTAAATTGCTTTGTTATTTTTTGAATTTGCAATAAAACACTGCATTGCACTGTTTGTAATTGTATAAAAGTTGTGTAGACTTGCACAAGGGCACTGATGTTCTTGTAAAAACTTATCGTTATTTTTTTTCTTTTCATTGTGCAAGAACATTACAGTGATTGTTGTAATTCATGAACTTATGGACTTTTTCTTAAATACTGAATATAATTTGTTTGTAATAACTGACTTTTTTTCTGCAATTCCATCTGGTAAATAAAATAAAATCATCAAAAATTTAATTGATTTTGTAATGTTTTTGGTGTGTGTCCTCATGTACAGTATGTTGGAGACAAGCAGAGTAGATGAGACTGACATGGACCGTTCCATTCACATTCAAAAACCTGCATTATATATATATATATATATATATATATATATATATATATATATATAAATGTGTGTGTACATGTGTGTGTGTGTATGTATATATATATATATATATATATATATATATATATATATATACACACACACAAACGTTATTGACTTATCAAATGTGTTTGCATAATATGTGCATATATTATAATTATAAGCATAACATGAGGTCCTCTATAATTATCTTTATTAAAGTAGAAAATCATACTTTACAGTTTTCTCCCACATTTAAAAAAGCAACAATCAGCTTAGAAATAATAAACAAGATTTGTTTAAAAAAAAGAATACTGCCACAAGCATTTTTATTGATTTAACCATTCATTTCTGTAGAGTTATGAAAAATACACTTTTTTGTTAATATAAAAATAGAATTTTTGTTAATATAAAAATCAATTAACAACAAAATAAACTTCAACAACAATGTAAAATGATATTATATACATAAAATGTAACAGAATAGAACAACAACAATTCAGTCAAAAAGTCTTCGCAGAAAACTCTTCTTTGCTGGGGTCATTTTCAGTGAGACTGGAGCCTTGCGATGGGTCATCTTCATTGGGACTTTCTTCAATGGCAACATCTGGCGTGGTGGAGTCATCTCCTGCTTGGGCAGGCCTCCGTGATCCAGGCAGAAATACTTGCTGTTGCCTTGAGAGAGGCGAAGCAAAAGGTTTTCAGGGAGCTCCATGCACTGGGCGTGGACCCAATGTCCACCTTCACCCCTGGAGCAGTAGATCATGGCGGGTCGGGTGAGCTCAGTAGAGTAGTAGGGCTCCCAGGTGTTGGGGTCCACCTGACAGGAGAGGCAGCACTTGATCCAATAGCCTGTCTGAGATTCATCCTCCTCATCTTCCTCATTGTAGGTGGCGCCCTCTCCGTCGCTGCTATCCTCCAGCTCGTGAGGCTCTCGGCCAAAGTAGAGCTCCTCAGAGTCTTCCAAAGGTGCAGAGTCCTCAAAGTCAGTGGACTCCTGGCTGCATCCCTGAGTCGATGCTTCTCCATTTTGTTCCTTCTGGAAGTTAACCTGGTAGAAATGGTAGGCTTCTGGTGGGGTTGGGCTTCCTTCTGATGGGACTGCAAACAAGGCACTTCCTTTGCCCAGGCTGCCACCAAACCAAGTACGGCTGTGGCTTATTTCGCTGGTCCACTGCGGAGGTTCGCGTGACTCCATGTGGACTCCGACATCATCCAGGCCAATGTAGGTGCACTCCATGCGTTTTTGAGTCTCAGACTGGTACCCGCCTAAAATAATGTACTCATGATAGCCAACGGGAGAGGTTATGGCACTGGTGATGGAGAGACCTTCTTGAAGAACGTTACAGGTGATGACAGGGCTTCCTAGGAGAAGCTCCACACGTAGGCGGATCAAGCGAGGTGGTCGGCAATCAGAGCTGAGGATGTGACCGCCCAGAAAGTAGACACAGTCCTCTCTCGCTAGAGCTACGTGAAACGACTGGCCATCTGTAAGCTCAGGGAGGGTGTGGGCTGAACTGCAACCAAACTCGAGGTCAATAAGAAAGACTTGAGGTGGACAGTCCACCACACTGTTCCAGTTCTCTGTGGTCCTTTCGGTGGGGGGCATATAGGACCTGCCGCCAAACAGAACGCAGGCGGTCTTCCCTCGGCTATGGATCACGCTGAGCGTGTGGCCGTATCGAGCGCTAGGGACGTCTCCAACCAGCTCTTTTTCTTGACACTGCAATGTGACTTTGCGATTAGATCCTCTACTGTCTACACTCAACATGTAGAGGCTTGAAGACAGTTCGTTGTTAGGGGTTCGGCCACCATGAATGAGGTAACTTTCAGGGCTGCCATCGCGAGGCTCAAAATGAGCTACCGCCGGACATCGGAGGGGAGGGAGATAACAGGAGTTGTTTGAAAATGAAATCGCTCGCAGCTTAAGTTCTCGGTTTTTTATACGGACACCAAATATACCAGTTGGACATGAGCGTTTCGGCCAGCCCTTTTGACCAAAGAGGTAAACATCACCTTCTAGCTCTAGCAAGGAGAAGCCTGGTTGTACAAGGCCAGCATAGTTCACAGCAGTTATTGGCTCTAATGACATCATTTTGCAGTGAGCTCTGTAAAAAATAATACAAAAACCACAACATTATTTTTATTGCTAAATAAAATACTACATAATAATATTCAGGTCAATTGCACAGAATCTAAATAGCATACCAGCATAAAACTCCTATTAGTAAGAGTAGTATGAAATTAACTTTTTTTTCCAATTCAAATTACCTATGAAAAAAATGCGGAACCATATAACCCTTTCCATGTTTCCATGATAACAGAAACATTCCCACAGGAAACAAGTTGTAGTTTTCCATATCCCCGTTTTCCTTAGATTATCGCGTTAAGCTTGTGATGAAACGACTACATTACCCAGCATCCAATGCGAAACTGGTGGCTCTAGTTCTACATTTAAACGGTACGTCTGAGATATCTTTATAAGCTTTCCTCTCTCCTTTTCTCGTTCTGTATTTTAACAGTTTGCAGCGGTTTTTATTTTTATACTTTTTAGATTCGTTTTAATGGCTTTAAGTTGGCTATCAAATTAGAGAAGTAACGTTAATGTTACGTTAAGCAAGCGCTGGCTGTAAACATTAGTGATACACTAACGTTAGCTAAGTTGAAGATAACAATCTTTTACATCACGACATACTTCAATAAATATTATAAAAACCCGTCATTAACCTACGTGCTTATTTATTTAGATAATTCTAACGTTAACGTTACTCTCTATGTCACCAGAATACCACATTCTAAATATTCCATATCTCTAGTCTAACAATATTCATCCTAATAATATGTTCATTTCTTACCTCCTGGTCAATGCACTCCGAAATCTGGGAGCTGTTTGGTGCTGCTAACTTTTATTTGAGATATTAAAGCAAATGGTTTAGTGACAGTGGCAGAGGTTCTGTGTTTGTGAAGGTTGACTGGCTCATCTTGAGGTTAACTGCCTGTAACTGCTGCTAACAACAGGTGTTTGAATGCAACTCGCACAAGTTTGAATGAAAACAAGCAGAAACTCAGTGTATTATTGGCTTGTGTATTAATGAACTTTATGTTTGTGTTTTACAGTTCAGTTGATGAAGATTCCCTTGGCAGTTTGCAAATCAGCTGAGTTGCGATGAGTATGGATCTCCAGTAACTTTCATCTTAAAAATGTACACTTACCATGGCAACACTTTAGCGTGATTGGCACTTGTTAAAGGCCCAATAATAGTAATAATTTGTATCCATTTTGTATCCACTCACTTATGTTTAACAATAAATCAAAACATTGATAAGTTAAAACTCACATGTAAGTCAAATAACTCAATTAAACATCAAATACCGGTAAATATACAATTCGCATGAACTAATATGCATTCATTCATGCTTAGCTAATGCACAGATAATCACCTGTTAATGTATGAGTCATGAAGAACTAAACCATTTATTAATGACAGGGCTCCAGACTAACTTTTCCACTAGTTGCACTGGTGCTACCAACTTTCTCAGTTGGTTGCACCAGCATTTGATTTGGTCGCACCTTTTTTCTTTTCTTTTTTTTTGCTACATGCCTTGGGATTAATCAATGCATAAATACCTGGCTGTAATATATTAATTATCATTGCCAAATTTCAGGAATTTCATGGATTTTGGACAGTAATTTTAATCTGTAATTTTCAGCATTTTACAGTTGAATTATATACAATCTATCTATTTACATTTGAATCATAAAATCATACTCTATCTATCTATCTATCTATCTATCTATCTGTCTGTCTGTCTGTCTGTCTGTCTGTCTGTCTGTCTGTCTGTTCTGTCTGTCTGTCTGTCTGTCTGTCTGTCTGTCTGTCTGTCTGTCTGTCTGTCTGTCTGTCTGTCTGTCTGTCTGTCTGTCTGTCTGTCTGTCTGTCTATCTATCTATCTATTCTATCATATCTATCATTCTATCTATCAATCTATTATCATCTATCAGCATCATCTTTCTATCTTTCAAAATTCATCAAACATTTAA
The DNA here is from genome assembly GCA_030378365.1 of Hybognathus amarus. Taxonomy (NCBI): domain Eukaryota; kingdom Metazoa; phylum Chordata; class Actinopteri; order Cypriniformes; family Leuciscidae; genus Hybognathus; species Hybognathus amarus. The sequence continues at coordinate 305,795 of JAQIUQ010002992.1, read as the reverse complement.
ATGTATGCATTACAATTTAAACAATTAGAGTATTATAATACGCTAAAACAGATTTTTCGTTATCAAAGTGTATACTTGTAACAAAAATCTGAAATCTCACTTCCTGCATTTTATAATAATTTCCTTTTCCTCAGTTGAGCGATTACTCTCATCTAATCACTGAAAAGACGTAGGAACGTGAGACATTTTAATTTTTTTTCTCCTTAATTTGTGAATTCGCACATATGCAACCATATAAAATTTAAACTCGCACATTCTCAAAAAATGGTCACAAATGCGACCAGTTTGGTCGCAGTCTGGAACCCTGAATGATCACTGCATCAGCAATTAATAACAATAATCTATGATTAAGTAATATATGAATTGTTATTAATTAAAAGTGTCATAATATGTTAATTCCTTAATAACGTATATTATTAATAATAGCATACAATTAACAGATTGAGTCGAAGAAGCCATATATTTCAACTTCCAGTCATCTGCATTAATGAATCATTAGCTAATGATTTCCAAAGGTATTATAATGTTATGACGTACTTGTTGAGGCACAAAAACGAATTAAGTAATTTGTCATTTTGGTTTTGACATCATTCCACACTAAGCCATGGATTTCAATTTCTAGCCTTCTACAACCGGGATTCCACTGTGTGCCAGATGAACTGCCGCATCCAGAACCTTGTTGTTCATGGTGCAGGAAAATGTCAGGTTAATCTTGAGGTCTAGGATTTAAAGGCAGAACACCGAGAACATGCGGCCAGGCACTGCTATTTCATAACACTCTCTCAGATCGGACAAAGACATAGAAACCATTATCATAAGTGATGCTACACTGGATGTGGTGCGACGCCACACAACACAACAAAACCCCCGCAGAAAACTGATGCCACTTTCTATTTCTGATGTACTACAAGCTGTTGCTCTGCTTCTGTTATGATTTACGAAGGACAAATGGACTTGCAATGGTGACGTCCAGTGTAGACAGCTGTTGTGGCATGACGCGATAATGATCACATTCAGTTTAATCACGGTGTAGCTGCAGTAGTTCAGATTCTGGTGTGCTGATATTTGTGTGCTGCCCAACTTACCCATCCTTCAAACACATTCTGCGAAATTACATTCACTGTGCAACTGCCCTACAGACCTTAAAGGCCCGTACACACCGGGACGAATGTCAGCACGCGTTATTCGTCGAGCGTTTTCAACACGTTTTTTGTGTTCACACCCAAGCGATTTTCATATAGATATTATACATACATATTATACATACATATTTTCATTTCATATTTGTCATATAGTTCTTTATGTTCTAGCACCAACGAGACCAGCAGCTCTACGTTCATCTTGCCTTGCATCTTCCTCGTCTTATTTCTTCCTGGCTGTGTAGACGGTGACGCGTATATCTTCTTCACCTTTGCGTATGTGTGCTCGGCAAGACCGTTTTGTGTTTCAGCGCCCCAAGTTGTGTTTTACTGTCTCTTCAGAAGCTCCAAACACGTGAGCAAAAGCGCCAATCTCATTGGTCGGATGAGTTTTTGACGCAGCACGTCAAACTAAAAAACAGAACCCGAGGCATTTTTTTTAAAATAACGTTTTACGCATGGCGTTTTACGCGTCGGTGTGAACACTCACATTGGCGCCCTTTGTTTAGTCATGAGGCGTTAAACGTCGCGAATAACGCGGAGAAATTGTCCCGGTGTGAACAGGCCTTTAGAAGGGATGTCAAAACCCGATTATATTTTAACTAGAGCTGTCAAACGATTAATCGTGATTAATCGCATCCAAAATAAAAGTTTGTGTTTACATAATATATGTGGGTGCACTGTGTATAATTATTTTGTGTATATATATAAACACACACATGCATGTATATTTAAGAAAAAAATATAAATTATAAAATATAAATTATATATAAATCTAAATACAGTATATAGATGAAAATATTTCTTAAATATATACAAGCATGTGTGTGTATTTATATATATATAAAATAATTATACACAGTGCACCCACATAAATTATGTAAACACAAACTTTTATTTTGGATGCGATTAATCATGATTAATCGTTTGACAGCCCTAGTTAAAATATAAAATAAATAGACCCTGTCCGAACAATTAATAATAAAATAAATATAAAATAAATAAAGCCGATGAGCAGACGGAAAGTTCAGCGTCATCGGTCGCAATTAGTATTTCCAAAACCTCCGCGTCTGTGTACTTTCGTTTAGACAAAATGTTGCGCGCGTGTGTGTGTGTGATTGTGCTTGTATTTGCGAGTGTATGAACGAGAAGAAATGATAGAATGAAGCAATGGTGAAAAGACAATAATGATAAGAAGGATCATATAGCAGATGGGAGTCAAATGGGAGTCAAACTCATGGTCAAATGACGCAGCTTTTGATGTTACAACATGTGACACATGCTGGGGTCATAGTGCACAGAACGTGATACATCCATGGATCCGTCAATAAGCCATCGGAAGACGCAACTATCAATCGCAGATCTTCTTTTTTTGTAAACGCATATTGCGCAATTTGTACAGACTCATTAGAGGCTGAAAACAACGCAACATGAGCATGTTGGAGGCTTGATCTGAACATGTTACATCTCTGGTTTTGTATGCAAAAAGAATGATTGAACTAGCCATTTGGTTTCAGTTTCTATAGGCTCTTAAACAGACGCACGCAAACCGGAGCCCCAGCGCACCCGTTGGTCTTAGAGGGTTAATCTATCAATAAACTCTTTATTAGTTGCTGATGCAGAAATCATTAATGAGTGGTTTAGTTCCTCATGAGTCATACATTACCATGAGATTATCTGTGCATTAGTTAAGCATGAATTAATGCATATTAGTGCACTCGAATTGAAAAGTGTCCATATATCTTGCTGAGACTACGTCACGTTGCACAGATTTTCCTGTGCCATCACACAGATTTTGGTTTCTTTTATGACCTGCATGCATTTGACACCAAAATCACACTCTTCATAATTGCATCTGTGACAGTGTTGGCCGCTTCTATGTAATGTGCTGTTAAAATAGTCTCCTCTGTGTATCTGAGTGGTCTGTGTGCAATCAGGTTCAGTGAGGAGCAGAATGATTCACTCTCATAACACCAAATACAGAATGCGTGAGTCACACATCACATTTTTGGCAGGAGGGGTAGCTCGGATTTGTAAAAATACTCCTTATTTCCCGCAGGCTTATATTTGCATTAACCGTTTCTGCTTGGCGGCTCTTTAAAGGAATGAAAGAAATTTGGCGACTGGTGTTGAAAGAAAGAGAGAGCAGAAGAAGGGAACAGCTGTGCTGGTCTCATTAGCATAATGTTTTTGTGTTTCAGGGGGCTGTGCTCGTTTGCGCGAGCCCTCGTGCAGTTGCGTGTTTGTTTTGGAGGCCAAAAATGTGTGTGTGTGTGAGAGTGCGAAAACAAAGACCCGTAACCACGAGTGCCTGGAAGAACAGTGAAAAACACAAACAGCGGAGCACCTGTGTCTGAAGAGCAGGGCCATGAAGAGAAGGCTGAGCGACTCCCCTGAGGCGTAACACACACATAAAGAATTCCTCCGGTGTCTCCAAGCGCATAGGAGAGCTTTATTCTCCTGCTCAAGTGCACTTACATGCCGGTGTTCACACTTACAGATGCTGTAGCAAAACCTGTTGAGTCCTGTCGCGGATTTGCATACGGCGCAGGCAAATAAATGCTGTTGTTTGCCAGCTCTGTCACAAAGAGTCAGAAGGGAGACTGAAACGCAACAAAACTACAATGCTTGCATTATAATGAACGAAGATGAGACTACCTTATTGATTATAATGGCCCTGTCCCAAATGGCACACTCCGGACTGGTGGACTTCCTCAGAGTCCACACTTCGGTTACGTCATGAAGTGCAGACCTATAGTGCCCTTAGCGCGAGTCTTTGAGGGCGCATTGAGAGGTATTTTTGGGACAGACTCGAATCGTCACGCCGGAAACAGGAAGACGGTCTGGTTGTTGCATAGAAGAAGTACAAAAACTGGATTTATTTTATTTTGTCAAATCTTATCTCATGTGAACTACGCAGCCTGCTTTCGAAGTTCTATAATTGTATATGCCACCTGGGCATTACAATAGATGGCATGGTTATGTAAATGATAAAAAAAGTTGTACATAATAATACATAATGTTGAATTTTAACACAAAATAAAAAAGTGGGTTTAAGAAAAATGTGTAGGTTTCAATATTCATAATACGTTTATGACTCAGTAAAGCCAATACATTCAGTTCTATTATGTAACGGAATCATATAATGCGATCATATTATGTAACACGCTTTTATTATGTTTGACATATCAACCACTGGTCTCTAAAGGTCGAATATACTGTAAGTAACAACTGGTAAAATGTACGCCTATGTCATAAAAACCATAATGATACTTACACCTTTAATATTCTATCTTTACAATCCGTGAGCAAAATCTCCTCCCATCTGTTGTCTGATTGGCCTTTCGCAAGGATTCGAGTCCGTAGGCTGTCCCATTTGGCATTTTAACGCTCTGAAGTGTGCTCAGCAGCGCCCCCTTTGTACCCTTGAAGCGGTCTCCGCGAAGCCCGTATAGATGCAGGCTGGGTAGTTAAAGTGCGTGGAGCCTGCATCTATATGGGCTTCGATGGAAGCCGCTTAAAGGGTACAAGGGGTCGCTGCTGAGCACACTTCAAAGCGTTAAAATGCCAAATGGGACAGCCTACGGACTCGGAGACTTGGCGAGCACACGCAATTTAAGCCCACGAGACCGCAAGTCCGCGTGAAGTGAGCGATTTGGGACAGGGCCAATATAGCATGTAGTTTCTTGTGTTTGGTGTCCGATACATTTTAAAGAATCAATTTGTTAAAATCCTTAAAAGCAGGGTATGTGGTTTGTTCCAGATTTTTTTTGTTTTTTTGTTATAGCACTCACTAATTTGAGTGGTCTAAATGTATGTGTGTGTGTGTATATATATATATACATATATATATATATATATATATATATATATATATATATATATATATATATACACAGTCAGGTCCATAAATATTGGGACATTGACACAATTCTAATCATTTTGGCTCTATACACCACCACAATGGTTTTCATTTTGGCTCTATACACCACCACAATTGAAATGAAACTGTGCTTTAACTGCAGACTTTCAGCTTTAATTTGAGGGTATTTGCATCCAAATCAGGTGAACGGTGTAGGAATTATAACAGTTTATATATGTGCCTCCCACTTTTTAAGGGACCAAAAGTAATGGAACAGATTAACAATCATAAATCAAACTTTCACTTTTTAATACTTGGTTGCAAATCCTTTGCAGTCAATTACAGCCTGAAGTTTGGAACACATAGACATCACCAGATGCTGGGTTTCATCCCTGGAGATGCTCTGCCAGGCCTCTACTGCAACTGTCTTCAGTTCCTGCTTGTTCTTGGGGCATTTTCCCTTTAGTTTTGTCTTTAGCAAGTGAAATGCATGCTCAATCGGATTCAGGCCAGGTGATTGACTTGGCCATTTCATAACATTCCACTTCTTTCCCTTAAAACACTCTTTGGTTGCTTTCGGCAGTATCCTTCGGGTCATTGTCCATCTGCACTGTAAAGCACCGTCCAATGAGTTCTGAAGCATGAGCAGATAATATTGCCTGAAACTCTTCAGAATTCATCCTGCTGCTTTTGTCAGCAGTCACATCATCAATAAATACAAGAGAATCAGTTCCATTGGCAGCCATACATGCCCAAGCCATGACACTACCCCACCATGCTTCACTGATGAGGTGGTATGCTTTGGGTCATGAGCAGTTCCTTTCCTTCTCCATACTCTTCTCTTCCCATCACTCTGGTGCAAGTTTATCTTTGTCTCATCTGTCCATAGGATGTTGTTCCAGAACTGTGAAGGCTTTTTTAGATGTTGTTTGGCCAACTCTAATCTGGCCTTCCTGTTTTTGAGGCTCACCAATGGTTTACATCTTGTGGTGAACCCTCTGTTTTCACTCTGGTGAAGTCTTCTCTTGATTGTTGACTTTTACACACAAACACCTACCTCCTGGAGAGTGTTCTTGATCTGGCCAACTGTTGTAAAGAGTGTTTTCTTCACCAGGAGAGAATTTTTCGGTCATCCACCACAGTTGTTTTCCGTGGTCTTCCGGGTCTTTTGGTGTTGCTGAGCTTCCAGTGCGTTCTTTCATTTTAAGAATGTTCCAAACAGTTGATTTGGTCACACCTAATGTTTTTGCTATCTCTCTGATGGGTGTTTGTTTTTTTTCAGCCTAATGATGGCTTGCCTCACTGATAGTGACAACTCTTTGGATTTCATATTGAGAGTTGACAGCAACAGATTCCCAATGCAAATAGCACATTTTAAATAAACTCTGGACCTTTTATCTGCTCTTTGAAAAATGGGAAAATGAGGGAATAACACACATCTGGCCATGGAACAGCTGAGAAGCCAATTGTCCCATTACTTTTGGTCCCTTAAAAAGTGGGAGGCACATATGTAAACTGTTGTAATTCCTACACCGTTCACCTGATATGGATGTAAATACTCTCAAATTAAAGCTGAAAGTCTGCAGTTAAAGCACATCTTGTTCGTTTCATTTCAAATCCATTGTGGTGGTGTATAGAGCCAAAAAGATTAGAATTGTGTCGAATGTCCCAATATTTATGGACCTGACTGTGTATGTATGTATTTATGTATATATGTATATATATATATATATATATATATATATATATATATATATATATATATATATATATATATCATCTGCATTGAATTTGGTCTGAATGCAATGATTTAATATCAGACATCCAACCCTGCAAAAATTAATTTCCAGGAAATGGCTCAATCTAGCATTCATTTATATTTATTTTAGTTTTAGTAGCTACTTCAACTTAAACCTGTTTTATGTCAGTTTGTTGCGAATGCAAGCTTTCTTACTTAAAGGAGTGGTTCACTTTAAAAAAAAAAAAAAACTTTTGCTGATAATTTACTCACCCCCATGTCATCCAAGATGTCCATGTCATTCTTTCTTCAGTCGAAAAGAAATTAAGGTTTTTGATGAAAACATTCCAGGATTTTTCTCCATATAATGGACTTCAATGGGAACCAAACGGTTCAAGGTCCAAAAGACAGTTTCATTGCAAACTACAAACTGTTCAAAGGGCTTTAAAGATTCCAGGACGATGAATAAGGGTCTTATCAAGCAGAAACGATCACTCATTTAAAAAAACAAACAAACAAAGTTTAAGTTTTATTCGTGACTCTCCTGTTCGAACTCGTTCATCAAAATGAACGAATCTTTTCTCCTGTTCAAATTGGTTTTTAAAAAAATGAACAAATCTTTTTTCATGTCATTTGGTTCATTCAACGAACGAAATTGAACGAACGAGTTTGAACAGGAGAGTCACGAACAAGCATAACAGAACAGAGCAAGGCGACCATTTGAACATATACAACTTAAACTTTTTTTTTAAATGAGCAATCGTTTCGATTGATAAGACCCTTATTCATCGTCTGGAATTGATTTAAAGCCCTTCAAACAGTTTGTAGTTTGCACTGAAACTCTCTTTTGGACCTTGAACCGTTTGGTTACCAATAAAGTGCATTATATGGAGAAAAATCCTGGAATATTTTCATCAAAAACCTTAATTTCTTTTCGACTGAAGAAAGAAAGACATGGACATCTTGGATGACATGTGGGTGAGTAAATTAACAGCAAAAGTTTTTTGAAAAGTGAACTACCCCTTTAAGTTTTTCATCTAATATTTATATTTCAGCTTTATTTCAATAAACATAATTTCGTTTTAATAACCAAAAACAGCAATGGTATACTGTATTATTCTTTTAAAAACAGTATGCATGCAATGATACACATTTTAACCTTTTTTTTAGGTGGATCTAAAATTAAGCTAACAAGACTTCGCAAACCTATACTGCACTTTTTAGCAAATCTGGGTTTTCCATGCATGCAGTATTAACAGTCTATGGGCCAGATTTACTAAACAGGGCAGATTAGCGTGAGAGCGCTTTTCCAAAACAGTGCCGATGGGAGTGGACAAGTTCTATGCATGATCTACTGATGACGTACAAATCAAAGAACACAGATGCTCTCAGATCAGTTCCAATAACCAATGCAATCCACCAGTTAGCATCTGGTTCAAGATGTGCTTTTTTTAGCAGCTAAACAAGGGCGCAAACACCAGTAAATTGACGAAAGAGCACCTAAAGAGAATCTCCTACAAACGCATATGCAAATAGGTCTGCCTTTTCAGCGCTATTTTTTCACTGCATGTCTTTAGTAAATCCTGACAGTAGTTTTTTAACGCCAAAAGATGAGTTGCGTTGGCACAAGCTGTTAGTAAAGCTGTCCCTATATGCTGTAAATTGCAGAAATAGTATGGATGTATTCCAAGAGAGAAGGAAGAGGTGGACCAGCAGTGCAGCTGAAGCCTGAAGCCAGGACTTGCTCTGTATTATTGATAGAGGAGAGTAATTAGACTCTAGTGTAGCACCTGTTTCTGTCCATGCTAATGTTGTGCCACCTGAAGAAGGCTCTCCCTGGGGCGTGTTTGTGATGGATGACACGGCGACAGCTCGTAGTTTCTGACGATTATCACGCCATTCTTCATTATATTTTAATGTCACGGCAATCACTGCCCGCCACCCTCCCCAGCCGTCATTGATTGTAATTAAGCTGAACTTCAAAATTATAATTTTATTCCAATCAGGGCTAATGCAGCTATAATGCATATCGCCCATGATAAGTGACCTGTAAAAAAAGTGAAGCCTGCAAAATCACTCCATCATTCTTTTTCTTAGGTTTTTATACCAATATTTCCTTTTCATTTGGCTTGGTTCAGACTTTCTGGGTTTCTTCTTCATCTCTTTTAATATATCTTTCTGTGTTTCTTTCTGTATCTCTTCTCAATGTGGACAGGTTTGACAGGATGCCAGGGTTCAGTTAATGGCTCAGTTGTGGACAACCATGACCAAGCCATGACTGAAGCTCTGGAGCAGTTCTGCAACTCCCCGAGCAAACGTATGAGCAGTTCCTGTCCACCTTCACACACCTGACCCCAGGTGAGCATACTGAACGACACATACATCTTCTTTCCTCGGATACGTCCGTAAATCCTTCGCCTGTGGTCTTCACTGTCGTTTCCCATTGCAGAGAACGTGAGGGATACGCCTTTGACTGCTCCTAGAGGACATGGAGACAGAGAGATGGACAGCAGCCGAGAGCGACAAAGAGAGGATGGAGTGACAGAGATGGAGGAGAGCGTACACCGAAGGATGGGACAGGCGAATCGCTGCTCACCGACTGCTGATCAGGAAGAGGTCAGCGCCTTATCAGATTCAAACTGCTCGAAACGTCAGTCTTTACTGGGAGAGGTTCAGGCAGACCTCTCCTTCTCTTCAAATTTAAAAAAAATAATGAAGTCTTCTGCTTTGGGGTGGAACCAATATGTGATTTTCATGGCCGATATCGATTATTACAGATCAAATAGACCGATAACCGATATTTTGAACATATGTACACTACTGAGTCAAAGGTTTAGGGTCGGTAAGATTTTTATGTTTTTAAAAGAAGTCTCTTCTGCTCACCAAGGCTGCAATTTTTTGATAAAAAATACACAAAAAACACAGTAATATTGTGAAATATTATGACAATTTAAAATGACTTATTTTATGTTAATATATATTAAAATGTAATTTATTCCTCTGAAAAAAAGCTGAATTTTCAGCATCATTACTCCAGTCTTCAGTGTCACATGATCCTTCACAAATCACTCTAATATGATGATTTTATGCTCCAAAAACATGTATGATTATTATCCATGTTGAAAACAGTTTTTTACATTTTTATTTCAGGATTCTTTGATGAATAGAAAGTTCAAAAGAACAGCTTTTATCTGAAATGGAAAGCTTTTGTTACATTAAACACTACCCTTTAAAAAGTTTGGGGCCAGGAAGAATTTGTATTTTATTTTTGGGGAAATAAATAAGAAATCAATACTTCTATTCATCAAGGATGAGTTACATTGATCAAAAGTTACAGTAAAGACATTTATAATGTTAGAAAAGATTCTAATTAAATAAATGCTGTTCTTTGAACTTTCTATTCATCAAAGAATCCTGAAATTAAAATGTAAAAAACTGTTTTCAACATGGATAATAATCATACATGTTTTTGGAGCATAAAATCATCATATTAGAGTGATTTGTGAAGGATCATGTGACACTGAAGACTGGAGTAATGATGCTAAAATTCCGCTTTTTTCAGAGGAATAAATTACATTTTAATATATATTACCATAAAAAAGTCATTTTAAATTGTCATAATATTTCACAATATTACTGTGTTTTTTGTGTATTTTTTATAAAAAATTGCAGCCTTGGTGAGCAGAAGAGACTTCTTTTAAAAACAAAAAATCTTACCGACCTAAACCTTTGACCGTTGTTATGTGTATATGTGTATATGTATATATATATATATATATATATATATATATATATATATATACAAATAAATAAATGTAAATGACAAATACTTTCTTTAAATGATTTAAAAATATCTTTGAATCTGAGAACTGTTATTTGTAATAATAATAAAAACTTGTAAAAAAGTGCAGGGAGCATCCCAGCAGCATTCTGTAAACATTTTGTAAAATTTAAAGACTCTATTTTAATGTTTAAATACAATTTTAGTAATCAAAAAGCATTTCTAATTAATTAAAATCATCAAACTTATTCAATTTATTAACAGTTTAAAAAAATTAGATTTTTAGGGCTTTGTGAAAAACTGATTGGCCGGACTACGTGACTCCAAAAAATCAGATGTGCAGGACATTCGTCTTAGTCTACAGGAGTGTTGCGTTCCAACAGAGGTGGCTGCAGTTAGAGCCAAATATAGTGCATTTCAAAATAAAATTATTTTATCGGCCAATTGTTTTTGAAAATGTCAAAATCAAATAACCAATAAAAATCCTTAATATCGGCGCCGATCATCGGTCGAACCCTACTGCTTTAACACACACAGGTCCTTCACTGTCCAGCACTCCCTGAAACGCCTCGATTGTAGTCTTGAGTTTCTTCCAGGAACAAAAGCCCAAGGCATACTAAAAAAAGGCCTAGTTGAGTTGCGCTAGTAGCGTGTTTGAAACTCAAGGTAATGGTACTTTTCAGTGCTTTTAGTGTTTGACCAATTACTTTTTGACCAAATTGACCAAAGTGATTGACCAATCACTGAACACTGGTCCAGCCGGCTAATCAGAGCACATTACACTTTTTCTTAAACAAACACTGAACAAGGTACCATTCACATTTTACTTAGAATGCAACCACATATCAGCACATTAAAATTCGTTCAGTGACCATATAACAATGCTATATGCAAAACAACCTATCAGCACCAGTCATATTTTTATCAGAATGCAGTGGCCTAACAATGACACATCAACAGGATACAATTGGCTTTATGCACAGCTGCACTACTTCCTGAACTTTAGCCAGCTCCTTTGTTTCCTGTCTGCCATTATTGGACAAACTGAATAATCCAGGTGTGTCTGATTGTTGTTGTGGCACACCTGGATTAATCAGTTTGTCCAATAATGGCAGACAGGAAACGAAAGAGCTGGCTGAAGTTCAGGAAGTAGTGCAGCTTTGCATAAAGCCAATTCACAATCTATTAGCAATCAAACAGAATCTGTTAGAAATCATATCAACGCTCTGGCAAACATGCATAACAACTAGAGAGTTATGATGAATTTTCTATGCTTAAGCACCACTCACATTTTTACAGCCTAGCAACAACATAGCAACCTCATAGAAATGTTTAAATCCAATCAGAACCTCTAAGCAATAGCAATACTCTGGCCACCATATGGTATGGTGGTGATTTTTGTATTGGTTAAGCACGCTCATTTTTCTTCTGAATGAAACTACCTCAGCAACCGCATACCAACATGTTTAATTTCACTCAGAAATTATTACAGCAATGTAGCATTGGCCATTTTCTTCCCTTTTTGGTGTATTTCTTCCCCAAGGCTTTTGGAATTCTCCTTTCAGTGTATTGAATGGCTTCATTGCAATGTGTGTTTTGCTTATCAGTCTGTGTGTGTGAACGGTGCTTAGACTCCCGCCTGGCTTGCGTATTGATCTCAGTGGGGCTCTGGCAAGCCACAGCACCAGTTACTGTCAATAACGCAAAGCACATCAGCCAACATCCCAGGCCAGTCAATGCTAAAAAAAGAAGCCTCTGCATTGTTTAGCTCTCCGCCACAAGGAGAGAAAAAGAACCGTATTTGATTATAATGTTGTTTTGATTGTAATCACACCGCTTCTCATAGCTGCTGTCATTTCAGAGCATCATTAAAGGAAATGAGATAGTGAGTTTATGAGTTTGTGTGCTTGTATAGGTGCTGTTGGATGGCGGTTGTGTTGGAGGAAGACTGGGCGGGCCATCGAGACTCTGCTCCAGACAGACCTGTGAAGGTAAACGCTCAGGACAGTCAAAACCAAAACCTAAAAAGCTACTTCCCAAGACCGTATTTTAATGTTGAAAGCAACATAATTTTCAAAAAGGGCATAATCCTTTAAGTAAAATAAAAAATAAACATTGGGAAAAAGTTATTATGGCTTCATGACAGCCATATCAAAACCAACCACCTGACATGACAGTTTAACCAATACAGTTATGTTGACCAATAAAGCTAGGTAAAAATCTTAAAAAATGTCATAATTGAGCAAATGACAGTTGTCACAAACACATGCATAAAACTTGTGTCATGACATGTCATGATTATGAAGGTGTCATGCAAGTCTTATGCACACCCTTTCAAGTAAAGTGTTACCACTTTTTTAACTGAAAAATACAACATTCGATACGTTATGCATTTTTAAACTCGGAGATATGCAGAAAGCTAACGAATAACGTTGTTACTCTGTTGGAAGTCAATACTTCATTAAACAGGACTATTTTTATTTTATATTTGTCTGTGCTATGTATTTTTAAGATCATTAGAGTATGCTGAGCTAATGTTAACTTTAAACTCTTGTTGGAATCAATTGAATCAAGACTTTATGCTAAGCTAACCTGCTAACACAGAACTGTTGTCATAGCTACTATCAAACTTTTTTGGAAGCAATTGCTAGACTATTTTACCTAATGTGTGTGCTAGGCCTATATGTTTATGTGTATTAGATTAATGTGATGTTAGCTTAGCAATATGTAAATGTCAAACTATATTTAAGTTCTTTTTAATTAATGTTTTTGTGTAATGAGATTTAGGGATGCATGATATATCGGCCACATTATCGATCTGGCCGATAAATGATCATTTTTAATGTTATCGTGATCGGCCCAACAAGAACATTTAGCCGATATCCAAAAGGCGATAAATAATGTATTATTTCCTTCAGCTAAAGCACTTTAGATGAGCACTGTTCAACATGATGCTTTTAAATTGCTTGAAGTACGATTAAAATCACTTTAAAAAAGGAATATCCAGTTACAGTGCAAAATGTGCAGCGCAAGTATTGTCATATCGGCTACACAACATTAAAATAAGAACGTCATAATTGTGTTTGTATCTTGACTTTTAATGAGGAGACTTTTTATAATCAGGCTCTCAAAAATTGTCAAAAAATTTGGATTTAGATTTATCGGCCAATGTATATCAGTTATCGAGCTTTCAAATATAAAGAATTATTGGATTATCGAAATCAGGCCAAAATTGTCATATCGGTGCATCCCTAATGAGATTATATGTGTGTAAAAATTTATATTTAATTACTGTTTTGTCTTTTTTCTTTCCTTGGCAGTTTGATAATTATCTGGGAGAATCAGAAGACGAAGAGGAGAATGTTGACAGCAACAGGTGTTTATTACTCGAAAAACAACACTACACCGAGTCAGTTTAGATTAGCTAGATCACAGTGACCTAGATGCATATTAATTTTGGAGTCTTTATTTACTTTTTACACTTTATTTCTTATGTAAAGCACATCGGTGTGAATTCTTGTCATCTTTTTCATTTCACAACAGCTTCAAATGGACTTGGATCCATCACAAATTCACATAATATTCACATAATATACATCGACACGTTGGCATCACCTGTATGGATGTATTTAAGTGCGTCATCCTCGCATAAATATTCTTTTCATGTGCATATGTAAGGACTGCATGGTCTCACCTTACCTTTAATAGGGTTTAGTGGATATCATGTGCATGCTATGTTTGGTAATTAGAGCTGTCATACATCTTGATTTAAATATATTACCATTTATTACACATATTCAATGCATGCAAATTCAAAACCGCTCCCTCATCATTAGAGCCGGGGCAAGCGCTCGCCTGGCGAGGCTTAGCACTCGCTGTGCAGGCTTGTAATGAGTCGCTCTTTCTTGAGTGCCAGAGAGGCTCATTTAAACTCCAATGACCAGTTTAATACAAAAATAAATAAAATAGTTGGATGAAAGAAAGCCTCTTTTGATTGGAGAAGCTTACATTTCAGAGCAGGGCTTCCATGGTTTTTGTTGAGCATGTCTGTGATCAGAGTGTTAACTCAGAAAGGCTGTATGTACAAGTCATTAGGTGGCGTGTTTATAATGAGAGTCTTATTCACTGAATAACAAAAAGATGCATGCTGAACTTCACCTTAATTAGCATGAATAATCGTGCCCTTGCTTGCTTGGCTTTGAAAAAATAGCATTTGCCGAAGCTCGCAGGTCGCTGTACCAGTTGGTTGTAGTGGGCGTTTGGTGTTCTGCATAACCGGCCATAGCTTTGACTGTAAAATAAGATTTTTATTTAAACATTAATTTTGTCGCTGAAAATTAAGATTAATACTTTCCGTAACACTTTACTTGAAGGGGTGCATAAGACTGGCATGACACCTTGACACATGTCATGAATATGAAGTAGGGTTTATGCATGTTAATGATAACTGTCATTAAGTGTCTTTCGCTTAATAATGACATTTTGAATGCAAATATGACCTTGTTTAAGATGTCTTTGTTATGACATCTTGACATAAACCAATAACATCATAACCTGTCAGTGTAAAATTAAGTTAAACTGTCATGTGGTTGGCTTTGACATTGGCCGTCATGAGGCCATTATAACTGTGTCATGAATATTTTCGTGACCTCAACTACAGTGGTACTAATTGAATTTGTCATTAAAAAGTTATAATGGCTTCATCACAGTCAATGTCAAAACCAACCACATGACAGTTTAATGTAATGTGAACCAATAAAGCTAGGTGGTTTCTTAAGTTTGATAATTAATTTGCTATGTTATGTTTATGACAGGTTGTGTTGTCTTAGTAATGTCAAGTTGTCATGACAAAGACACTGACAGGTTATGATGTATTGGTTTATGTCAGAGGTGTCATGACAAAAGACATCTCAAACAATGTCATATTTGCATTAAAAATGTCATAACTGAGCGAATGACACTTAATGACAGTTGTCACAAACATGCATAAAACTTCCTTCATATTCATAACATGTCATGATTATGAAAGGTGTCATGTTAGTCTTATGCACACCCCATTCAAGTAAAGTGTTACCTAATATTGTCTTGAATTTTTGTGCACATTTTGAGTTCATCAGTAAGCATTAGCATTAGCATCTAGCTAAATTTGTTATCAGTCAACTTTTACATTCTGTTGCAGCTTTAGTTTTCTTCATTAAACAGGACTATTTTTATTTTATATTTGTCTGTGCTATGTATTTTTAAGATCATTAGAGTATGCTAAGCTAATGTTAACTTTAAACTCTTGTTGGAATCTAATTGAATCAAGACTTTATGCTAAGCTAACCTGCTAACACTGAACTGTTGTCATAGCTTAGCAACACGCTACTATCAAACTTTTTTGGAAGCAATTGCTAGACTATTTTACCTAATGTGTGTGCTAGGCCTATATGTTTATGCATATTAGATTAATGTGATGTTAGCTTAGCACTATGTTAAATGTCAAAGTATATTTAAGTTATTTTTAATTAACTTTTTTGTGTAATGAGATGTAGGGATGCACGATATTTCAGCCACATTATCGAATCTAAGCCAATAAATGAACATTTTAATGTTATCGTTATCGGCCCAACAAGAACATTTAGCCGATATCTAAAAGCCGATAAATAATGTATTATTTCCTTCAGCTAAAGCACTTTAGATGTGCACTGTTCAACATGATGCTTTTAAATTGCTTTAAAAATGTCATAACTGAGCGAATGACACTTAATGACAGTTGTCACAAACATGCATAAAACTTCCTTCATATTCATAACATATGTCATGATTATGAAGGTGTCATGTTAGTCTTATGCACACCCCTTCAAGTAAAGTGTTACCTAATATTGTCTTGAATTTTTGTGCACATTTTGAGTTCACAAGTAAGCATTAGCATTAGCATCTAGCTACATTTGTTATCTCTCAACTTTTACATTCTGTTGCAGCTTTAGTTTTACCTCCTCACCATGTTTAACTAATTAAAAATGTTAACAGATATCCATCACAAATATTAGCTAATAGTATTAACACTTCGTACCACTGACGAGAAAGTGTGAAAATGCTAATCGCTAACAACACTCTGTACCACGGATGAGGCTAATATTGCAACATTTCACACTACGAATGAGGAGGTGTGAGGAATTTAACAACATTTGTATGTTGGGTTAAACTTTATTTTAAGGTGTCTTGTTACAGGGTAATTAATTAACTACATGTACTTTATGTTTGGGTTTGGTTTAGGGTTAGTTGCATGTTATTATGCCTAATTGCTATAGTAACATGTGACGTGTAACAAGAGCACTGTAAAATAAAGTGAGTCTGTGTTTAGAAAAAAAAGAAAAATTTGTGGCATTACAATTGATGAAATGTGAATCTATATAATGCACACATACATAGAAAAAAATAAAATAAATAAATAAAAATTATTTCCCATAAAAGTATCTAAACCTAACGTCTAAACTTGACGTAAACTGAAACGTACAGTACTGGTAAACAGTAATAAAGCTCTTTACTTCAGGGTTCAGTGATGCGCTTGGCCATCCAGATGAATCATAAAATGGTTTGAGGGGAAGGAGGTTCTGGGCAAAGCGGATCAAAGCTCAAAACGAGCTACAGGGTACCTACGGTTTTAATGAACCACGCCTCTGCATGCCAGTCAGGGAGGTTCACGGCATAGCATCACAGCAACAGACTCGGATTCATTAGCTGCGTGAAGCTTCTTTCTGTGTTTCCTTAGTGAGCTGGTTAATGGTCTTGTTTTTAGACCACCTTGTTCTTTAAAGCCATGGGTGATTGGGGTTTCAGAGGTGTGCAGTCCACAAACACACACACTCACACACGTTGTGATGCATACGCTCAAACAAACGCAGAAATGCATGCTACACCTCGGATGCCTGGTCCTCACCCAGCAGCTGAAACTATGGCTTTCACTGTGCCAGTAATTAGCTGTTTAATTAACATCAGCATCGAATCGGAGCTCTTGCCAAGCCTTATGTCTTTCTCACTCACACAGAAGCTACTGCAAAAATCCAGATATGCAGGACAAAAACAGCTTGTAAGCAATTAATCCTTCCTTTTTAACATAAAGTGGAAGTTCAAATCTAAACGTACTCAGTCCCAATGTTGTCACAGACTCTTAACACTTTATTTTTCTGTAGAACATAAAATGATTTTTTCAAAACTTAAATTATTTTGTACATCTCAAAATAAAAATTCTTCCCTATAAAACGTTTTCTTTTTAATTTATATTTCAGACTTTCATGTGTGCACAAATTACTTCTGACATGAACATTTCGTATATTGTTGCGTATATTTAAAATGTTTTTTACATTTAAATTTGCACAAGAAACTTTGTGTGAAACATTTTTACCAAATTTAATTTGTTATTTGCTTAAAATCTTAAAAATAAAACCCCAACGATGAGACTTTTTTTTTTTTAATTTCAGTATCAGACTTTCTTGTGTACATGAGATACCTCAAAGATGAAAGTTTTTCTGTGTATATTTAAAACGTTTTTCTAGTTTTACATTTGCACAAGAAACTTTGTGGGTAAAAAAAAAACATTTTTACCAAATTTAAAAATCTTCCCCAACGATGAGACTTTTTTTTTTACATTTCAAGATCAGACTTTCTTGTGCACACAGATACCTCAAACATGAACTTTTTGCTTATATTTAAAAAGTTTTGTTTTTCTAGTTTTACATTTGCACAAGAAACTTTGTGTGCAAAAAAACAAAAACATTTTTACCAAATTTAATTTGTTATTTGCTTAAAATCTCCTTGTCTAAATAAAAAAATCTTCCCCAACGATGAGATTTTTAAAAAATTTCCATATTAGACTTTCTTGTGCACACGAGATACCTCAAACATGAACGTTTTTCTGTGTATATTTAAAACGTTTTTCTAGTTTTACATTTGCATAAGAAACTTTGTGTGCAAAAAAACACAATTTTTTACCAAATTTAATTTATTTGCTTAAAATCTCCTTGTCTAAATAAAAAAAATCTTCCCTAACGATGAGATTTTTTTAAAAATTCAATATTAGACTTTCTTGTGCATATGAGATACCTCAAACATAACGTTTTTCTGCGTATATTTAAAACGTTTTCCCAGTTTTACATTTGCACAAGAAACTTTGTGTGCAAAAAACAAACATTTTTACCAATTTAATTTGTTATTTGCTTAATCTCCTTGTCTAAATAAAAAAAATCTGCCCCAACAATGAGACTTTTTTACATTTTCAATATCAGACTTTCTTGTGCACACGAGATACCTCAAACATGAATGTTTTTCTGCAAATATTTAAAACGTTTTTTCTAGTTTTACATTTGCACAAGAAACTTTGTGTGCAAAAAACAACAACATTTTACTAAATTTAATTTGTTATTTGCTTAAAATCTCCTTATCTAAATAAATAAAAATATCTTTGTCAAATAAATTAAAAAATTTATTACATTTAATAAAATCTTCCCCTATGGCGATGTAATTCTTTTTTTTTTTGTAAAAAAATAAATAAATAAAATAAAAATCATGCACAAGAAACCTCTAAAATGAAATAATCTTCCCCTAAAAATGTCATGTTCACACAATAAACCATTAACATGAAAGTTTCTTGTGTCTTCACCAAAAGTCTCAGGGGTTTATTTTATGTTTTTGTGTAAATTTCACTTTGCAGAAAAGTTAGAGAATGGTATTTAGCAAATAATATATAAGACATTTTCTCAAAAATGTACCAAATGGCCTTAAAAGACTTGTAATATAATATATACAGTACAGTGGTGTATAGTTTTTCTTGACAGTATATCAGTCATCATCCACTTTCATTACATGGTAATCGCCGGCAGCACAAACATTCTTCAAAATATCTTCTTTTGTGTTCCACAGGAAGAAAGAATGAAGATTTTCTAACAACATGAGAGTAAATAATGACAGAAGTTTCTCTACAAAAGAGGAACCTGATTGTAAATGACTGCTGATGGATGGCTTTGGGTAAAAGAAATTGAATATTCATGCATGTCTTGTTGTGTGTTGTCAGGTACATGTGCACTACCAGGTGAGATTGAAGAAGATCTGATAGCTGTCTCCTCTTCATCACTCTGTCACCACACACTGCTGGAGATCTCCTCGACTTTCACAGAACCAGAGGACACACGCTCCCAGTGCCGCTGAGAATCAGGTACACACGTCTCTCTGAGAGCTGTCAAGCTCAGGCAGTAACTCAGACACTGAGATGCAAATTTTCTGTTGCATTTCACTGAGACTCTGTAAAATTCTTAATTAACCTGTGAAATGTTTATTCTAGGATGAAAGTGAAGAGGTTGTTCCTTTCCATCTGGATGAGGACTTTGATTACGATAACGTTATACTGTCTCACAAATACGTGATCCAGGAACAGAACGGCTGGCCGTCTTGAGCTGTAAATTCTTCTAACTGCTCTGATTTTGCGTAAAGTCCTTGTTGAGGTGATCAGAAATGTTTTCATTTTCGCCCAAAGAACTAGAAGGAAGATGGATGAGCTGTTGCGGTTTTCAGAAACTATATATTTAGTAAACTACTATTATATCAGCTGCAATTAGATGTCCAGTACCAACTTGAAACTTCCATAAAGTGACTAAATTGCTTTGATGAATCCTTCATAAAACCAGGAGCATGTTTTTAAAAAGTAAATAGTGCATTTTGACTTTAAAAGCACTTTGCATTAACAAACCATATGATGTGTATTTATTATATAGTCATTATGATTATTTATTGTTATCTATTTTAAACTAGCTAGGCTCAGACGCTTTCATTTTCTGACTCAGCTCAAATTCGGCGACCTGTGGTGTAACACTTTTTGGAGTGTGTACTTGGAAAAGTAATTAAATGCTCGTTCTTTTCTAACTGCGTTTTATTCACTTGAACAAAACACTCAGGGACTTTCTTTTCTTTCTCCGTACACATAACGTGAATAAAAGCCCACACGTCTGTGAAAAGAATCTGTCCCCTTTTTTCTTGACTTGATCGTTTATTTAGACATTTCAGACAATGTCTGTACGTACTGTAAAATGATTGTCCCGCTGTTTCCCAGCATGTTTCCTCATTTTCACCACCTCACCTTCATTTCCCCTACGTTCAAAGTTCTTTGTACCCTGTTCCCCAATGTTTCTGAAGAAACAAAATAAGAGCACCCTTCAACACTTGAAGGTTGAAGGTGTACTACACTTTTGTTGCCAGCATACTGCTATACAAGCAGCACAATGACTAAAATATCTGCAAGTTTCATTTACTATAGTATTGTTCCTTGAGAAGATATACTAAAATGTTGAGAGATACTGTATGTATATACAGCAGGAAATCTGACAATATGGTCAGGTGTGGGTGTGTGCGTGTATGTATCTATGTATATACACTCACCTAAAGGATTATTAGGTACACCATACTAATACTGTGTTTGTCCCGCTTTCACCTTCAGATCTGCCTTTAATTCTACGTGGCATTGATTCAAACAAGGTGCTGAAAGCATTCTTTAGAAATGTTGGCCCATATTGATAGGATAGCATCTTGCAGTTGATGGAGATTTGTGGGATGCACATCCAGGGCACGAAGCTACCAATTCCCACCACATCCCAAAGATGCTCTATTGGGTTAGAGATCTGGTGACTGTGGGGCCATTTTAGTACAGTGAACTCACTGTCATGAATCAAGAAACCAATTTGAAATGGATTTCAGAGCTTTGTGGCATTATCCTGCTGGAAGTAGCCATCAGAGGATGGGTACATGGTGGTCTTAAAGGGATGGACATGGTCAGGAAACAATGCTCAGGTCAGGCCGTGGCATTTAAACGATGCCCAATTGGCACTAAGGGGCCTAAAGTGTGCCCAAGAACATCCCAGAGACCATTACACCACCACCACCAGCCTGCACAGTGGTAACAAGGCATGATGGATCCATCTTCTCATTCTGTTTACGCCAAATTCTGACTCTACCATCTGAATGTCTCAACAGAAATCGAGACTCATCAGAACAGGCAACATTTTTCCAATCTTCAACTGTCCAATTTTGGTGAGCTCTTGCAAATCGTAGCCTCTTTTTCCTATTTGTAAGTGAGAGATGAGTGGTACCCGGTAGGGTCTTCTGCTGTTGTAGCCCATCCACCAACAACCATGCCACGCTTAAAATTGCTTAAATCACCTTTCTTTCCCATTCTGACATTCAGTTTGGAGTTCAGGGAGATTGTCTTGACCAGGACCACACCCCTAAATGCATTGAAGCAACTGCTATGTGATTGGTTAATTAGATAATTGCATTAATAAGAAATTGAACGGGTGTTCCTTAATAATCCATTAGGTGAGTGTATATAAATGTCTGTGTGTGCTCAGTATATAGTACATATTCTTAAGCTATAATAATAAGTAATAATTAATCGAAAAATAACCAGCTTTAAAATATTTCTTTTTAAGTGCAGCCTCTCTAAAATGATCCTTTCATCAGTCCAAGTTTAGAAATGTTAGGCTATATTATATTTACTTAATTAGTTAATACTTCTTTTTTTAGATAATGTGCATTGACAAATAGTAAAACTTGACTGTTTTACCCAAAATTTGTGCTTATTCAAGTGTTGCACCTTTAGCTTAGCAACATGCTAACATCCATGAAAGCTCACTCATATTACCAGGGATGCGTCCGAAAACTAGGCAGCTGACTCATTGCCTCACTTCTTTATAGGGTTGGGTATAGGTTGGGTTTTATACGGTACCAATACATACTCTGTATTTTTTAAACGTTCCGGTGCCTAAACGGTTCTTGAAACGATACTTAAGAAAACACACACTTTGTCAAAAAATATGCTAATACCTCTTTTATTTACAGGGCCAAACTGGACACAATATTAACTTATATCACCGAGTTTCGGTACCCAACCCTACTGCTTTATCAGGCAGTGACTTTGCAGGCAGAGTTCATGCTCGACTGTAGGCTACATCAGCAAAACTGATTTCGGACAGACTTCTGAGGCAGTGTAACGGTTTAATGATCTACAGCAAAACAGAGCTAGCTTCATTTGAGAAACTAAGTAAACATTCAATTAGTGTAATAGTAATTTCTTACTAGAAATTATGTAAAAAAAAAAGTGGAAAATATTGGTCAAAATTTACATTTAACACAAATTACACAAAAAACTGACCACCAACCGCAACTTTCAGACACCATCTTTCCTTTCTTAGCTCAACTGTCATACAATGGAAAGCACAGATTCGTTGAATCTCAGGTGACAGGAAGTGAACTTAACATTGGATTTGACGTGCCATGATGCCTTCCTACCTTGCATCCATCCCTTTAGGCTCTCGGGACGCATGGGAGAAAGTGTAACATGTACTATGGAGGAATAAGTCCTGCCTTCTCAGACAAAAGAGCTAATATAGAAATGACATTTTATCATAAGCTTGGAGAATTTGATGTTTCTCCATTCAAAGAGAGGAGCTGCACTTGCATGACTGAAATAGCTGCCCGGTGGGCATTTCAAAGATGGCCGCAAGATGAATTGACGTTTGCCCGGAAAGGGACTTTGATCAAACTTGTAGAGCGCTGGACATCATTCACTTATGAGACTCTGTGACTGTTATGATATCACTTTAGAAGGCATCTGTTTATGCAGTTAGTGGACTAGGCTAGACCTAAAGTGTGCATAGTTAAGTGTCCACTGTCTCTGCAGCCATGCATTTTTAATGTCTGCTTCTGTCATGGTAAGACATCAAGAACTTTTCAGAGCACTGCCAAGAGCTTAACTGATTGTAAAAGATAACATGATTGTCAAAATATAAAGCCGACAGTGAAGCATTTTTAAACTGTTTTGGATTTGTTTATGGTTTCAAGGTTACAAAATCAACTACATTCAGGCTTTATTCTCAGCATACACTTTCATAGGTTTACACACCTTCACCTTTTTAGTCAAAATAAATTATTATTGGCTCCTCATAAGTTCCAAACCTATAAGATGCTATTTTTAATTCTGTGTAATGTGCTTAAAGTTGTCCATATGTCTCGTGCACTATATTCCAAGTGCTCTGAAATCATACTTATGTTATTTATTTGTGATTATTCGCCCTCAAAGCAGTTCATCCATGAAACTTATTCTTGATTCAAATATGTTGCAGGTTTGACATAATGATGTTTTTGGTCACAAAACAAATGAGAATAAATGACATTTGATATTACTGTTCTCCAGTTAGCAGCCCAGGTGCCATATTGTTTGTTCTTAAAGGGATAGTTCACCCAAAAATGTTCTATCATTAATTACTCACCCTGAAGTCATTCCAAAAATATGTTAGACATTCATTTATTTGGAGAAAGGGTAGTATCATCCAAGACCCAAAAAAATATACAGACATCAATAAAGCAACACTATGTAGTTTTTTCAACCTTTATAATATTTTTCCAAATCATTTGAGATGGTACATCGACTTACAATAGGTTAAATGACAGGTCTGCCATAGCCTGATGGTTTCTGTATCGCTTTTACTTGGCACTCTGTAAATTCAGGAGAGCGGGTAGGAACCCGAGCACAAAAAGAACTACAAAATTCGACTGCTTTGCGGCATACGTCACTTCCCCACTTCCTCAAATTCCGACACAAGAGCCCAACGACTTTTTTTTAACCTAAACCAAATGTGAAGTGCGTCAGAAACAGAGCGCGCGGGTGATCAGTTTACTGTTGGTAATGTGTTGTGTAGCTTCGCCCTCGCCGTATCCAGTGTATGACTGCATTGCTTTCTTTTTACGGCGCTTGACACACTCAAGCATCACCGTGTAGAGCCGGGGCGGGCAGCTCGCGTCAGGTCGAGAGCGTGAAAGTATACTGATTACTGAGTTTGGTAGGGGCTACATTCTTGCAAGTAAATAATATATGAGTAGACGCACAAAATAATCCGATCAGGATAACTATCCTATGTCTGCAAGCCGATAGTCATGTTTGATACTTATTTTCTGGTAAAAGTGTCTTGCCTCAGGCTATAATGCAAATCGATTTTTTTAAATTTGCAGATTCATCTATGATAGCTTGATATTATAATATTGACGATATGTCTATTATGTACTAACAAACATTGAAATAAGGCCCCGTTTACACGATTGGAAAACGCAGATATTTCTCTGCGTTTTGCCCTCTCATTTACATGAAAACGGCATTTTTATCACTGAAAACGATAACGAGAATGCCGGATATTTGTTGTCGTGTGAACTGGGAGAAACAGCGTTTTCGGTTCTGTCTTGTCGATTCTGAGGATTCTGATTGGCTTGCATGGCTTTATCCTTAACCCCTACACTGCCGTCAATAGGTTTGGCATAGTTATGATGGCGCTCGACGGCGTACTTATGCGGGTGTGTGAACGATGTTATTTTTGAAAACGGAGAGGGGAAAAATATTCGTTTTGCTAAATACCCGGCTTTGTGTAACGCGGCCTAAATTAGCATGTCCATTACTGTATGTAAAACAGTAGCCAATAGGCTAACGCTTGGTTACTATAAAGACGCTGCATTGTAAACGTGAGCTACGCGATCTTTTGACGTTTTGAAGCCCATGACACTATATTCATAAGACATGCTGAAATATATGCCAATGTACCTGTGATGAAGACATTTCACACGCAACACTCTGTCTGCCCAAGATGTGAGAATTCCTTCCTTCTGCAGTGTTCGGGAGTATCGCTTGTCAACAAATGCACGCGTGTATTACCTAGTGTAACCATGACAGATTTTACGACAGTAGTAAAAGACAATACTGTTTCCCAACTGTAGGGGATACCTGAGAGCAAAATTGAAAAAATAACATAATGCTGCTTTAAAGCAATCCATGAGACTCCAGTGGTTTAACCTCACTTATATGAAGCGACACAACTGCTTTGTTTGCTGAAAAAACATTGTTCACGCATCAACACGTCAACACAGAACGTATATGTTGTGGTGCTCACATTAACGTGAGTTCGAGATTAATTCATAGTGAACTGGTAAATTATGTTTACTTTGTGCAATCAAAGCAACTAACCCTGTAGGCTAATTCAACCTGCACAGACAGACGGCAACACACACTTTGTCGGATCAGATCAGTGTTGCCCCTGTCACCCAATTTCTCGAGTTCAAACATGTTGTCATGGCGTTTGTTCGGGTCATGGTATGTCTAAAGTGACGTACTGACTGTCTGCATTGGTTGAACGTCTCTCGGTGCAGTGTGAATTGGCCTTTTTGTTATGGAAGAAAACTTCTTTTGTGTTCCACAGACAAATAACAGCACAGAACAACGAGGTCGAGATAATAATTTCCCTTTAAAGCCTATAAATGCCCATGCCTTTGCTTCGGTCTTGAACAATATGTAATCAAATAGATGTTTTTTATGCACTGACACTGGAAAATAAGTGTTTATTGCACACTTTGTTTTACTTTTTGTTCCTTGATTTATGAAATCAGCTTAAAGCAGTTTCTATGACTTGGCCTTGTTGCTAAGCAATGAAAACGAGCATGTGGAAGATTCGCAGGACCACTGCGACGGCAGCACTTTATCTCGGCTCAGGCCATGCCTGCAGCTTTGGATCTGTTCATGATTTGTTTCAGTTGCGCTCAGACCTTGTCCAAAAAGATTTCTGATGTGTGTGTGTGTGTGTGTTTGCTGCGAGACCTTTTCCAGGCAGGGTTCGAGTGGCCTACAGTACCAGGTGGGTGCTCCTGTTTGCCAGGTGGGGTTCCCGCTGTCACAACCTCAACTCTTTCAGTTAGAAAAACCTGAGAGATTGCAGGAGAGATAAAGAGGGCAACCCCGTTCCTTCCCCCGCAATATGAGACAGGTGCGTGAGAACGAGAAAAAAGGGTTTTGTGGGGCACCAGTCTCTCCCAGGTGAAAAAAGGTAAAGAAACCAGTTAAAAGATATTTCTTTAAACTGTTGCTCCAGGATGCCAGCCAGATTCACCATTTTGTTCTACATCCTCAGAAATGCAAAACCCAATCATACCCCTAATAGCTCATTAATAGGCTGTTTAAGTTTTGATTATCCATTAATTAAATTAAGGATTTATCAAGGACACGCTCATCCACGCATAATAAGGGAATGAGGCGAATGAAAAAAGAAACTTTCCTTGGGATGAGGCAACTTTAGCCAGTGCTAACTGTGCCTTATCGAACAGTGGTTGACTTGTGTTTCATATTATTAGAATATTCCCACAGTCATGGAAAACCAGAGTACATTTGGGAATTGTAAATTTGTGATTTCTAGGATTACAAGAAATCATGGAATGATTTTTATATAATATATAATTTAATTATACATTTAATTATTTAATTATTATTTTTTCAAATGTCATTTTACTGTTTTATATTAGGGCTGTGAAACGATTCAAATCGCGATTAATCGCATCCAAAATAAAAGTTTGTGTTTAATATATGTGTGTATAGTGTGTATAATTATTTTGTATATATAATTACACACACATGCATGTATATATTTAAGAAATATTTGCATGTATATATTTATACAAAATTAATAATATACATAAATATAAATATGTGATATAGTAAATAACACATTTTTTGTAAATATATACATGCATATGTGTGTGTGTGTGTGTGTATATATATATATATATATATATATATATATATATATATATAATATATACAAAATAATTACACACTACACACATATTATGTAAAAACAGACTTTTATTTTTGATGCGATTAATCGCGATTAATCATTTACAGCATTATTTTATAATTTTAATCGTCTTTTTTAGAGCAATCTCTAAATCATGGAGATTTCTTAAGACAGTAGACCAATTTTATTTTTCACATTGTCTTTAAAGGAATTTTATTTTTAACATAGTTGAGAAGAACCAACTGTGACTTTAATTTCCACGACCCCTCACTGCTTGATTTTCTGGAATCGTTGAGCATATGCTAATTTACTGAGCTTTCTCGGTCACAGTATCACAACCAGCGTCCAGTAATTTGTTGCTTTAATTGAACATGCCAATCATTTCTAAATAGCTTGAGCATATCTGGACTAAGCGAGCCTTTCTGCATTTTATTTCTTTTAACTGTTTATTTCTGAGTGCCTGTGTTCTGCCCCTGATTAAAGCTGTCGCTCAGCATTCCTCTTGAGTTATTAGCAGCCATGTGTGTTTTTTTGAGTGAGATGTGGGTACTATATTTCTCTAGTGTTCTCTCCCTGAGGGTGTCACTGTTGTGTTGCTATTTGGCCTCAAGACTATTCTTGTCTGTCTTCCAGGAGCATCATCTGCAGAGTTGAGCCCAACCAAGTAACCCACATCCACAAACACACATTGCATATTTGCAGTAAATCTACATAAAGAGAACACGCAAGGCTCACTTTAAACACTTAAAATGACCACTGAAATGTAATTAAACCTTTTTGATTACATTTAAATTAAAAAAAAATTAAAAAACCTTCTATAGCAGAAATTTTACTTTATTTTCTTAAGTTAACGGGTGTTTTCCAAGAAGGTATTTAATGCTAAACTAAACTATTTACATGACGCACAAGACTTCCTTTACATTAGCTGTAAAATAGTCTCAGCCTCAGACGTCACACCCATGGACCATTAGCTGAACGTTTAAAGCACAAGGCACAAAAACGGAAAGTTTAATTCTACAGGATGTCCGGAGACGTGTGCGTCCATGTTCTTTAAAGGAGTAGTTCCCTTTTAAAAAACTTAATTAATTTACTCACCCCCATGTCATCCAAGATGTCAATGTCTTTATTTCTTCAGTAGAAAAGAAATTAAGAAAATAATGAAAACATTCCAGGATTTTTCTCCATATAATGTGTTACAAAGGACAGTTTCAGTGCAAACTGCAAACTGTTCAAAAGGCTTTAAACGATTCCAGACGAAGAATAATAAGGGTCTTATCAAGCGAAATGATTAAAGTTAACAGTTAAGGTCACTATTCGGGTTTCTGAAACTTTAGGAATAACCCGTTTACGTGCGTGAGCATAGAGAGTTTCTCCCGTATACATGGAATTGCAATATCCCAATGTAAACGGCGACACGTGGTTAGCGTCTAGACGTACGGACAACCTTAAGACGCAATATGCGTCATTTCCGATTCTTCTTCCTGTATCCAAAAACAACAACAGCAGCCACGCGGATAATGAATAGTTCGGGGCAGATAGTGATCGTCTTTGTTTGCGCTTTGATGCTGGTAACGTTACTGACCTCGCTCCAAAAGTATGCTGTGCTGTGTCTCGCCATGTTTACTTCCGGTATACTGCACATGGATTTTTGTATGCGCCGTAGAAGTTTCTCTACTCAAAAGACCGAGATTCCTTGTGAATAGAACATGCGCATAACACAAATCACTATGGGGATATGCCGAAACGCGTTTACATGACCAAAAATTCGGGTTAGAAAGGGGTAACCCAGGTATAATATCCCGTTTTCAAAATCCGGGATATGAGCGTATTTGAGTTTTCAACACTATCTCACGGCCAATTCGTACAAATTCGTATGAGTGATTAAAAAGTGGCTAATTCGTACTAATTCATACGTCCTCACTCGTACAAATTCGTGCGACTTGTCTAAACCCACGTGATGGTTAGGTTGGGGGGGGGACAAAACATTCATTTGTCGTACAAAACATTCATTTGTATCGAATTGTATACGAATTGGCCAATTCGTAAAATATGTACGATTTTGCAAAATCGTACTAATTCTGTATGAGTGAGGTCGTTTGAATTTAGTACGAATTAGCCACCTTACGTAAAATTCTGTAACGAATTCCTGTGAGATCGGGTTCTGGGTTTTTGCCGGTGTTTACATGGCCGTCGGGACCGGGTTATTGCTAATATCCCGGTTTTGAACGGGTTATTGGCTGCATGTAAACGTAGTCAATGTTCTATTGACCATGAACTACTTGCAGTTATTGCGTTGCATATAGAACGGCCTTAACTCTAATCACAGAAAACCACTGTTAAATGTGGCTTTTCTAGTCTTAGTTTGGCTGAGCTTTTGAAAATCAACCATCCAGGGCTAATCAGGTCCTTACAGAGGGTTTTAAACTGTGTGCCGCCCAACAAATCCATATAACGGATAAATGCTTCCTCTGGGGCCTTGACTAGCATTCAGTGCCCTTGATGAACCGTACTATTGCAGAACATACGGTGTACACCTCAGGAAAATCTGCTGGCAGGAGCTTATTCATCTGAATATTCCCTCCGATGAATGCGGCCGGCTAGTGGGCAGCCCAGTAGCACGGCTGAAACATTAATTCAGACAGATGCAGACACCAAAGGTTCAATTCCCCTCCATTTTCTGTCTTATTCTTCTACAGAGCTGAGGGATGTGGAGCCTGCTGGGTATGGAATGGACGCCATTTGCATCCATGCGCCGAATGAAATCACATTTAGATGCTAATTACTTTACATACCGAAGGGTGCCGTACATGTGTATTCTAGTGTTGGACAGTTAGAAATTAAAAGCATCAAAGCTACTGAACCTAAAGGAATAGTTCAATCCAAACTGAATATTCAAATTATGCGGTTCACTTTTGGATGATCTATTGCTTTCACATAGTTACATAGTTGTGCAGTGCTCTATCAAGTAGCATTGGCAAGATTGATTCATTACAGCGATATTATATGCTGTTTTGCAGTATAAATAGTGTGATTAAATATGTTTTAATGACAATATGTGCTCAGAATCTGACCTTTTAGGCACATTGTTTACTATAAAGTCAATTGCAGATGGATAAAATCAGGTTCAAAGCATATTTTTCTCATTGAATTTCCTGTTTCACTCAGAGATACGTAACATAAAGTAAGTAAAATGGGTTGCAAATGACAATCTTCTTCATGGTGTAAATTGTTCTGATGTTTATGCAAACAGCTAGCAATGTAGTTAGCTACATGTTTAGCTCGTAGGTTAGCTAACTGCATTTTTAGGGCTATAAAGACAGTCATTTAAATAATTTTGAAAAAGAAATATCAATTCAAATCATTTGTGAGGATTAATGTGGGTTAAAGGATAGTTCACCACAAAAGTGAGAATTCTGTCAGTATTTACTCATCCTCATGTTGTTCCAACTCCTGTAAGACCTTCCGCTCATCTTCGGAACACGAATTAAGATATTTTTGATGAAATCTGAGAGCTGGATCACTTCTGCATACTAGTCCATAGGCTTCTTGAGGAATTGAAACTTGCCGGCCTCAAAAAGTTATTAAAGACATCGTTAAAATACTCAAACTTTATCAGAGCGACGAGAACACTTTTTGTGCGCAAAAAAACAAACATAAATAACGACTTTATTTCAACTATTCATTTCCTTCTCTTTGGGCCTCTAGTCAGTTAAACGTTAAACGTCACACATACTGTAGAGCTCACTATTGGCCGAACGCTTGGTCTGTGTGTGATGCGTGTGACGTACGAAACAACAGATCGCCCAAAGAGAAGGAAATTAATAGTTGACATAAAGTCGTTATTTTTGTTTGTTTGTTTTTTGCGCACAAAAGTGTTCTCGTCGCTTGATAAACTTAGGATTGAGCCACTGTAGTCACTATTTTAACAATGTCTTTAATAACTTTTCGGGGCTGGCAAGTTTCAATTCCTCAAGAAGCCTATGGACTAGTATGCAGGAGTGATCCAGCTCTCAGATTTAATCGAAAATATCTTAATTTGTGTTCCGAAGATGAACGAAGGTCTTACAGGGTTGGAACAACATGAGGGTGAGTAAATACTGACAGAATTTTCATTTTTGGGTGAACTATCCCTTTAAGAAGACGCGCAAAAATCATAAACTTTTTTGGCCACAGAATTCATTTTCTGCTTACCCCCAAAATCAATGGAAAAATCCTATTGGCTTTTGTCTAGGGAACCAGGGTGATTCTAACTTCCATGGCCTACAATTATGTAATTGGTTCTGCAATGTATACTCGTGCAAACAAGAGCAATGTGCCTAGTGCTACCACAGGACCAAAAAGAAGTAAGAAAAGGATCAGTGCATAGGGATTGTGTACTGTCATGACTTTCACGCCTTCGCCAATCTCCCTTCATGAATAAATAATCTGCCAGGAACGTCAGGGAAGACAAAACTCGCCTGGCTCAAGGTTGAGTGCACTCCTGAACGGCGATATTGAGGGTCTTGGAAGAACAATGACTAAATTAACAGTGCAGCCTTTGAGTATTCAATTTTTTTTCATCTTCTCCTCACTGCATTATTGCAGTAATGGCTCTTGGTGCCAAAGCCCTTGATGGATTCCTGTGGGAGAGCTTGGATTAATGGAACGGCGGTGCTGAGATTTATGCCAGTTTCCTTTCATCAGGTTTTACAGTGGAGGAAAACAGGAGTTAACACTGTCTGTGTGTTATTTGATTGTATTCTGCCATATTGTATGCGCTCTCCACTCCTGTGTCCGGCACTCAGGTTGCATTGATCTACAGACGGGTGAAATCATGGCGCAATAAAAGCCTTTGATAATAAAGCATCATGCCGCAGGGGAGAGAGAGAGAATGAGCGAAAGCGGGATGGGAGATAGAGGAGGGGAAGGTCTGATGATCTCCAAAGCAGTTTATGTAAATTCTCTCTCATTCCCCTCAGGGTTGGCAGTCACCTTGCCAAGGCCCAGTTAGGCGGCGTTGGCCTGGCCGCCTTCACGCGGCTGCCCTCCACAGTTGGAGAGGGAGCGACATGGGGGCTCAGCACCTCCGTGAGCTGGGATTTGGTGCTGGATCAGTCCTTGCAAGCCGGGGGAATGTGTCACACAGCATATGGCGAACTTCCGAAACGCTCCCTCCTTTTCATAACTTCCTCCCAGTCGCGTAGTCAAGGGATGACATTGGGCAAACCTTTGAGTTTGGGGTAAAAACAGACATTGTGATCTTGAAGGACCATGCAAATGCACATCAAAATAAATCCTGTGAAAAGATAGTCTCTGTGGCATTTACTCAGCGGATACGGGACAGTCTTGCATTGAGTTTCCATTGGTTTAGTGACCCGATTTGACCAAACGTAACTTTTATGACCAAGCAAGACCAATAAAATATGGGCAGATGCACTGTATTTAATGTTTTAGTCATTGCAAGTTTTACATCTGAAGAAATGAGTACTACTTCTGACAAAAGTGCTTAAAATCATGTCAACTTACATAAAATGAAGATTCGGGCTGCATCCGAAATCGTATACTTCCCTACAATATAGCAGGCGAAAAACAGAATGTGACATTAGAAGTATTCTGAATTCACACTACACAGTACAGAGTAAGTAAAAGGGACCAGGACTTCTTCTGGCGAGATGTGTGCATACGATGGAAAAATAAACCGTACATTTTACGGTAAAAAAAACGGCAGCTGTGGTTGCACTGTAAAAATTAACTGAGATTTTAACGGTAAAATACTGTAAAAATGCTACAGTGCAAAACTGCTAATAGGCTCTATGTGTCCGAAAGAATCTCAGTCGGCGTCTTTACTTCCGGAAGCGCGTTCTGCAGGCCAAGTGTATAGCGGCAAAACTTTAATAAAATCCGTTTTCTCAGAAATGGAGACCACGATTTTAAAAACGCTGATTCGCTCCGAAGTTTGTACGATATGAGAGAATACTAACCCTCAAAGTTCTTGATATAGCTTGAAATTTATAATTTAAATAACTTCTCTTTTTTACTCTTTTACGTTTTTATAAACAGCAAGTGTAATTTGACACCATCTCCACCTAATGCAAAGCCGGCTTCTGACGCAGCACTGGATGTAACTGGGTGTGCCGAGACAAACCCGGAAGCGATCGTGCATAGAGGCTGTTGGTAAACAGAAAGTTTATGTACTATACACGGTAAATAACTGTGATATAATTTTACAGTAAAATACCATTAAATTTACAGTTTTTGAAAGTGAAAAAGAACAAATTAATATCCCATGAGGCCACAGGAGAGCATTTATGAATGACAGTGAAGCGACACAACTGATGCTGATTGGTCACATGATAATGAAAACATGGCGCATGTAGTGTGTCTGGATTACATTCATACACGCATTCATACTACTGTATGTAGAACATGTTTTAGCGGTTCAAAATAAGTACCTAAGAGACAATGCGATTTTGGACGCAGCCATCGACATAAGAATGACCTAGATACAGCTATTTTAGTTTTACTTAAAGTCTCCCTGTAGTCTAGATTGTATCTCTTAAAACTCATTGTTGATCACCATAATTACACATTACAAATCTTCATACATTAAAGTAGCTTTAATGTATCTCTCATTTAGTATACTTGGTTCTATTAATATGCAAACTAATCCTTGGATCCTTTAATTGTTTAGGTTGACTGTACCAGATTATTTCCTTTGCATTGTGTGTTGATAAAGAAAAGCAAGAAAAATAGCAGCATCAGAATGACAAAATATCTATTTATAGCAGAAATTACTTTGACGCTCATCCTTTGTTCTTGGTGAACTAGTGCTAAAAAGCTTCCTGTCCTTGTCTGTAAGTGTTAAAGAAAAATAAAATGGCAGAGGGAGTGAGTCTACTTATGCGTACATAGCAGCTCCATAGTCCACAGTGCAACACGATTGTGATGTCACAACAGCAACTGGCAGTGCTCACTATATATACACTCACCTAAAGGATTATTAGGAACACCATACGAATACTGTGTTTGACCCCCTTTCACCTTCAGAACTGCCTTAATTCTACGTGGCATTGATTCAACAAGGTGCTGAAAGCATTCTTTAGAAATGTTGGCCCATATTTATAGGATAGCATCTTGCAGTTGATGGAGATTTGTGGGATGCACATCCAGGGCACGAAGCTCCCGTTCCACCACATCCCAAAGATGCTCTATTGGGTTGAGATCTGGTGACTGTGGGGCCATTTTAGTACAGTGAACTCACTGTCATGATCAAGAAACCAATTTGAAATGATTCGAGTTTTGTGACATGGTGCATTATCCTGCTGGAAGTAGCCATCATGGGTACATGGTGGTCTTAAAGGGATGGACATGGTCAGAAACAATACTCAGGTAGGCCGTGGCATTTAAATGATGCCCAATTGGCGCTAAGGGGCCTAAAGTGTGCCAATAAAACATCCCCACACCATTACACCATCACCACCAGCCTGCACAGTGGTAACAAGGCATGATGGATCCATGTTCGTCATTTTGTTTACGCCAAATTCTGACTCTACCATCTGAATGTCTCAACAGAAATCGAGACTCATCAGACCAGGCAACATTTTTCCAGTCTTCAACTGTCCAATTTTGGTGAGCTCTTGCAAATTGTAGCCTCTTTTTCCTATTTGTAGTAGAGATGAGTGGTACCCGGTGGGGTCTTCTGCTGTTGTAGCTCATCCGCCTCAAGGTTGTGCGTGTTGTGGCTTCACAAATGCTTTGCTGCATACCTCGGTTGTAACGAGTGGTTATTTCAGTCAAAGTTGCTCTTCTATCAGCGTGAATCAGTTCAGCCCATTCTCCTCTGACCTCTAGCATCAACAAGGCACACCCACAGGACTGCCACATACTGGATGTTTTTCCCTTTTCACACCATTCTTTGTAAACCCTAGAAATGGTTGTGCATGAAAATCCCAGTAACTGAGCAGATTGTGAAATACTCAGACCAGCCCGTATTTTCTTTTTCTTTTCAGGGTCACACAATTACCAGGGTGTCAAAATTATTAATCAGCTTTTGTTACAGACCTCATGACAGAAAAGAGCAGAGATTTTGAGTTGTATTTAATATTGCATCCAGTATAGCGATATGTATCGCCTGCATATATAAGCTCTCAGGCCCCTTACGGTGAGTCGGAGGTTGCCGTATAGTGCACAGGAAATGAGACCAGGTTCTTTTTCATTTCCCTGCTTCAGTAGTCCCCTCCACCTAACTCAATACAGGCCGTGTTCAGCCCGGCCCTTCGATAGATCTCGCTGTTTTGGTCCCGGCAAGGTGGGACCGACTCTGTAATCACATATCTAATCTGTGTCATATATTTTATACGTGTATGTAATATCTGTTGGTAAATGGCAGGCTCACAGACTGCATGATTGAGATCCCGACCGAGAGGACGCCAGGGTGATTGATTCCTGCCCTCGCTATGGCGACTGAATGATTGGACGAGGTGATTGACAGTTGAGAGGTTTTAAATGGGCTGGTCCTGGATGAAAGTCCATCAAGCTGAGAGATAGAGAAAATCACAAAAATACTCTCCCTTACAGTATGTGCGTATATCATTTATTCTTCTTTTCTCTTTCTTTCCTCAATTACAGCTGTGTCTCTCATTCTCCCACACGGCATCTGATAGTGCGGAGGCTGAGATGGTCCTCATCTTGTTAAGTAAATATACAGTCCTCAAGTCCCTCAGTCCATCGATTCCTTCGTATATCACATGACAAATCCCTTCCGGCCCCAAACAGCCACTTACATTCCTCAGAAAAGGAATTGAGGTGGAAAATGAAATATTTTCATTTTTCATATCTTAATTTATCATGCGAACACAGATCTGTATGTGTGGGGAGCCAGAGACACTTATCTTCAATCTCTCTCTTGCTCTATGTCAGCTTCATTAGCATATAACAGACTTACAGTGGGGTTCAAAAGTTGGAGACCACAAGTGAATATTTAAGTTTCTTCTTTTTTATTTTAAACATTTTCATTACAAGTAATATGGAAACGTTTATTTTTAAAAGATGTATTTGTAAGCAGCATTCAATTCAATGTATTTATTTAGTACATGATTAATATTAAAGTCATTGAATCATTCCTATCATTCCTATTTCCACGACACATCAGCATTTAAACACATTTTTGTAATGTGTGTGAATTTGGAATTACACTGCTTGCATTTATATTACTGATATATTATTTCTGATTTTTATATATATATATATATATATATATATATATATATATTACAGCTAGGGAAAAAATTAAGAGACCACTGCCAAATCAGCAGTTGCTCTGGATTTATTATAAATAATAAATCCAGAGCAACTGCTGATTTAGCAGTGGTCTCTAATTTTTTCCATAGCTGTATATATATATATATATATGTTAGGGCTGCCAAATGATTAATCACGAGTAATCACATCCAAAATAAAAGTTTTTGTGTACATTATGTGGGTGCACTGTGTATAATTATTTTGTATATACATAAATGCACACACATGCATGTATGTATATTTAAGAAAAAATATTATTTATATATAAAATATTTATATTTATATATAATTATGTATAATATAAATTATATATAAATCTATATGCAGTGTATACATGAAAATATTTCTTAAATATATACAAGCATGTGTGTGTGTGTATATATATATATATATATATATATATATATATATATATATATATATGTATATATATATATATAGCATAATTATACACAGTGCACCCACATATCATGTAAACGAAACTTTTATTTTGGATGTGATTAATCAGGATTAATCATTTGACAGTACTAATATATATATATATATATATATATATATATATATATATATATATATATATATATAAAACAAATCAAACAAAACATTTTTCCACAAGAAGAGAGAAATTAATTAACAATTTTGTATTGATACTGTGTGTGTGTTTCAGGTAAACCCTATTTAGATGGCTATATCCAAAATAGCCTACTTGTAGGGGCATTTTTGGTCCCCATAAGAAAAACAGCTTATAATTCATGCTAAGTGTCATGATGTTTTTTGAAACTGTAAAAATGCAGAAAGTTTTCTGTGATGGTTTGGGGTAGGGGATAAAATATATAGTTTGTAAAGTTTGTACAGTATAAAAATAATTGTCTATGGAAAGTCCCAATAAAACAAGAAAACACAATGTGTGTGTGTGTTTGTGTGTGCATGTGTGTGCATGTGTGTGTGTGCGTGTGTGTAACTCTCTCACACACACACACACACACACACACACACACACACACACACACACACACACACACACACACACACACACACACACACACACACACACACACACACACACACACACACACACACACACACACACACACACACACACACAGGTGTCCTGTCTTTTCTGTAAATGAGGCAGAAGGGAAGTTTTTGGTTTTGTGTGCTGCTTATTAACCTTTAAGCCAAAGATGAGAAGGTTACCGTGTTTCTCATATTCCCCATCCTGTTATAGTCTTACGGTATTTGCCTTATTTTTAGTAATTATTTATAAGACATTTTAAATGATTTTTATAAATAATTATTTAATATAGTCTTTCATTGATATGTTGCTTGGCAACCATAAACAGGCTTTTGAACTCATTTAATTGGCAGAAGCATTGCTTTACATTTATAAATAAAATTAGCTAACTTGAACCAAATCTACCACAGTTAAAGAACCGCTTTATGGTGTGTGTAGCTCTAACAACTAAAATATCACCTGTCTTGTTACATCATTGTTAATTTTGATTTAATGAATTAAAAACACGAGAATATATAACTTATAAAAAAGTTGAAGATTGCTTAACTTATATTGATGAGTTAAAGCAATGAAAAAAACATGTTGTCAAAACTTATTGATATATATATATATATATATATATATATAAGTTTATATATATATATATATATATATATATATATATATATATATATTTAAATAAGTTTATTTATATATATATATATATATATATATATATATATATATATATATATATATATATATATATATATATATATATTAGTTTATCAATCCTCGCTGAGAAAAGCTACAAAATAAAGAGAATTTAAATATATATAATTTGGTTTTATATATATATATTAGGGCTGTGCAAAAGTTAATTGTGATTAATCGCATCCAAAATAAAAGTCTGTGCTTACATAATATATTTGTGTGTGCTGTATATAATTATTTTGTATATATAAATACCTAAGCATGCATGTATATATTTAAGAATTATTTGCGCTTAAATTCTGTTTATATATATATATATAAATACATAATCTATATTATATAAATATAAATATTTTATAAATGAATAACACATTTACTTAAATATATACATGCATGTGTGTGTATTTATATATACTAAATAATTATATACAGCACGCACAAATATATTATGTAAACAGTCTTTTATTTTGGATGCAATTAATCGCAATTAATTTTTGCACAGCCCTAATGTGTATATATATATTTCTTTTTTTTTTTTTTTTTTAGTTAACCATGTTTTTTTCCCTTATAAGTATCCAATTTATGGCTCTGATTGATACGTGCCAAAGGATGAAGGTGATATTTTGGATCGGGCGAGGGCCTGAGCAGTAAAGAGATGGGAAAGAAAAGCTGTCAGGCAAACAAAGAAAGAAAAGAAGCAGGACCCTCTTAAGAACCTGATTGAGAACAGGAGAAAATCAATCAACTGAGCCCCTTTGATTGACAGGCTGGCAAGGTGTTTTCTGCAAAGGTGTCAAATGCTGCACAATTGCGATTTCTCTCCCCCATCCCTCGCTCTCTCCTTCTCTTTAGTGTCCGTCACCCTTTTATTCACATATCATCATTCCGTCCATCTCACCCAAATTACTCCTCTATCTCCTCCACCATGTCTCCACTCGCTGCACTTCTCTCTCCATCCGCCCTTTGCAATCTCTCTCCTCTCTTGTTTCTGGAGGAAGACTCTCGCATTTAGGAGTGCTGACTGACAATCCTTTAATCTTGTTGCTCTGCAACCTTCATGGGAGAGGAAGGGATGCGTTCTTCACACATACGCACGAACAAAGCAGCATCCCTCCCCTCCTTTCGGCTCTCCAAGCCTATTTGTTTTCCGTAATATCACGGCGCACTGAGGAACAGAGACAGAAAATGGCATCGTACTTCTCCTTGAGATTCTGCCCTTAATCTTGAAATAACACCTAAAGAAGTGTGATGGAATATATGGACATTTTAATTTAACATATTCCAAATTTTCCTTCTGTGAGGCCACTTTGTGCTACACTTTGTACTACTTTAAGAAACTTTCCTCTCTCCCATTTTGGCCTAAAACACCTGCATGCTTTCATCCTCGCCTAGAGCACTAACTGAGTGACTTTGTTCAGGTTAAATGTAACATACTTTTGTCAAAAGTCTAGGCTTTCATGCCTTCACATGGTATGTGAGCTTTTATTGAAGTTAGCTTCTAAAGGCTGCTCAGATTACATTTATAGGATACTCAAATATAATTGTAGTATAATTTCATCTAAAGTGTCTTACAGTACAATTAAAGATGAAAAGATATTCTTTAATATTACAATGTTTTGAAAGAAACCACCCCTTGCATCATCTTTAGTTCCTTCCAAAATAGATACTTCCCTATAGCGCCATCTCCTGGCGGTCAGCGATTTAGCGCACCAATTTTAAGATGTTTCGAACAAAACATTAATTTTACTGATAAATCCTTGCCTGACGAGGTAGCGAAAGATTTTCAACTCACTAGAAGTGGCGTGTTTGTTCTTTTTCAATCAGTTGTTTGGCATCTAAACTAGCGGTGGGCGATTCGTGAGTGAATCAATCTTTTGAGTCGGTTCTTTTCAAAGAATCGGCTCGCTAGTCTGAGTCATTCATCAACTCAGTCACGCACTGAATCGTTTGAAGCAGTGTTTCTCTACCACGAAAACACGTAAAACTTACTTCAAAACGGAAGGGAGAAAAATAGTGCTGTATTAAGTGAATGTTAATAGACAATCAGTAAAAAAAACTGAAAATAAGCTACACAGGGATTTAGAAGATCTTTAATTTCAACAACACCTGCTCGTGCGCGGCGGCTAACAAACAACGACTCTTCGACTTGCAGGTAAAGACACTTTCTGCCAAAAACTCTACCAAATTAGTACGCAAAAGCTGGAAAATGATCAAAAGTTCTTACCAAAAAAGCCAAAAAAGTTCTTACCAATAAAAAACTGCATGTTTTTTATTTATTTATTTTTTATACATACCGTGTACAAATTACCAGTAATTGTTCTCCATGTCTGATAAGTTGCTAACGTTATTGATTTCGGTATTATCAACGACTCCACTGTATCTCGGTACTGTCATGCCAAGCTACTTTTTTGAAAGGCAATTTTGAAACTCCTATGTTTTGCCATTTTAAAAGCATTTTGATATGCTTTGTAGACTAGTAGCCCATGTACATGTCTACATTCGGCCTATGTTTAAATTTTATTTATGGTAATAATAATGTTAAAGAATCAATCACTTCCATGTTTGTTTTTGTCACTGGAAATGTTTCTTCTGTGACCATTTGTAAAGGGCTTTTAACAGAATGAAACTAAATATAGCAATAATAATAATTGTCTATTTTACTTGTGACATGTCTTTGGTGAAGTTTTCATTTTTGTTTATGTTTTCATTGGACACATCAGCTCTTCCCACTGAACATTGTTGCATTATAGATGTCATATACTTCAAGTCTGTCATTTGCTATAAAAGTACTTTACCTGGATCTAAATGGGCCTGAAACATGTCGACATGTCAATATAAAGCTCATGATGCCTGTAATATGGCTTAAATGTAAGTATAAAACACTTCACTCCGTTTGTTTTCGCCAGCTTTTTCTGTGCATTTATCCTGTCAG
Organism: Hybognathus amarus; assembly: GCA_030378365.1. Classification (NCBI taxonomy): domain Eukaryota; kingdom Metazoa; phylum Chordata; class Actinopteri; order Cypriniformes; family Leuciscidae; genus Hybognathus; species Hybognathus amarus. The sequence continues at coordinate 264,725 of JAQIUQ010002992.1, read as the reverse complement.
CCGCTAATGGCAGCGTCCTCTGAGCGGCTGCTTTTGAAACCAAAGGATGTTGTGGCGGCCCGGTTGTTATTGCCAAACTTCCTTTCCAACAGCCTTTGCTCTGTTTAGAACGGGATGGAAAGGGCTTCTGGCAGCTGTTCCGATTGTATGGCTTGCACGAGAGACCTCTCTGCTTGGCATCCAAGGATAACATCTGTCACTCATCCAACACTTTAAGACAATGAGTACAAAGAAGATGCATTGATTCTAAACGCAAGTGCCGGACCCGTGACAAGGACAAAAGTTTGCCTAATATTGCAATAGGAAGAGAATACTGAATAATTTGTTTTATTTTCAAATCTGGCTTGAGGGAATCATCTTTTTTAAGGAGCCAGGATTTATCATTCAATTTTTAAAGACAGCCGCCCTATTGACAGTAAAGCGAGAGATGGTTTTAAAAAGGCTCCACCTTATCAAACACTTCCTACTTTCCTCCACGGGACTTATGGCATGCATATTTTTTCATTTAAAGCTAACATAGAGACGTTATCCCGCTGAGACCCGGAACCATTGAATTTTGAGCTGAGGGCTGAATGCAAAGCGATATAACTAGGCCAGCGATGCTGTTTTGTTTCAGAACGTGGCTTAAATACAGCATCGGGAACAAGAATCTGCTTTCTGAAAGGGCTATATTTGTTTTTCTTAAATCTCTGAAGCCCATTTGACATTTCGATAAAGTTTTGATAAATGCTTAGGGGTGAAGATGGTACTAAGGTGACATCTTGCTTCCTAAAATGGATCAAAGCAGGCAAGTTTTCTTTATAAGCTTCCTGCGGATTTGTGTTTGACTTTTTTTGTTACGAGCTCTTGCGAAATCAAGCGGTTCAAAAGAAATGAAATATGAGAGGTGACTTTTTCTTTTGTTTTAAAGATGTAAACAACAATAGCATCCAACCCACGAGTGTGACTGTACTTGGCCCGATTGCTTTCGTTGATAAATGAAACTTTTTTTTCTGCATTTGCACCATCCTCGAGAGAGGATGAGAGATGAGAGAATGTCCTTTCGCCCGTGTGCGGTGGCACTTCTCTGTGAAATTGGAATGAGTCACTGTTTTGCATTTACTAGATGTAGCGGCTCAGTGGTGATGTGACTAGTACAACACGACTTGTTTAAAGAAATAGTTCAACCAAAATGTAAATTGTTGCTGTGGAACATATAGAAAAGAAGAGCTTTTTCAGAGTGTTAAAACCACACATACAACTCTTAAATCTCTTTTGAATAGGCCTACTTCATATTAAATTTGGAACTTTTGTGAAGCAAACAATAGGGTTTGGTGTCATATTTGCCAGCCACTACTGTTCAAAACTTTGGGTTCGGTAGGATTTTTTAAACATGACTACAGAAGAAGTATCTTTCTCCTCAACGCCGCATTTATTTAATCACAAATACAGTAAAACGGTAATATTGTGAAATGTTATTACAAAAAAAGAACTGTTTTCTATTTCAATATATTTTATAATGTCATTTATTCTTGTGAAGGCAAAACTGAATCTTCTGTCACATGATCCTTCAAAAATCATTTTAATAAGCTGATTTGGTGCTCATGAAGCATTTTTTATTATTATCAATGTTCACAGCAAAAATTCCCAGTGTTAAATTAACACTCTCGGTGTACATATAGGTCCAACTCCTGGAGTTGGACCTATATTATGTACACCAGGAGTGTTAATTTTACACTGGGAATTTTGATAATATTGATTTCATTGATATCATCAATGAAATTATTATCATAATTTCTTTCCAGGATTCCTTTATGAATATAAAGTTAAAAACAACATTTATTTTTATGTTCTTTTTGTTGCAAATTGCAACAATCTAAGTCTTAAGTGTCATTTTTTATTTATATTTTATGTCTTTTTTGTGAATAAAATAATTTTAAATTTATATTAAAAATTGTATATAGACCCCAAACTTCTAAATGGTATAGTGTATTGAAATATTTTACAAATTTGTAAAATCCAAAAGTTTTATTGGATATTTATGGTCATTCACTGTAAAAATGAATATGCTTTATCTAATAAAAAAAACTGTGGCAACAGATTACAAGCAATATTATTAATGAAATTAAAAAAATTAGAATTGAGTAATAATTAATCAAATTTATTCCTTAAAAGTTAACCATTTCATATGAGTAAAACATAAACTGAAGTCACCATTATGGTGATCGGTGTTTGTTTTAGGTTTGTTTTAAAATTACAGTTTTCTCCTTCAGTGATTATGCTTGTAAACATCAGGTGTCTTCAATGTTGGCAGTATAAAATAAAGAGTTCTCAATTAACCTTTGACGTCTGTCTGTTATAGTGAGTAATTTTTTATATCTGTTGCCACAATTATATTGATTAGATAAAGCAGATTCATTTTTACAGTATTTACTCATTTACTTTATTTTTTAATTTAGATTACCTTTGCCTTTATTTAATGCTCACTTAAAGCCGCAGTAGTTTTTTCCTCTTTGTCGCCATCTCTGTTTGAAATCTGCAATTGCAGTTATTCGCGCAATTATCCATTTTACGTGGGTTGTGCCCCGGCACGGCACTGCGCGATTAGGAATGACATGCTTGAATCTCCGCGGAAATCCACCAGTACTGGAATTAAAAACATTATTACAAGCTTATTGAATTCGAGCTAAGCCAAGCAGATAAAGTTGGACACTGGCTGGTTATGTACTTGCTCAAAAAATCATTTTGGATAATTTTTACCCCCAAAAAGTTACGGACTGGAGCTTTCAAGTTAATCTTTAAAAAACTGTTCTTTAGCAAATCTCGCATTTTTTTATAATGTACATTAGGATTTTGTGATGCATAAATTCACTTGTAGCCTTTTAGTTATTATTAAGCATTGTGTTTATTTTCCATTAATTTAGATAAAATGACATATCTGTCAGTTATAGTTTATACAGTAAAAATATTAACTTTTCTGTATTGGTAAATCCCTTACGACTTTTTTAAATATATTTATTTCTTATCAAGAAAAGCAATAGGCTACTGATTTAGAAAGACATAATGGCAGATTCAGAATTTTGTGTAAACTATTCCTTAATTAAATGGAAAAAGGGACACACAAGATGAAAACATGATGAATCAATGTCACAAATTCGAGTGATCCAGTTATATATGAACTCCTATTTTGAATAAGACTTATGTAAACAAAATTTCTCCCTTGTTTTCAGGACAAACGCTCTCGAATGATTGTGGATTTCAGCACACGATTTCAAATGTAGGCTATTGTCCTAGGTCTTGTCTTTGGACAGGGCTCCCATTAAATACCTATTTTGTGGAGTCTGAAAAGTGTCGTACGCTGATAACATGCTCTGAAAAGACAAAGGCCTTCAACAAAAGATGCTCGCATTCCCGCTGATAGAAAAAGCGGGCGCGCTGAATGTTGCCGCGCTGACAGAGAAAGCGAGTGAGAGGGACAGAGCTGTAATTTTGGAGCGTCGCAGCTCTTTTCACATAACCGCAGAGTAACAACAATGACGAAAGGCTATCTGACACTGAGGGGGCCCATGCTGAGAGAGATGCATTCGGTTCAGCACATTCTCAAAGGGTTTGGAATATAAAATAAGTTACACTGCTAAAGTCAGTTTTAAAGGGATGGTTCTCCCAATAATTTAAATTCTGTCATTGTTTATTTACCATCAAGTTGTTCCAACCCTGTATGAATTTCTTTCTTCTGCTCAACACTAAAGAAGATATTTTGTAGTATTTGTGTTTCCAAATAGGAAGTCAGTGGGGTTAACCAAAATATCTTCTTTTGGGTTCAGCAGAAGAAAGAAATTCATGCAGGTTTGGAACAACTTGAGGGTGAGTAAATGATGACAGAATATCTATTTTTGGGAGAACCATCCCTTTAAGTTAAAAGAGAGAAGGAAAAGCAATGTCTTTTATTATTTCGGACAAGTAGACTACACATTTTCCATTTTTTTCTCCAGTGTTTTGTGTTTCCTGAGACTGGTATGCCATTATTTTGATTGCATTTATTATTGCATCATTTATTTCAGAACCCAAATGTCACCTACTGAATAACTGTTCTCTATTTCAAAAGTATGGGTCTATGAGACATAGGGTAGGGTATCGAGAATCGAGTATCGATTGGAACCGGGACTAACTTTTCATTTTTCCCGGAATCGTTCAAAAGTTAATTTCGATTCCTAGTTTCGATATTCACAGTCCGCGACCGGAAGAAGAAACCGCTGAACAACACCAACGAAGAAGTGTCTACCGTAAGTGTTGGCATAACCGCGCGAGTCGAACATGAGTAGCTTATGTCGGCGGTCCAAAGTGTGGCTTCACTTTTCTAAAAATAACGAAATCTCGGCAAAATGCAAAATTTGTGACAAAAGGAGTATTTGTGACAGAAGGAGTATTTCCTTCAGAAAGACCGTTGGTTAGCAAGGTTAGCTAAACTTTTTTGACCCTGCCTCTTAAAAGAATCAGAATCGAGAATTGTTAGGAACCGGAATCGAAATAAGGAATCGAAATCGGAATCAGAATCGTTCAAATTCAAACGATACCCAACCCTAATGAGACATGTAACCTGCACAACTATGTAGAAAATTTGTTCTCATTTGGTCATTGCTCTTAAAACTAGGCTATTTGACCACAAAATGTCACAGTCACTCTCTTACTGTGAGAAATCGGAATGAAAATAGAGGAAATACAGTGAATTAAAAGAAAAAACAATTTTACTTCAAGAAATCACACATTTTCACCTTCTGCATGTAAATAACCGGAGGTGGTTTGTTTTGACTGGATAGCTGATTAAAATTACTCATTGCAATAATCTGATACCGTGTACCGCTATTCATCATGTGAGTGAGTTTATGGCATTTGCCTGTCAACAGTGTGTGTTTTTGGTAATCTGTCATTCTCTGAGATTGTGCTTTTGCTGGAATGGTGATGTGTTTGCGGGTAGGCGGGCGTTTCACTGCGTACAGTTGCGGCGCTCTTCGCCTAAACCTTAATTTTCCCAGACCATCAGCCAATTACGTGATGCATGTCAGCGTCTTCATCCGTGCTCTGGTGAGCTTTTGCTGGTGGGTGAGAACAATATGCAATTTTGTTGTCATTGTTTAGGCTGGGTTTTCTATTATTATTTTTGTAATCTCAAATACGAATCACAAATGGCGCATAATTTATTTAAGTGTAAATTTGGTTACAAATAGTGGCAATCTCACGCATCCGTCCTTTCAAATAGGTCTAGTCTGTAGGACAATACCACACATTTCTTTATTAAATACATTTGATTATTTTAATTTAAGTGGGTTGGATATTTATGGATATTATATAAATTATAGATGGACTAAAGTGAAAATCCAAAGTTAAATTCATCACTTAAAAGGCCAGACATCTCTTCACTGAGAAATCTCATAATGACTTGAATCATGTAAACAAGCCAAAGACATCTAGAAAAAGCCAAAAGATGAATGTTTTTCCTCATTTAAACTCCTGGTTTTCACCTTGACAAATGTTGGTCCTGTGATTGGCAGACCTGTGTGGGTTGAATGTTCTCTGTCTCTGAGTGGGTTTCGACTCTATAACGGGAAGCCAGAGTGGTCTTGATGTCTGAAAGATCTTTAAATAATTGTTTTTACGCCTTTTTAGTCAAAACACTCCAAATGTGCCGTAATTGGAGGCAGACAATCCATCATTGATGACTGTCTAGGACTTTACTATAATTTGTGGGTTGCTCAAAAAATATATGTTATATATAATCTAATCATTTCTCAAAACAGTACCGTTCAAAAGTTTTGGGATTGGTAGGGCTTTTTGAACTTTTTCTGAAAACACACCAAAGCTGAATTTATTTGAAAGTATGCAGTAATAACATTAAAATATTGTGAAATATTATTATAATTTAAAATAACTGTTTTCTATTTGAATATATTTTAAAATGTAATTTATTTCTGTGATGCAAAGCTGAATTTTCAGCATCATTCAGTGTCACGTGATCCTTCACAAATCATTCCAAGCAGATTTGATGATCAAGAAACATTTATTATCAATGTTGAAAATAGTTGTTTTTGTAACCATTTTCAGGATACTTTGACGTCTGCTTTGTCACTTACCTGTGTGTAGGATTGTGTATCGAGAATCGAGTATCGAATTGGAACCGGGACTAACTTTTCGCTTTTTCCTGAAATCGTTCAAAAGTTAATTTCGATTCCTGAGTTTCGATATTCACAGTCCGCTGACCGGAAGAAGAAACCGCTGAATAACACCAACGAAGAAGCGTCTACCGGAAGTGTTGGCATAACTGCGCGAGTCGAACATGAGTAGCTTACGTTGGCGGTCCAAAGTGTGGCTTCACTTTTTTAAAAAATAACTAAATCTCTGCAAAATGCAAAATTTGTGACTAAAGGAGAATTTGTGACAGAAGGAGTATTTCCTTCAGAAAGACTGTTGGTTAGCAAGGTTAGCTAAACTTTTTTGACCCTGCCTCTTAAAAGAATTGGAATCGAGAATCGTTAGGAACCGGAATCGAAATAAGGGATCGAAATCGGAATCAGAATCGTTCAAATTCAAAGATACCCGACCCTACCTGTGTGTATCTCGTCATATCCATAAGTAGAGAACAGTTGCTCCGGCCACTTTGTGTATGGTGTGGGAGTGGCTTACGTTAGTTGTCAAAACGACCGAGAAACATTGACTTGGAGCTAAACCTCGAACCTCCACAGAATCACCCGTAAAAAAAAGAAAAGTAGATTAGATGAGACTGCTGGAAAAAAGAGCGAGGCAGCTCGTAATAAAACAAGAACCAACATTGGCTTGGATTTTCGGAAATGGCGAGAACTAAGGGATTTGAAATGCTGTAAAAGTGACGCAGAGATTACTTTTTTTACTCGACAGGTGAGTCAGGTATATTACTGAACAGATTTCCGTATGTTGCTCTCTTTCAAAGTTTATTTTGAGATCCTATCTTATCTGGTTCTATATCTAGTACTGAATATCTTATGAGAAGTAGGATAACCATAATGCATGCAATTTAGTTTTTTAACTGTTAGAGGGCCAAAAGTTACACAAAGGATGTAGGTTTCAGTTCGAACTAAAAATTGTAGATAATTTAAAGAATACAATATTACATGATGTATTTTTAATTCTGTTCTACTTTGAAAGATATGGTGAGTGGATGAAGAAGAGTTTTTTTATACATGTGTAAACGTCAGATTTGTGAAGTTATTCTTGTCCAGTGAGAAGGACAATCTCTTGACCATAGCCGTGGGCGGAGTCTGCTCTAAAAGCCCCCCTTCTGAATGAGTGACATTAAGATCACATTGTGGCTTGTAATGTAATTTATACATTTCATCAACTAATGCAGTGCAAATCCATTTTCCTTTCCCAATCCTGAAGGGCCACATACATTAACTTGATGGTGAGGCAGAGTCAGAGGGTCCGACTAATGAGGCTAAATGTAATTAGAAGTCGTCTTTCCCCTTAACCCTTGTCGACAAACCGCAGCTCCAGGCTCCAATAGAGGACTAACGTGAAATGAAACTTTAACAGCTGTGTAATAAGACTTACCTATAGGATTTTATATGCTTTGACCCCAAAAAGTATATAGAATAGTTCATTAATTATTTTAAATGATTAATTGGAAATAATTTTACTCACCGTCATGTCATTCCAAGCCTGAGGAACTTTATTCTGTGGAACAAAAGTAAAAATCGGGATTGATGTACAGGTTGTTTTTTCCCCATACAATAACATTGATTGAGAATTGAACCATTGAAACTTAAAGTATGCAAAAGGAACAAATATTACTGAATATTCCTAATAATAATAATAATTCATTACATTTATATAGCGCTTTCTCGGCTCTCAAAGCGCTTTACACAGAAGGGGGAATCTCCTCAACCACTACCAATGTGCAGCATCCACCTGGAAGATGCGACGGCAGCCATATTGCGCCAGAACGCTCACCACACACCAGCTTACTGGTGGAGAGAAGACAGTGATGAAGCCAATTTATATCTATATATGATTAGGAGGCCATGATGTACAGGCCACTGGGCAAATCTGGCCAGGATGTGTAGCCTTGTGCAAACTTATTCAATAGATTTTAGGCCCTGTTTACACGAGAACACTCGCGGGTGAATGTGTAAAAATATTTTATCGGATCTGCCTTCGTTTACACGGCGACGGCTTTTTTGGGGCTTAAAAACGCAAAAAAGCAAAACCACCCTCCAGAGTGCAAATCTTAAAACGCTCCACCGTCGCATTCCCGTGTAAACGTTAAAACGCAAAAGTTTGGTTGACAGTGAAGGTTGTACGCAGGTGCGTGGACTTGGTTTTGTTGTGTGGCAGTAGGGTTGTGCCGATAGACGATAGTATCGTGTATCGACGATTGTCTGAGATATCGCCGATGGCAGATGCCTTTGACGATATCAAAACGATAATTAGTTTGTTTTACCATTAATGTATTAAATTATTTGGCCTGCCGCCTATTATTATTATTATAAAGCTAGTATTGTTATTAAATTAATATAAGGAACTACAATTAATTTGCCTTGCCTAAATTCATAACGTGAATGAACATAATTCATCACCACGTGTTATAACACTTGCGACAACACTCGACACGCGCTTATGAGGAGAATGTTTTTAAAACAGACTAAAAAACTACATCCCACATCAAAATTTAATTGCAAGGTGATCCATTCACAAATGATCAAGAGTGCTTGTTTTAACAGACGCATCATTCTTATATAGATCCAAGATGAAAACGGCATCGTTGTTCGTCAGTATTTTGTTTCAATATCACATTAAAAAACGTTTAATGAAACTAACACTAAAAACAATACAATTACTAAATATTAATAATAATAATAATAGGCTACTATCACTAAAATAGTAGCCTATTAAAGCTACCGTTATCATCGCCGTCTCTGAAAGAACGCGGCGTTAATGCAGATGCCGAAAGCAGTCCGTTTTTACTTTCACTTTCAGGGAATGAGCGCGTTTACATGCACGTTCTTAATGCCTACTGACAATGCATGTGGTCATGTAAACGCATTAACCCGTTTTCCTTTATCAGAGTCAAGTCATAAGTATTTAATCCGATCGACTCAGCTAGATGTTTGCATATTTGCTCTGATTTCTCCCAGCATAAAAACACATTAACCCGCGTACTTCGTGCTTACTAAGTGCGCATGTGAAGTGCATCTAAACAGACAGAGCACTGGTAGGAGGACATATATCGCAAACTCCGAATCTTTCTGACCCAATAAATTATTCAAACGCGTTTTCATCTCGTGCAGAAAGTGAAAATGCTGCATGTGGCATGATGATAGGCTATGTGTCCGTAAATTTCCCGTTGACATGATGATTAGGATGAAAAAAAATGATTAGGATCGTTTTTTTTACCTCACTATACCAGGAAATAACGTGATCCTATAAATAAACACTCCACCTTTGCTAGAAAAATAGAAAAAAGATTCTTGTATATAAAACGAAGTAATAAAACAAGCAAATTAATGAGTAACTAATCAAGTTAATAATCAAATAAGTAAGCCCCGCCCCCTCACGATAATATCGTGTATCGCCGATCTCACAGGCTGACGATAGGACGATATGGAAATGGAGCATATCGCCCAACACTATGTGGCAGTGCTTCATGTTGCCACCTAGCCGCCTGGAGTGCATACTACATTGCATTTCACGTCACCTTATGCATGCGGATTTCCCACCCAAAACGCTTGTCTAAACACAGAATAAAAAGTGATAACGCAACGCCACTTTTGCGTTTTCTTTTCAGAATCGTTTCCATGTAAACATAGCCTTAGATTTCTAGAATTTTCTTTCAAGTGCAAAAAAATTATATTTTTAATTTAGTAGTTTTTCTTATCATAGCCTACAAATGTTTTCGGAAACTCCTTTCTCCCAATGACCGAAGCCTATATGTAAAACGCATTTGCAGCTGCACAGCCGTGTATATATATGCTGCATTAGCCACAACTGCACATCCAATGATGCTGGCGCCTCTGACGTGCGACCAATGAGACAACTCTACGTCATTATACATCAGAGCCCGCCAAGGAGGCGCCCAAGTCCCCGAATTTTCCAATATAGCAGGTCTTCGTTCATTCACAGTCTATGTGTGTCATGGATTTGCACTGAATTGATTCTCAAAAATACGGAACAAAGTGCGTTCCATATCAGTTCAATACGGAACAAGACTTTTATGTGTCAAATACGGAACAATTCCGTATTATACGGACCAGTTGGCAACCTTTGGTGTCCCCATTACTATATGGGGCCTTAGGACCCACACAGGCCACAGGGTGAGCGCCCCCTGCTGGCCTCACTAACACCTCTTCCAGCAGCATCCTGGTTGGGAAGGTCTCCCATCCAGGTACTAACCAGGCTCAGCCCTGCTTAGCTTCAGTGAGCAACCAGTCTTGGGCTATGGGGTGATATGGCTGCGGGCCATTGGCTAACTGTTGGTGCTTTCATGAGAGAAGTTGTGATGAGTCAAAATCTTTCTATAAATTGGTTAATCTGCACAAAACTGGCCTGAATGATTCATTCATCAAGTCTGATTCAGCTCCGGCTACATTCAGATTCGGCTACGTTGCAAACATACTTCCTTATTATATAGTAGATGAAATATATATAACATTTAGCCAAAAAAAAAGAAAAGTCTGACTGAGAACTGACCATTTTGAAAAAAGCTTGTTCAATATTTGTTCGATATTTTGTTTTCGATGCTACGACCTTCATACATTTTTAAGTGTGACTTAAGAGTCGAATTACATTTTGGGGTCAGTGTAAGTTATAAGCATTCTGGCAGTAGAACAGTCCCACCACAGCTGTTTCTCAATGGCAATATGTTCCTGAGTCTCTCTGCAGAGCGAATTTTAAGGCTCAATGGGAACATGTTGTACAGAAGCCGCCAACCGTCAGGAGGGAGACTGACTGCAGCTTGGCTCTGGGGGTTTTAGACGCTGAACATTAGCCTCAGCTGGAGTCAAATTCTTAATTTAGACTTTTTCATATTTCATTTTTGATAGTTTTTTAACGCCATGTGCTCTGTTGAACCCTTATCTTTCAGTTTAACTAAATAAATCACTTTGCAGCCCATTCTGGGAAGGATGAGTGAAGATACCGAGTTGGAGATCTTCAAATAATTGTTTGCGGTTTGCGTAATGAATTGAGGCATAAAGTACTCCTGTTTATTTATGGTAGATGTGGTACAGTAGAAAATACTTTGGGCAATTCATGCAAAATGAAAGTACTTGTGGGCGAATACTAATGCATGATTAATCACCTAATAATTGAACTGATTAAATAATCTTATCACATTAAACAGGCACGGAGTTCCTTCAACCACTCGCATATCCAGGCGAATCCAGCAGAAGTGTTTGTAATTACGGTTTGAAGGAGAAAGACGAGGATGGGGCGGTCTTTATCAGAACACACACTGGTGCCTCAGGTGACTTTTGATTCCCAAATTCTTTGTTTGATCTCGCAAGGAGGCAACACGCCAGTTCCAATTACTCATTTCCCCCATTTCCAAAAACAGCAACTGGATCGCAACGTCTTTCTGTGGCATCTAATGTGAAATTGATGTTTATTCTTAAAATACATGGTATTTAAGATGACCTCTGACTACATCGAACGTCTCATGAGGCAAAATATAGAGCATTGTTTGTTGCCTGAATGCAACCTTAAGTTCTTGCTTCTATTCATCACACAGAGGAATTTATGTGCAATGCAAATGCAATACCTCAATTAGGGTTGCACGATTTGGGCCAAAATGATAATCATGATTATTTTGATCAATATTGAGATCATCGATTAATTATCACGATTATTTGTTGATTTTAACCAAAACTAATTTTATTATCACATAGGCTAATTATAACTGCTTTGACATCCAAAAATTCAGTTTTGATCACAGGAATAAATTACACTTTAAATTATATTCAGAAAATATCTATTTCAAATTGTGCAAATATTTCACAATTTTGCTGATTTTGCTTTATTTGTGTTTTAATATTTTGTATCAATTTTACATATATGCAATAAATATTAGTAAGTAATACTTCGGTTAAAGGCATATCATGCTTTTAAATGCATTTTTAAAAGGAGATGTGTCAAACCCCACCCAGGTTCACACTGGGTTCAAATCCACCACGTTTGATTAGAGATATCTGACTATATACTATAGCTTCAAAGAACATTTTTATTCACACGTTAACAAAATGTCAACAACGGAAGACTTGTCCATCAAACCTTACATGTTCGAGCCAGAGCGAGCGAGTTAAAAAGACGACGACGAACCTTCATAACGTCTTCATATGGATGCAGTGGTATGTAACTGTATTGTGTTGAACGTGAAAGTCGATTATTTCTCTTGTTAAAGCAAGCACACTAACAAGATAAATGATTACGGTCTTACCACTAAAAATCTGTATTGATAATATGATACGTTTAGAAAAGCATCAGAAAACACAGCAGCTAAATGACCATTGATGAAACTCAAGAACAATAATACTGCAGACGTGTAACGTTACTTCAAAACAAAGAAAGACAAAGGTGCTGCTAAACCATTACCACCATGTGTTTTAAGAAAGTAAAGTACTTTATTTTTATTAACAATATTTACAGCTTATCGAAATGCTCTGTTCGTCGTCTCCAAAGATAGAAGGAATTTACCCGCATTCAGGCGAATTCGATTGGCAAACCCTTCTTTATACTGGCGGAGTTTGTTGAAGTTGGAATCCTTGAAGTGCTTCAGGTCACTACATCCAACAACTGAACATTTTGACTTGCCTTCTCGTAACTTCTGCATCATTGAGCTTGGACTAAAAAATCGGAGCGAGAAATATAAATGGCAGATTGCTCGAAGTGTTGGGCCAGTAGTAAATGTCATTATTTGGCAGTTCCGCTGCAAATACTGTGACGTAATTGTTCAAAAACGTTATAGAGTGTTAACGTTATAAACGTTATCTTTTCTGTACTTATAAACACTCCAAATATACAACAAAATGCATTTAAGGGCTAAAAAAGTGGATTTTGCATGATCTGTCCCCTTTAATACTCTAAAACGGTTAGTTCCAATCCTTGATTCTGATTGGTCAATAGCTGTGCTTTATTCATGATAAAACACACCTGTGACCGCTTCACCTAACGATTCTATTTATCACAACGCAACACTGCAGTTCCTATGTTGTTTTTATTTGAGCTTTCATGCATATTACACATTGGAACATTGTTGCTGGTCATGGTCAGGGACTATTTTTTTCTAGCGGAAGGAATGCTTTTAGTGATTTTACTTCATTAAAGTTGCACTAATACATTTTTTTTTACTTTAATATTTTTATTGTGTGGCAACCATTTTCTAAAAGCAATAAGGTACTCGAGGCAAGTGTCCTTACATTAAGGATAAAAATGTAGAAGTGGATTTTACCATTTAAAAAAAAAAATCCCTGTCCTCTCTCCCACTCATTTTGCTCTTCTCTCTTTTCCTGCATCATTCTGTACTCTCTCCTGCGCAGTGGGCGTTATGGTGGATGGTGTCGGCATACAGCTGTCAGAGGTAAGAATGCTCTGCTGGAGGTGACAGTCTGTGCTAGTCAAACTGTGCAGGCCGAGCTTCAGACACACACAGATACTCAAGTCCCTCATCCAACACACTCCACTCCTCCTCACGCCTTTCTCGCATATCCTTTCATTGCCGTGAACCGTGAACGAGCTTCATTCGGAAAAGCGATGCAATATTCAGGATAATTAAAATTAAAGATAATATCTCATCTTTCTTTTTTTTCCGTCTTTGTTTCCATCCTCTGGGTATCAGGTTGGAAGTTATTTCCTCTCATTTTCTAAGATATTGAACAAGATATTCCAGATTTTTTCGTAGCCTATCATGCTGAATTAGAGATGCAATCTTGGGTGGTGTAAAAAAACATATGAGCGGTAAATCTGATTATCTGTTCTGAAAAGCTTTATGTTTTGCCTCATACTCTCATTCCACTGAAATCTTATCAGTCCGGACATTTTGATACAATGGAATGTACTGTAGCTCAGGGCTAAATGTGAATGTCCCGTTATGGGGCCGTCTACATGTTTCTTGGTGTTTTTTTGGTGTCTTTAATTGCGAGGAACCTTAAATGTGCGCTTAAATGACACTGGTTATACTGGTTTTTCATGTTTACGAGTTAACATGGAACAGCATTTTAAACCCATTTTACTCATGTACTATGATGCAGTTCAGAGATTAGATGCTAGATATCCAGTGAGAGAAATAGATTTTATCCACCCAGAAATAAAGGATAAAATTGAGCCAAACAATCTTAGAATGTTTCCCAGCACTGCAGCACCCACTTTTGGGGAGGTTGCCATTGAGAACATCTCCATGTATATCCTGATAGTAGGCTAATGTTTATCAATGGTAGGCCTGTCAGGATCATGAATTGCAATTTAACAATTTAGTTTTTTTTTGTGTAACTTTACTTTTCTTGGTCCACTTTACATTTGCACTAAGCCTAGTAAACCATGTAATGTAATGAAATGCAATTAAATATATTGCAGTCTAGAATAAATAATTGTGAACCGATATTTATTCAATTGTGACAGTTTGATTCCTAAGAATCAGGGGCTGTTTGCATGATACCGTTTTGATCTAAAAACGAAAAATGTTTATGCGTTTTGGCCATTCATTTACACGACAACAGTGTTTTGTGGGTAACAATAAAGCTGCGTTGTATCGCTGCATGTCGTCAGTGGCTGGTGCTGAGGTGCGCCCGCTAGTGGGCGTTCACACTACTGGTTGTATAGCAATGTTTGTGAATGAAATTCACAGATGTTACTCCATGTTGTAGACAATGAATCAGTTTTCTTACATTACTTACATTTCAGTCAGTACATAAAATGCTCATTGCCATCGTGGCTATTTCAGGCTCGGAGTCAGTATGGCGAGAAGCAGAATTTACAGAGACACTAATTATATTAGGGAAGTTGCTGAGCACTAAAATTAACCTCTCCGTCTTGCCGCTGAAACTTTACAACTGGATATAGTGGCAAATCATGTGTGTTTCACTGACTTCACCCTATTAGTTGGTGCTCCTGAAAACGCTCTTCATTTGCATGAAGTTAAACATATCTCAACTTTGTGTCTGCTCGCAAAACTTTTCCGTTCCGTCAAGAAACTTTGCATCATGTAGATCTTATATCTCTCTAGTTTATTGGCGGAATACAAAAGCTTTTGCGGGGATACACATCAGACGTCATCAGCTGGAAGCCATGTCAGCCATGCAATGCGCAATCCAGCTTGTCGGGAGCAGTTGGGGTTAGGTGTCTTGCTCATGGACACCTCGACACTTGGTCATCGGGGATTGAACCACCAACCTTCTGGTTTGTAGACAACCTACTTGAACTACTGAGCCACTGCCGCATTTTCACGCACAACCATTTCTAGGGTTTACAAAGAATGGTGTGAAAAGGAGAAAACATCCAGTATGTGGCAGTCCTTTGGGCGAAAATACCTTGTTGATGCTAGAGGTCAGAGGAGAATGGGCCGACTGATTCAAACTGAGAGAAGAACAACTTTGACTGAAATAACCACTCGTTACAACCGAGGTATGCAGCAAAGCATTTGTGAAGCCACAACACGCACAACCTTGAGGCGGATGAGCTACAACAGCAGAAGACCCCACCGGGTACCACTCATCTCCCCTACAAATAGGAAAAAGAGGCTACAATTTGCAAGAGCTCACCAAAATTGGACAGTTGAAGACTGGAAAAATGTTGCCTGTTCTGATGAGTCTCGATTTCTGTTGAGACATTCAGATGGTAGAGTCAGAATTTGGCGTAAACAGAATGAGAACATGGATCCATCATGCCTTGTTACCACTGTGCAGGCTGGTGGTGGTGTAATGGTGTGGGGGATGTTTTATTGGCACAATTTAGGCCTTTTAGTGCCAATTAGGCATTGTTTAAATGCCACAGCCTACCTGAGCATTGTTCCCTTAATGGCCACCATGTACCCATCCACTGATGGCTACTTCCAGCAGGATAATGCACCATGTCACAAAGCTTGAATCATTTCAAATTGGTTTCTTGAACATGACAATGAGTTCACTGTACTAAAAAGGCCCCCACAGTCACCAGATCTCAACCCAATTGAGCATCTTTGGGATGTGGTGGAACGGGAGCTTCATGCCCTGGATGTGCATCCCACAAATCTCCATCAACTGCAAGATGCTATCCTATCAATATGGGCCAACTTTTCTAAAGAGATGCTTTCAGCACCTTGTTGAATCAGTGCTCTTAGAATTAAGGCAGTTCTGAAGGCGAAAGGGGGTCAAACACAATCCTTTAGGTGAGTGTATATGTCCAGAAACATGAAGTAAATGGGAATTTTAAATTCACGTTGACTTTATTTGAAATATATCCCTAAAAAGAGAGAAGTAGAAAATCTCCTGCGGACGGAGTTGTGTGCTCATTAAAATGGAGGTGAAGAGAGGGCCGTCTTTGTTTGTTTTGTTTTTCTTACTAGGATGAGCATTTGGTCCTTTGAGGCCAGCACCATCCTGGGGTGTTTGCGCTTTCAGAGCGGAACCCTGTTAGCGAGGGAGAGCAGTACCCCTTCAGCTCTCCTAAAGTGCCGGTTTCAAAAACAGGGCCAGCTAATCACCCGTGAACTCAGAGGAGGGTCCTTGTGGAGGATCTGAGGAGCTTGTGAGAAGCTATGAATATATTCACAGCAAAAAATAAATAAACAAAAAAAATTTAGAAGCGAGTACTTTTTTAACTTGTTTTTTTATTGTTTAACTTCACTTAGTGAATAGGTTCAAATAAGATACACTTTAAATGTGTAAAAATATATCTTGGATATCTTTTGTAACAAATCTTTCTTAATTAGATTTAAAACAAACAAAACATGCTAATGGGGCAAGAAAAAAAATATATAAAAGAATATTCGTATTATATATGAAAGTAAGATAATGACAAATGGTTTTGAAACAAAAAAGCGTATTGAATTGCACAACTTGATTTTAATGCATTGTAGTTTAGGGCTTGATTTTTATGGGCTAAAATTCAACATGGTTGTATATTTAAGTTGTGAATATTTTTATATATTTAAATATGAAATATTTTTTATTTCATATATTTTTATTTATTTCTGTCATTTTCAGCATCATCGTCTTCAGTGTCACATAATCCATCAGAAATCATTCCAATATTATAATTTGATGCTCAAGAAACACTTCATATGATTATCATCAGTGTTGAAAACAGTTTTTCTGTCATCTTATTATATTGCTCAAGCCTTCTGTAAGGATGTTTATATATTTTTCCTGGAAAACAAGACATAAATATTGATTTTCAACATTTTTTTTCAGCTTGTAGGCCGATTTATGTTGTTGAATTTGTTTTTATCTGTCTTGGTTTGCAACGGATAATATTATTCATCCTTAACAAGTGAGAAAATGGTGTTAAAAGAGGCCTGGTCATTTGAAAAGTGTCAGTTGGAGTTGGACATCTTACTAGATTGGACTGTATGTGGACTGAGCAGTCAATAACAGACCCCACAGCTCTGCAGCTGACCACTTCTTTTAAACTCTCTGTAAGTGTGTGTGTGATGTGGAGGGATGCTGACATCACTAAATACACGCTTGCTGAGAGGAACTTAATCTCCCTAGACAGCTCCTACTTACACTCACACACACATCCTGAGAGAGAAGGAGAGCTTGTCGTCTTAGGTTATTTGTGTCTTTTTACCATATATGTAAACTAAAATGATGGTGAAACAGTTATAGGTGTCTAGAAATCTGCTCTGTCACAAATTTGTTTTAATTTATTTAACCTCTCTCTCTCTCTCTCTCTCTCTCTCTCTCTCTCTCTCTCTGTCATTTATTTAATGTGGCTACATGAGTAAATAAAGGCCTTCTGCTGTGTGTTTTGTTAGAAAAATATCCATATAAAAAAGAATCACTGGCTTCTGGTAGCAGCCGTACGCAAGTCTAGTTTTAGAAGAGTGATCTCTGACCTGACGTATAATGTAGGATAGAGTAATCTTAGGTGAGAGTATACTCCTCGTGTGGTTCAAACAAATGTGGCAACAAACTCAAGCTCATCCAACATTTCTCTTTAAAAATTCTTGTTTTAACCCTCAGGTGCTCTTCGGATCAGTTTTTGAAATTTTAAAAATCACAGCTTCATCAGAATGTTACTGAAACTAGAGGTGTTCCGATACCCTTTTCTCTTTCCCGATACCAAATACCGATCCGATTCCTGGGTGTGTATAGTATCTATTCACTTGAACTTGAACTATTCAGCTGCAATTCGTTCCAGCACTGTATGAATTGATGAGAATTATTATGGTGTGCGTCAAACTTATCCCTAAATTAAACATGAACAAATACACTCACCGGCCACTTTATTTAGGTACCCCATGCTAGTAACGGGTTGGACCCCTTTTGCCTTCAGAACTGCCTCAATTCTTCGTGGCATAGATTCAACAAGGTGCTGGAAGCATTCCTCAGGGAGTTTGGTCTATATTGACATGATGGCATCACACAGTTGCCGCAGATTTGTCGGCTGCACATCCATGATGCGATCTTCCGTTCACACCACATCTGCCAAAGATGCTCTATTGGATTGAGATCTGGTGACTGTGGAGGCCATTTGAGTACAGCGAACTCATTGTCATGTTCAAGAAACCAGTCTGAGATGATTCCAGCTTTATGACATGGCGCATTATCCTGCTGAAAGTAGCCATCAGAAGTTGGGTACATTGTGGTCATAAAGGGATGAACATGGTCAGCAACAATACTCAGGTAAGGTGTGGCGTTGCAACGATGCTCAATTGGTACCAAGGGGCCCAAAGAGTGCCAAGAAAATATTCCCCACACCATGACACCACCACCACCAGCCTGAACCGTTGAATACAAGGCAGGATGGATCCATGCTTTCATGTTGTAGACGCCAAATTCTGACCCTACCATCTGAATGTCGCAGCAGAAATCGAGACTCATCAGACCAGGCAACGTTTTTCCAATCTTCTATTGTCCAATTTCGATAAGCTTGTGCAAATTGTAGCCTCAGTTTCCTGTTCTTAGCTGAAAGGAGTGGCACCCGGTGTGGTCTTCTGCTGCTGTAGCCCATCTGCCTCAAAGTTCCACGTACTGTGCGTTCAGAGATGCTCTTCTGCCCACCTTGGTTGTAATGGGTGGTTATTTGAGTCACTGTTGCCCTTCTATAAGCTCGAACCAGTCTGGCCATTCTCCTCTGACCTCTGGCATCAACAAGGCATTTCCGCCCACAGAACTGCCGCTCACTGGATGTTTTTTCTTTTTCGGACCATTCTCTGTAAACCCTAAAGATGGTTGTGCGTGAAAATTCCAGTAGATTAGCAGTTTCTGAAATACTCAGACCAGCCCTTCTGGCACCAACAATCATGCCACGTTCAAAGTCACTCAAATCACCTTTCTTCCCCATACTGATGCTCGGTTTGAACTGCAGGAGATTGTCTTGACCATGTCTACATGCCTAAATGCACTGAGTTGCCGCCATGTGATTGGCTGCTTAGAAATTAAGTGTTAACGAGCAGTTGGACAGGTGTACCTAATAAAGTGGCCGGTGAGTGTACATAGAGCGAACTAGAGTATTTTTATTATCTGAAAAAGAAATGAAAATGCATCCATTTGGTTTTCAATTGACGCGAATTGCGTCTGACGCCCGAGTTGAAAAATCTGAACTTTGGCGTGAATTCACGCCGCGTTAACTCAATCAGGAGCCTAGCTGCTTGCTCACGTGGTGAAGTGTCTGGATGCTTCAATAAATTATTTTGTAATATGACTAAATACATAGTGGGATTATGCACAACAAAGCAAATATTTTATCACTTAAAACATTATTTCTATATACGAGACATGTTCATTTTGTATTGAATGTTATTAATTCCATATCTAGATTATATGAAATATTATTATGATATAACAATCAACATAATATGTGCATAAGTTCGTGTCTGGACATGAGAGAGAAAAAAATCACAGGACAGGTTAATAACTTTTGGAAGCTGGCTCTATTTATCATCAAAACAAAGATAAATGACAGCTAGATTAGGTGGATGAGGCAGAGGGTGATCGACGCTCCGATGCGGGACAACAGGTCATCAAACTTGACGCGGGACAGGCGGAAGTACTGCTGACAGCGGCCGTCATTCTGGCGCATCTCCTGGAGCGAGCAAACTCGCCAAACAGTTCGCCTACGAAGGGTCCGGTGGACACAAATACGCGACGATGATCCCCACGCCGCTGTTCTAGCTCTCCAGAGCAAATACAGTGCGGTGAGTTCTCTCAATTAATGCTAGATCAACATAAACAAAGATGGCCGTCAACGGGTTTCAGTTTTGACGCGTGAGATGCGCTGTAAAATTTCACTTCAAACATTTTATTTTACCGCGTCGAGTTTCGCTCTTGACGCGCGGATGAACACAAAGTGGTCAAAGCGTCAAACTAGGCGCGGTGGACGCGAATTTGATGCGTGATTCGCGTCCAGTGTGAACGTAGCATAACAGAAACCGTTTTGAGTGTCGTTGTTTGTCTTGAGCTGGTGTGTTGTATATTTGTGAATAAATGTTCATTTAGAGCAATTAATTATAAACAAAATAATGCAATTCAGCGCAAATATTAATACTTATGATTAATTCAATCAACTATACTGCATATTATGTCGTTAATTTGCTTTAAAATATGTAATTGATTGGTAGCCCTAATTATTTCATTTTAATTCAGCTGTTTTGCTCTAAATTTAAGTAATTAGAGCTTTTTTAGCTTTGAAGGGACATTTGGATGCATTGACAACCCGATCCACACACTCAACCCCTTTATTTTCGTACATTGCTAATATAAAATGGCACACATCAAGCACTTAGATACTGCTCTACTGAGGGTCATGGGACCTGATGAGCACAAATCACAGTCGACCTTTCACAAAGTAATAGCCTTATTGTCACATTCATCTCTCTATCTCTTTTTTAATTCCATTCTCTGACCACACATTTTCCTTTTTCCTGTGTGAGACCAGACTCACTGCTCCGTCCGTTGGCTTGAGAAATTGCGAGACTGTCACTTCTCCACAGGAGCTGTGGAATAATGAAAAATCCACACCAATCCTGGAGCCAGTCGGGCAGAACGCCACTGATCTTAAGCCTGAGGAAAAGAAAAGATCCAGTCAGCCTCTCTTGGGGAGTTGGCGCGCATTCCTATCTTGATCCGTGGTCAGAAGGTCTCTGAATAGTTTAAGGCTTGGGATAAATACGGCTGGTCCCAGAACAGCATGTAAACGAAGCGGTATAGCTGAGCCGAGTTGGGATGTTTCTTCAGCCACGTCTGACAGGAAGAAATGGGCGACATCGGTAA
This sequence comes from Hybognathus amarus, assembly GCA_030378365.1. Lineage (NCBI taxonomy): Eukaryota > Metazoa > Chordata > Actinopteri > Cypriniformes > Leuciscidae > Hybognathus > Hybognathus amarus. The sequence continues at coordinate 243,315 of JAQIUQ010002992.1, read as the reverse complement.
TTAGGGGCACTATAGTGTGTGCAGCATTGTTGGTGACTCACATTTCTTATGTGACAGGTTGGGAACACACTCAGATTACAGGGCAGAACAACGCGTCAACACAATTTCCTTGTACCGTGAATACCCATGGTAATTTGATGGATGATGGAAATTCAGACAGCGAATCACTTTAAATATGTATTTCTCTCTCATCCTCGATGGGTATGAGACGGTCGCCCACTGAATATGACTACGTGGGCACTGTGGTCAGGGAACAGAAGTCAAATTTTGGAGTTGTGCTTTTTCACATTAGGTTTTCCTCACTTTGATTCTACAAAAGCTCTTATGTGCAAGTTTTGTTTGTGTTGTTTGATTACTGGATGAAGGTTGGTTGTTTGCCAATGAGCAGTCTGTGTGGGTGTGTTTACATGACATTTTGTTCCATGAATAGGGTACAAACTTTTGTCCCGCTACGTGTTTTAAAAAGCACTAGAGGAACAAATCCCATGATTCTGTTTGCGAGAACTATTGGATGTTAGATCATCTGTTATCTATCTACTATGATCTGACATTAAACATATAACTACAATTTAACATTAAAATAACTTGCTGTGTAAAGTTGATGGATATAAAACAGTACTGATAATTTCAATCATTTTTTTTTAGTTATATACAAAGTCAACTGTTCTCTGAGATTTGTTTTACGATAATTTAAATGTAAAGAGTTGTATCCCTAAAAACTGTTTAGCGTATATTGCTAGTACTGGGGGCATATACTAAGTAAAAATAAACCGCTAGTTTATACCACTAACAAGGCTCAAAATAGCCCCACACTAACACAGTAACATAATGAGGGTCCATACATGCAAAACGAAGTATTGAGAACTTTGTAAGAGTACAGACCATTTAATAAGAAGATACTTTATAAAGACAGCCATCTTTGGAAAACAGTCACGACAAGTCAAACCACGCACGACGTGCTGAGTGAGCTGAACTGTAGGAAGTTCAGCGAACTACTGAACGGCGTTCAGGGATTGACTTGTCGTGACTGTTTTCCAAAGGTGGCTCCTGTCTGTATACACGAAGTGAACTGTCTTTAGAAAGTATCTTCTAAATAAACGGTCTGCATAAATGGACCCTTATTATGTTACTGTGTTAGTGTGGGGCTATTTTGAGCCTTTTTAGTGGTATAAGCTCAGCGATTTCTTTACTAGCGTTATACGCTGAACAGTTTTTAGAGATAACTCTTTACATTCGATTATCATGAAAACAAATCTCAGAGAACGATTGACTAGGTACCGATGTTTTATTGGACCAAAGGTTCATTTTGTGCCTGAGTTCTTCTTTAAACTCTTTTTTAAAAAATACGTTATATTTTATTTCAGCTAAAAAACATCAACGATAATGCTTTCAATGTGTTGCCATTCAATGTGAAGCATTCGTGTCTGCATACTTGCATTGACTGTGTCTTACCAAACTCCTCAGGAGAGTGCCAATTCCCCTCATACAGATTCCATGCGCTTGTGTATCGATCCATCTCGTCAAGGTCCATAAACACCACAAACGCAAAGCAGAATTCCCATTAATTAAGCATCGCTTTACCGTGAAAGTCAATTACACAGATATCTGAATCCGAATCATCTATGAATGTTACAGCAAGGCCAGAACTCAGTCATGCGCTTTATTTAGTTTATTTGTAGTTTAGTCTCGTTCAGTGACGAAAACACTAATTTTTGCCATTAATTTCTATTGTTTCATAACAGCGATCAATTTGCTTCGCACGGAAGCTCATTCTTATTACAGTCTTGCTTCATATGTTATCTGCACTGCATTCAATTTGCTTCTATTCAGTGGACGTATGAAAATTAGAGGTCCATAATCCAATTAGTGTGATTAATCATTGTCCCCGCTCGTACACATTCTGACCTTGTCGAACATGGTGTTTAATGTAAAGACATTAGTGCAGGCCCAGGTCTGCTGTTATGATAGGGCTCTGAGATCTCTGCTGTTGAGTCTCGTCTAAGCCAAGCTGCGGTAAAAGACGAGATATTAGCATTGCTTGCAGCACTCATGCCCTCCCTTTTGTTAAAGCACCTTCTTTTTCTCGGTGCCTCACTCTCCATCTCTCCTTGTCCTCCCAATTTCTCCCCACCGCTTTCAGCTGCTGAGCTGTCGGTGTGTGTGTTTGTGAGGGTGTGTGATTAATGTTTGCTGTGTGTGTAAGCAATCACTTCTCAGTTGCGCTGGCTCCTCTGTCCAGGAGTGACAGCGGTGGCCGGGCAGCACGTTACCACGGTGATGCGTCCCAGTCTATAAAGATGATTTCAAACAGGCCGGGCATCAGCGACGGTGTCATGTAAGGACTCTGCCGTGGCTGAGTGAAGTGAACAAGTAGTTAGTATATCAAAGAGTATCTTCATCTATTTTTTGTTTTTCTCAGGACATACTTTTCTTTTAATCTTTCTTTGCCTCCTCTTTACCTTACATTGTCCTAGAGAAGGGGTCGGGAACCTATGGCTCATGAGCCATATATGCATCTTTTCAGGATTTTATATGGCTCTCACAATTTTCAAATGTTGACTGAAAAAGTTGATCAAAAAGTCAAATGAGTTTGAGATGCACCATGCATCACTTGTTAAGCACTTGTTTATGATGCCCGTTTCTGAATTTGTGTGGTGTCGTAAGGGGTCGCATACCGGACGAGAAGCACGCGCGCGTCTAGGACAGAGGTATAGCACACCGGATGCGCACTTCTCAGTTTATGGCTAGCAGTATTGTTATGTTTAAGGACATAATGGAATTAAGGCTATGATTACACGGAAACGATTCGGAAGAGAAACCTCAAAAGTGGCATTGCACCGAAAAACCGCGATACTGAACTCACGATTCGAAGTCAGCGATACTGTCATTGCGTACCGAACACGCCCCGCCCCCTGCTACCCGGCCCCGCCCAGCCCGGCTCAATGGACCTCATGTCTTATGTAAACAGTACACAATGAATTCAGTTTTGTAGCCTAACCACCATTAACACCAAATAACAAGCTCCATGTTTTGTTACTTTCGATAATAAGCAAGGTGTAATCTTTCAGATTCTGTCTATTTGATCACGAAATTCAAACAATAAATGGTGTTTTGGTGCTCTTTGATGTGACGTGACCGATCGCTTACTAGGCTCCTCATTTCAAGCGGCAGCGCGCGTGCGAGTAAACGCGATCATCTCTTCCTCAGTTACAGAAAAGACACCTGAAGGTATGTTGAAAGATACAGTATACTTACTGAAAGGCATCATAACTCGTGTAATCGCTCAATCAGTGTTTAAGCAGCGGAAAGACATCAATAAAACAGCAAAGCTTTAGCTTGTCACTAGCATTATATTTACCTCAGCAGGCAAGTGATTCAGTGTCCACAACTTCCTATAAATGAACCTTTGCACTAAATAAATGCACTATGTTAGCCTTTATATTAGCTTTTTGAGCCTTTTTGGTATGAAATCCGCGTGCATATGGTGACGCAAAAGTGTGTGATATTCATTGTAGTATGCACTCAGGCGGCTAGGTGGCAATGTGGAGCACTGCCACACAACAACACCAAGTCCGCGCCGCTGCGTACAATCTTCACTGTCAACCAGACTTTTGCGTTTTTACCCTTTACACGGGAACGCGACGGTGGAGCGTTTTAAGATTTCCACTCTAGAGGTTGGTTTCACTTTTTGGTGTTTTTAAGCCCCAAAAACACGTCGCCGTGTAAACGAAAGGCACATTCGACAAAATATTTTTCGTTTCAGCCGCGAGCATTCTCGTGTAAACAGGGCCTAAGATAATGTCTGTACTATGTTGTAATTGTACTCTACAATTAAGCACAATCGTTGCTGCAAAAGTCTGCAGAACACTTAGAGCATCCGTTAACAGAATGAATTGAGAATATCATCTGAAAATTCGATAACATCAGCAATTTTCTTTCTGAAAATGTATCTAAAAGTAAATATAAATTGCATGCTCACTTACAGTGAAGTCAGTATGTACATTGACATCGGTTTGTGGCAAATAAATGTAGATTTTATATAAAACGATGTAAATGGTGCTCTCTGGCGAGGCAGGATTTTGAACAAGGTCCTGAGCCGTTGCTGGGCGCCTCGACTCAAACACAAACTGTGTCTTAGTTCTTGTGTTTTCAGCTATAAGTCTAAATGTGCTTTTATATTGACTATGGAGTGAAGTGCTAAGCTACAGAGAAAAGGTTGTCAGTTAGCATTACCATTCATTTAAATGGCAGTTGAAGGTAAACAATGATCTTTTCACTGTTTATTGTGAACACTTACAGCTTTCTTGTTAGCAAGGAGTCTCGTAACATCACATTTTCATGATACTATCTTCGCTGAAAGAACTGCTTAAACCAGGCTAAATTGATTCGTTGGTCTCAGCCTGCTGAAGGTTGTCATGTTTATCTAGTTTGATGTTTTTGGATACTTTTCAGATGGTCTGAGTATCTAAACCAGCTAACGACCACCTTGCGAAGTCCTCTAAGCAAGCTTAATCTAGGAAAGACCAGCACAGCACCTTAGTCTACTGTTTCCAAACCCTGTTTCCAGGAGGCACACCAACACTAAATATTTTCAAACTCTTTCCAATCAAACACATCTGATTCAACTAATTAGCTCAACGGTAGAGCTCTTAAGACCAGAAATGGGTCAGATAGGGAAACATCCAAAAAGTGCTGTTGGTGTTTTGGTGTGCCTCCTGGAACAGGGTTGGGAAACACTGATCTATTTGAATCTGCTTTTTTCAACAGGCATGTTACAGTGAAAACCTGTTGCAAGTCTTGTGAAAGGGAATTTAGTCTGGCTTTCCTTTTGGGTTTTGATTTTAAGCTGATGTGTCTGTTCGTTTTATCCTACTTTCTTTCGTATCTCTGCTGCCTTCTCATGTCAGATTTCTATCTTGCTTCTGCTCATAATCTGATGCTCTTTCAGTTCATGAAGAAATATGGCTTGTGCTCTGAACCAGGAATGATGGACCTTCCATCAGGAGCTATGGTGTGGTCATAGGGGATTGAATTATAGAACCACTATCAGTTTCAACAGACAGTGCTCAGTGATCAGCTTTCAGAGTCATGTTTACCACGTAAATTGTCATAGTCTGCCATTTGCCACTGATGTCAAACCAGCTTTGTCATTTTTTGAAATGCAGGTTCAAGTTTAACTATATAAGCTGCTCTCAGATCATTATTTTGCAGCACACCATGCATATTTCACTGGAGATCAACCCTAATTGTAAGCCTCTTTGTCCAGGATCCTCAGGGGACTCTATGTTAGACCAGAGTTAATTGTCCACTTGATGTATGTCATGTGGTACGATTGATCCACTCTGAAGGGTCCTAATGCAATGACATTCACCCAGGGAGAAGGGACACAGACGGCATGAAAGCCTCTCATTTAGCGAGTCATCAGTGAGGAGGGAAAACAACAGGCTTTTTTTTCTCATTGTGAAGTCGATGGACTGAACTAGAAATCCATCCATCACTCCATCTGTTGCTTCCTCTGTGAGGGAAAACAAAGGATGTTTTAGTAATCCATGACATGTTTTACAGAGTGCAGCCTTGTTCTGTGTTTGAATTAAATATCTTCATTGCTGTCGAACGTTTTTTTTTTTTTGGCGAAGGAAATGAAAGTGCTTTTGTTTAGTAGATTAAGATGAACAAAGTAAAAGGATGTGTGTAGGAGACCTGGAGATAGAGATGCCTTTGGTTCTTTAATCAGACTCTGTTCAACGCATAATCTTGCTCCATGGTCATCTGCCCATGGGAACACTTGAAGTATTCAAGACGGCTTGAATGAATGCAATTATCAACTTATTTAATGTGCAAACACAGTGATGAAGTTCTTCTCTGTAAAGCTTCCAAGTGCTACTGTAATATTTTCATTTTCTACACTCGTATGGTGTCTTGATAGCCAGAGATTTTAACAAGAGATTTTTCCCCTCCTCAAAACCTCTCACCTTCAAGTAAGATTTATAGTTGCTGCAAGCAGTTTCTAATTTACAGAGTTAAGATTAGGATTTGGACAGGCCAGAAAACAGCCCTGGATCCCATAAAAATCTAATCTGCCCATGGGTGGTTGCCTAGCTATGCAACAGTCTCTTGAAGAGTTATAAAGGTGGTGAAAATGGGAGGAAGGGTTGGTAGAGACAGATCATTAAGGTTGTAGGTTCACTCCCAGTTAGATGTACCTAAGCAACTCACTTCCAAAGATCACAATCCTACCCTAATACAATTTTGGCCTTGAAGCAAGGCACTTAACATCTGGTTTTTCCATTGGGACTGATTTTGTGGACAGTAAATTGCTTAAGTTAAACTGCATTGTGGCCCTACAGATGGGGCTCCCTAAGCATTGTCTTGCTAAGAGGGCAGCACCAGAAGTAGGAGCTTTTGGCAATGAAAACTCAAGGCTTTTTCTTCCCTCATTCATCAATGTGATTGCCCAGATCAATTCACATTTGTGCTTTACCTGGCTCTGACTCAAATGCATTTCACCAGAATGCTATAAATAATGGTACATGTTTGCTATTCCACCAGCTGGGTGATGTGCATCAGTATCTCCCAAATTGATTGTGGCTGTTAAATGCATTCAGAGGGAAACAGGACCACTGGATGGGGTTCATTGTTATCTTCTCCATTCAGTTTATAGTATTGCAGTTCCTAGCAGACCTGGTAGGGGCAGCACAGCACTGTGAATAACATTGTTGCACTCATGATGAAGTGCATGCTAGCTTTTTTTGGATTCCTGTTTAATATATGCTTAACACAGATTTTTAATGTGCAAGCTCTTCAGAGTGGAGTTTGCGAAAGACAGTGACAGACTCTGAACATGTTTAGACATTGTTTCAGAGCACATCTTTCCAAATGTTTTGAGAGTAAAGGGTCAAACACACTTTCTTAGAATTGCTTGCTTAATGCTTTCACCAAATTATTTCTCTTAAACAAGCAGGATTCGGATACTGTGACAGCCATGTGTAGGATATTTTCTCAATGTATTTTAAGGTATAGCCACGCAGATTGTTCCTACCCATTATTGTATTCTTTTGCACTCAGAGATGCAGTTCTACCTTGAAGAATATAACTCTAAATCAAAACCTAATTCTTGGAAACCAAATGCAAGAACTTTACCGACTGATTTTGGGAATTTTACATGTTCCTTCTGAAGGAGAGTCCACACCTTCCAGATCCTTGTGCAGTATTTTTTAAAGAGAAACTTAATCAATGGTGACTGGCCATAATTCACGCCATTGGACCTAAACGACAAAGCCGCCCCGCTGTCTGACTTCTGCTATTTAGTCACTTTAACCTTTGACCGCTGGCACAAAATCATTGCTAGGATATTTTCCTGCTAAACACCTTCATCTTTTGCCTTCAGACTCTGAAACCCCTGTCAAGTCTTCATTAAAGAAGTGTAAGATGATACATGAGGATAAATAAAGAAGACTCACCTCCGTAGCAAGTAATCACCCGTTACTAGACAGCGCAGTAATCCTTCGTCCTCTCCGAGACGGCATGTCCATTAATCACTTCTAGCAGCCAACTGAAATTCACTGTTTTTCAGCAGGCTTAGTATCCACTCCATTTGCCTTGGCTTTCAGCGTGAGCTGAACTTCCACTTATGCATTGAGACTTTAATAGCCGAGAGTAGCTTCGGCCCCATTTCAATTTTGGAGCAGAAAAGCTTGGAGTCCGTCCCTCCCAGTCTCTCTGCTGCTAATGAATGAACAAACGGACGGGCCTGTCAGTTATTGAACGGCGCTGAGAGGGTGGATGGATTAAATGATCCCTGGAGGAACTGTTTTATCACCTTTGCTAGCTACTCCAGCCTACTCCAGCAGATGTAGATTGGGCTAAGCTAGTTCAAACCCTCGTCCTGTCCTGTTTGCAGGGAATTGTGCTGATCTGTCTTGCAAAGCTGTTCTTGTCATCCCTGGCTTGATTCGAGACATGCTTTATGTTCAGCTAATGCATAGCTACCGTGTCAAACGCCAAAGCATCTTCATGCTAACCTTTGATTAACCCCAACCAGACATTAGTGCAGTCCTGAAATGCCCTCATACTCAATTCTAATTTTGCTGACATTAGCAAGCCATTAGCTGATGAAATATATGGCAATTCTCTGAAAATGAATGATGATGAAGTAATTTTGAGAACACATGTGGCTACGGTCGGCCCACAATCTGCCAGATCATGAGTCCAGCTGTCTTTGTGCTCTTGTTGCTGGATTCGCAGAAGTATACCGAAGGGTCGGTATGCTCAAACATGGACATGTGTATCATGGTGTATTCTGTTATTCTAAGAACACTAGCAAAGCTGTCCTGCACATTCTGTAAGCACTTCCTGTGGATTAAAGGTTTTCAATTTTAGACATACAACCCTAATGAAATCTTAGAATGTGGCGAGCAGGACGAGGCAGAGGACCGTGGGAGAATGGCGCAAGGCCAGTGGCGTGACACCTGCCAGGTACCGGTAGGTCGCACAGGTGTCGCACAACAGCAGTCACGCCACCGGACCCACGCCATACTCCCACGGCCCTCAGCCTCACCCTGTTATTAACTTAACAGCTATTCCTATTAACTTTCAGTAAAATGTAGGACCAGTACAGCTGTGTTGTAGCTTGAGTGCCCTGAAATTCTGAAGTTTTCCCATGAAGTCTATCTTTTTTTTTTTTTTTTGGTGCGAGTAAACAATTTTGCGATGAGGGCCCTGATCTCTTGCTTGCCCTCTGGCCGTTTCACAACAAAGCTGTTAGCACAAACTGCCAAACAAAATATGACTGATGCTGACCCCTGACCGGCAATAAACGGAACAATTTTCCTTACACTGCAAGATACAGCTCTAAGCCACAAAGTGGACAATTACATTAGTGGCTTGTTTGAAGAGTTTTTCGACTAGTTTGCTAACAGCATCAAGGGGCAAAATGTACAGTTTTGTGTGGACCGACAGTGGTCAAAGCCTGTTTGAATACTACTCAGAAAGACTTTTGCTTGCTAACAACTACAAGAGGTGGCATGTTTACTTAAAGGTAAAGTGTGTTAGCAGCATGAAGCAGAATCCTGTCTGTTTTAGCAGCTCAACTAACCCAGAAGTTGGCCATTTAATTTGGGATGAGCTTTTTGACTGAACAATGGAAAATGAGATGAGTGTAAAACTTTATTTTAATTTATTTTATTACACATTTCACATTGTTACACATTTAACAGTGTATGACTTCATTCTGTGAAACAGAAAAGTTGAACCCTTTTAAATTTTAGACCCTTTTGACTATCTTTGTATGGATGAAATGTTGAAATATTTTTTTAATATGGTCTTTTGTGTTCTTTTGATTAATCTAGGTCATACATGTTTGAAACGACATGAGTACTGAGTAGTCAAGTCAAGTCACCTGTATGTATATAGCACTTTTTACAATACAGATTGTATCAAAGCAGCTTCACAATGATAACATGAAAATAATACAACACAGATCATTAATATTGTTGAATATTAAATGTCCCCATCTAAGCAAGCCAAAAGCCAAAGCAACAGTGGCAAGGAACCAAAACTCCATCAGGTAATTGAATAGAGAAAAAAACATTGGGTGAACCCAGGCTCAGTTGGGGGCCAGTTTTCCTCTGGCCAACAAAGGAACAGTGATTACTAAACAAATTGGATCGAAACATTAAAAGTATTTGTCCATTTCCATCTGTTGTAAGTCGAAGTAATGACGCCGGTTTGGACAAGTTGTTGGACGAGTTGTTGAGGATCAGTGCCGATAGCTGTCGCGTCATGTCGTGAGTAAATGATGTCGTGAGTAAATGATGGCAAAATCGTAATTTTTGGTTGAACTATCACTTCAAGCTCAAACGATTGCACAACAATGACTGGGTTCCTGCCCTGATGGAGAAGGCCAAATATGACACAATCATAAAAAAAGAATAATAAGCTTTTTACTGTCAATGGGGAATGTTAAAGGGGACTTTTAATGCAAAAACAATTTTTTTAGCCCTTAAATGCATTTTTTGTTGTATATTTAGAGTGTTTATACGTACAGAAAAGATGAAATTACTCTCTTCAGGTGCTTCGTTTATATCTTTATATTCTGTTTTGGTCATATTTTCCAACCTGTTCAGATTTTTCTGTTCTCTATGACGTTTTCTGAACAATTACGTCACAGTATTTGCAGCGGAACTGCCAAATAAGGACATTGACTACCGGCCCAACACTTCGAGCAATCCGCCATTTTTATTTCTCGCTCTGATTTTGTAGCCCAAGCTCAATGATGCAGAAGTTACGAAAAGGCAAGTCAAAATGTTCGGTTGTTGGATGTAGTGACCTGAAGCACTTCAAGGATTCCCACTTCAACAACCTCCGCCAGTATAAAGAAGGGTTTGCCAATCGACTTCGTCTGAATGAGGGTAACAATAAATTCCTTCTCTCTTTAGAGACGACGAACAGAGCATTTCGAAAAACTGTAAATATCGTTAATAAAAATAAAGTACTTTACTTTCTTGAAACACATGGTGGTCATGGTTTAGCAGCACCTTTGTCTTTCTTTGGTTTTGTTTTAAATAATCGAAATAATCGACTTTCACTTATAACACAATACAGTTATATACCATTCAATACATCCATATGAAGACGTTGTTCTGCAGGTTCGTCGATCGTCTTTTCAACTCTCTCGCTCTGGCTTCCATTGTTGACATTTTGTTAACGTGTAAATAAAAATGTTCTTTGAAGCTATAGTATATAATCGTATATCAAACTACAAAAATGGCCGAACGGGGAGTTGAACCGACTGTGAACTCAGCGTCTTGGAGAGCGGGCAGGGTATGACGCATCTCCTTTTTATTTAAAGGGGCCGCTTCAAAACGAGTTGCTCACAGACGCACATCAGAAAAGGAGTAGAAAAGGGGCCTGTTGAGCTATAATAATGAGGAATTCAGACCCAAGCATTGCAGTTATGCTTTATATAGACCACAAATGTATGATTTATATGTAAAAATGAATGATTTAAAAGCATGATATGTACTCTTTAAGTCACATCACAAGCTTTACCAGTGGCAAATACTAAGGAGCGTAATTAGCATCAATGGGACTTAGTTTAAATCAAGGCTTCCTGAACCTCATTTATTTGAGTCCCTGAGTTCTGCCCAAACTTAAATACTTTTCCCAGTGTGGATTTAGAGGGTGTAAATCCGATTCAATCCAATTCTGAGTTAAAATCACACAGTTTGGTGACTTACACAGTGTGCTGAGCTGCTATGACAATGAGATATGGGCGTAAAGGACTTTTATTGATCCACAAGCAGCACAAGGCTCACAGTTTTCTCAGTGTATGTGTATAGGTGTGTTCTCTAACTTGTTTTAATATGAACCCATACAGCTATTAAAATGCAAGACATCACTTTCGAAATGCGACAATGTGTTTTGTTGTCAGTGTTTTTGAACTGGTATAGTGGCGTATAATTGCTGCTAAGGCAACATGGTTCATGCGAATCATGGCTTTGCAAATCATAATCTTACATGCCTGTATAATGACAGCCTCTTTCTTTTTCCCCACAAACAGTTTCCCAGAGAAAGTAGATTGTAACCCTCTCACATCCCACTCCTGTGAAACGTCAACATATGCAAATACTCTTGTAATTGATTTGCTGGGGGACTTGGCACTCGAGTGACAGTGAGGCCATGTCTCCGCTGTTGATTTCAAACAAGTACTTTTTTTCCTCGCTGTAAACAAGATACAAAACATTCGGTTGCTGCAGACAGCATGGTGGGTTGTTCTTATTACAGTGAATGCAATACCTTTAATTGTGAACAAAATGGTTTCAAAGGAACATCGGTGTTGTTTCACATGCTCCGCTACAAATACAGTGCGACGCTTCACAAGGATTACAGTTGTTTTCTTTGAATCTCTGTCACCGTAATTCGCTGTGAGCATTGCGCTGCTTGAATCACCCTGTAAATCGTGAACGGATCAACCCGACCAATGAGACTGATGCGAATTTGCATCCGCTCACATTTTATGTCTGTTTTGACATTTATCCCTGGGAAGCTGTATTCATGCAGCTTAGCTGTATGCATGTGTATGTGTGTGTGTTAGAGTGAGATTACATCTGTTTTGTAATGTTAATACTGTGAACTTTGCCAATCTATTGCTTTACCAAAGCAAAAGTTAAAAATCAAATATTAATGTCTTTTTTCACAAATACAGTAACTTTGGTGCCCCATGACAAATTATATGCTGTTGTTGTGAGATCTATTTGATGTGTTTTATTAGATTAGATTCTAGAAGAACGATTTTCATGAATCTAGCATACATTTCTGAACTGAAATCAGGAATAAAAGAGCTCTGGATGAAGTGGATATTTTCCTTGGATCAATTGGAATCAAGATAAATCTGGAAATGCATACTGTCATTTACCATTTACTAGGGGTGTAACGATACGCGTATTCGTATCTGAACCGTTCGGTACAAGGCTTTCGGTTCGGTTTCGGTACACATTTTTTGCTGCCGACCAACATTTCATTATTCAAATATAGGCGAGTCGCGCGTGTCAAGCGCGTTCATAATGTAAGACTTTGGTGTGACCACAACATTGCCCAACATCAAATGGCAAATATAATGTAAGTGGAACGAACCTGAGCTACTCGTTATTGTGTGGTTGTTTGTTTGGATGTCGGACTGTTTATCAGTTTGGACCAATGCAGTGCGAGCCGCATGGTCTTCATCATCAGCACTGTTACTACACAGCCAAATCCAGAAAACATTTGAATTCGCCACTGAAGTAATAACATCGCTGTGAGATCTAGTGAGAAACATTCACATTTCTCCGTTATTAGCGGATCAAACAGCGCTGAAGTGGAAACCAGGAACAAACATTGTGCCATGAATGAACTATCCAGTCTCCACAGATCAGCAACATTACCATGGATTTACTGTATTACACTACTATCTGTAAGTGTGGCAGAAATTGTAGGCTATAATGCTTTCAAGTTACATCACGTCTGTTGTATTTTGACATTATTAATACAATTGCTGTCCTCAAATGTTAATTAAATCAAGGAAATTTCTCTGCCATTTCTTTCTTTTTTTGGCTGTATTTGAAACATACCGAACCGCTGACACAAGTGTATCGTATAGAACCGAACTGTGAATTTTGTGAACCGTTACACCCCTACCATTTACGATGCTGAAAATTCAGCTTTGCATCACAGAAATAATAAAGTATAAAACAGTTATTTAAAATTTCTCAATATTCTTTACTGTATTGATCATTAGGGTGTCACGATTCTCAAATCCTCAATTCGATTACATTTTCGATTTAAGGTCACAGTTCGATTCAATTCTCAATATTTTTTCAATCGGCAAATCAGGATGCTCTCTGTCTAACATGCACTTATGAAGCACACACGCAAGGTCTCTCGCTCTCTCCCTCGCGTAAATGTTTTTTTATGTCTGCATGCACGCTCGCTCTTGCGATCTTTTAAACGGCTGTAGCGAAGTTAGAGAAGGTTGACCATAGACTCGCAGTACTTCAACACGGCGCGTTTTTCCGCTTGGCAAGCCGAACGGACGTAACATGGGGGCGTGGCAGTATCGACGGTTCTGAATTATTTTGATTCGATTCCGATTTAAAATCGAAATCGTGACACCGTTACTGATCATATACATGCAGCCTTGGTGAGCATAGAGACTACTTTTAAAAACATTTAAACATACAGTATATTACTGAACCCAAAGTTTTATGATGCCAAATAATGGTTTTACCAAATGATACCATATCTGTACCACAAATTGCTACAGAATTGTTTAAATTTTAGCATATTTTAGTATATTTTGGTATACTCCTGCCATGATGTTCTTTCTTCTAAGCAGTTTTGATATATTGATTACATAAAATTGAAACTCTCTGTTGATGTTTGCTGAGTTCTTTTGACTGTGAGAAACCGTGAAATGCTAATTACTTTTCGACACAAACTCCGTGGAGAGATGTAAGATCAGCAGTAAATAAACTGTGGAGATAAATAAGAACCTGTTTACATGCTTTCAGTCTTGACTCCACATGCTCCCAGTTTTCGAAAAACACATTCTTGGCTAGATCTTTGATCCTTGATGTAATTAATCTATGTCTTAGTCCATAAATCTGGACTAGACTATTCAAATTAGGGTTAGGTTTTTCAAAGGTGGCTTGTTTTAGCTGAAACCTGATCACCGGTTGGGCCCTTAGATCCTTTAGTTAATAAATCCAGCTCATCTACTGTAGAATGACCTGTTACTTTTCAGCTGCGGTGTTCATTTCATCCTGGTGGTACTGGGAGGCAGAGAGTGGTACAGCCCCAATGCTACTCCCATCCTAATTTGCAGCTTTTAGTTGTTCATTAGCATGGTAATTAGGCTGCTGGGAGAGTGCACAAGGCGAAATTTATACCTGACAGTTTCAGTGCATTGCGTATGATGCGGAGGGCATGCAGGCAAAATGCGCGTGGGTGCGCATTTGAGTTTGGGAGGGGTGCAGGCTGCTCGTTCCTACTAATGAAGCAGAATTTTTGCTGAAGACAGGCCTCTGTTAATGGAATTTGATCCTAATTATTAGATTGCATTACATACAAACATAAGGGACCTTTTTCGGAGCCGGCTTCCTGCCATTATGGTCTCTGTTTATCTGTTTGCGCTGTTCGAGCTGGCCTCCCTCTCTTGCTCCCATTTTTTTCCCGTTTCACTCATTACGTGCTATATCAAAATTTTGCCTGGTGTCACAGGACAGACGGATTGTGTTTGAGGGCACCACACTGGTAGCAATGGCCCGTGATGATGCCGGTAATTAGGATGGAACTGTTGATAATACTCATAAATATGACCCCTGACAAATACATTTACACAGCTGAAGTTGTTCCATATACAGATATCCGTCTGCCCTTCACCAATGTTGCAAAAAGCCATTTTGAATAGCTTTTTGGCTTTTGCCCAACCAAATGAGACAGCATTTATTTATGAATTTATGCTGTTTATTTCTAAGGAAAGTGGATGTGGATTCTTTTTGAATTTACATTAGGCAAAAGCACGACTGCGTATTGAACCCTAAACCGCATACTTTTCATTTAGCAGTTGTTTCTTTATGTGTCATCAGCCATTTAGGTCTGAAGAAACAGGAATAGTGGCAGATCATTCTATATGAATTGATTCTCAGCGCTGGAAAAGGACTAGCGCATATCCCACATGTACACTAAAAAAGATTCACAGTGGATTAATATTTGAAACATGCATTTTCTGTAAAGCAGTTTTGAAAATATGTGTTATTGGAAACCCTTTACAAATAAATGTGAAGTATCCTCAGTTTTAGGACATCAAAAATAAGCAGAACTTCCGAGAGAGAAAATACCTTGTAATTCAACATCGAATTAAAATCACAGGCATAGGCAACGGCATAAATATCGTTGTTACCAGCTGCTAATGCCAATAAATTTCACCCTCACAGGTTTGGGATTCACCCAGATGTCGTAAACACTTCACCGCTTCTTATTCTCCTGAAAACAGTGTCTGCTCTGCTAAGATAAGTTGTTAGGCAGCCCCACATTTGGACCCCCATCTCTCTGACCGCAGCAATAAGGTTGTCAAAACACACTTCAGAGCTATTTCACACTCTTCGTGGCTGACTGTAACGTCACAAAAAGCGCCTGGAGTGGAGTTGAGTGCTGTTTCTGGACGATGGACAAACAGATACAAGCACTAGACAATACGAGAGTGCAGAGGCCCGAATACTGACAAGGGGGGCGATGGACGGCTTTAAGTGGCAATTTCCATATTTTTCTGCATGGTTTCCCCTTTGGCTGGGTTACCATGGTGTTTCTGTCAGTGCCAATGATGGAATCTGCCAAAGACCTCTTGCTAACGCACCAGAGAGGTAATTTGGGGACAGCTGCTATGGGTGAGGGAGGCTTGGCTTCATCAAAATGGCTTTTGTACAAAAACTTGGTCCCAAGGCAAGCCCCCCCACGTATGATATTACGTGACTTTTGAAACGTGCATGTACAGTAATCCAGATGCGAAATTTAGTTCCACTGTATAGTTTAGTGCATGCAAGAAATACATAGTTGGGGTTTCCATCCTAAATGTATAATCTCGCACATGCATCTATGGGTTAAAAAAGGCTTGTGGAATGTTTGATGGCATGCATTATTAACAATGACAAAATGTGAAAATTGTTTGGAGGAGCGTGTTAAATATTCATGAGGTGGCTTTTCAAGGTGGGCAAAGACAGGGGAATCCATCATTCCCTTTGAAAATGCACTGATGCTATTAGGGGATAAATATTTATTACCAGTTCATGTACACTGCAGCTCGTGAAAACGGTTGCAACGTCACCGCTGACCACCAATAGGTAACTCTTGGAGAGTTACTTTCTTTCATTAAACATGGTGTCGGTTCTATCCGTACAAGTGGGGTCAAAGAAAATACCTGATGTACTTCACTTGAAGGCTCAATCACTTCCTCTTTTCTATCTCTTCACTTTCGACTCATCAGAGGAGTCTTATTGTGTTCTCCGTTTCTCTTGCTTTCTATCTTGACTGCTCTCTTTCTGGGCTTCATTACACAGGCTGTCTAAGTCTGAAATTGAGGTTACTTTGGACAAGGGCACAATCATTCTTTCGAAGCATGCTGAACTTGCGGCAGTCTCCAATCTTCTCCGTTTGTGTGTTTGGCAGGTTTTCGCACTTGATAAAATACCGACGGAAGTCTTCAGAGTTGGAATGGAGCACCTAACGGCGAGAGTCCCGGAGCAAGAGGGGCGCCCACGACCGCAGAGAAGCTGTCAGCCACAGAAATGAGAAATCTCGCTCTCCTGGAGAGACCTGTTAGGTGAGTGGAAATGTTTTCTGCTCCGCCTCATCCACATGGGGTGTTTTCTCGAGATGTGGGCCGCATTCGCTTTGGCCGACCTTCAACGAGAAGAGATAATGGATCTTTCTCATCTGCTGGCTGCTGTGGAAGTTTACAGATGAGTTTGCTGGGGAAGAACATCCATCAGGTCCATGTTGCGTGTTTTAAACATGTATGAACTGTGACTGATGGTTCCTCCGACACGCCGGTCCTCATTCTCCTGCGATCAAAACCTGGCTCGTCCTTTCAGAGGTTTATAAAAATGACTAACGTTACGCCACAAATAGAAATGACCGCTTCTCGTAGATCAGCAGGAATGGGGCGCAGGACGCAAATAGATTACAGCAATAAAGAAAGGACGACTGAAAGGGTTAGATGATTCGGTAATGACCTTTTGATTAACCAATGAAAGAGAAATAAATTCAAACTTCAGTGGGACAAAAAACCATCTGCTCGAAGAGGAAAGGGCAGGAACCTCAAGACACCTTTTTATTTCAGAAATTAATATGGTGTTTTTCTTAAACAAGATTGGTTCTGTTCTCTGTTTTATTCCACATGGGATCCATCAAGAGCATGGGATCCATCAAGAGCTCTTCAATCTTGACTTTTCATTTTTTTCCTTCAAAGAAAGTCAAGAATAAAGCCAATTTAACACCCAAACCACCGTGGAATTCAGTTAATTAGTTGGCTATATACACTTGAGGCCTTTTCCCATGAAAGTAATTATGAACTGCTATCGATTTCAGTCATTACCTTAATTAATTCACTAAATTTATCATGTTAAAAGATTACAGAAGATTAGAGAGTTACCCTTTTGCTCGGTGGTGTATCTTTCTAACATGCAACATGTTCTACAAATCAGTCAAACAAAGTGATGCATAAACCCTTTCATTACCATTTGTCTTTGCCCATGGCTCAGGAATGAACTCAGAAGACTATAAATGTTTCTGCGAAGGTACCAGCTTAACCAAACAATCAAGTGGTGTATTTGGAGGTAGACTATAGTGTTAGCTTAGCTGCTGGGGCATGAAGTACTTATCCAGCTTTTGCTCGGTCTGCCAATTCCCATGGCCCTTGAGGAATCGATAGTGTTTGAACCCTCGCCATCATGGCAGGCCTCTGCCACCACACACATGGTACAACAGATCAATTCTCCTCTCGGCATGCCCAGAAACAAGGCCGGTGGGCTTTTTTTGTTTGGCTGTATCATTTCACTGGGTATGTTTGGAATATTAGGGTAACACTTTACAATAAGGTTCGTTAGTTAACTTAACTACTTAACTACATTAGTTAATATGAACTAATAATGAATAGCACATATACAGCATTTGTTAATCTTTGTTAATGTTATTTTCAACATTTACTAATACTTGATTAAAATCTTGTTAACATTAGTTAATGCACCGTAAACTAACATGAACAAACAATGAACAGCTGTATTTTCATGAACTAACATTAACAAAGATGAACAAATGCAGTAACAAATGTATTGCTCATGGTTAGTTCATGTTAGTAAATGCATTAACTAATGTTAATTAATGAACCTTATTGTAAAGTGTTACCAATATTAGTCTACAACACTGATGAATACCATGTACTACTTAGTAGCAGTTGGCATTTCTTGTACACTACATTGTCACTTTGTGTGGTCAAATTGATTATTATTATTTTTTGTATTTAGTTTTGAATGATTGGTTTTGACAGTCTGATCAAAATACAAGCCATGGGTTAGTTAGAAAGTTAAAGGGCTCATGAACTGGCTTAAATGGTATTTTATTGTTGTCTGAGATGAACCTATGACGTTCGCTTGGTTTTTGCATTCAAAAACGTCAAAATTAATAAGTAATAGGCTATTTTTTACCCTAGTTTTGAGCTCAGATCAGAAACGCTCGGTTTTTATGGGCGTCTCGCACTGAAGACTTGTAAGTAAACGCCCACTGCTGTGAGTGGATAACAGTTTTGCATATTATAATGAGTTTCAACTCACCTCGTCGGTGTACGTGGGGAAAATTGTTCTGAAAACGTCCAATGTTGTAAAATGGCAACCGGAATGATTCGCCCATACATGTTCGACCCAGAGTCCGTGTGTTGCACCATTCCGGTCAGATCCAATATAGACGGCACAGCACCGTCCTTTAATCTTAATCGGTCTGTAAATCCAGTCTTGTTAACAAAACAATCCTCAGTGAATTGAATAGATGGACAATCTTTTACCTCATCAGCTGGAACGTCATTAAAAATAAAGTTTTACATTCCTATTGGAATCCAGAGGAAGCGTATGCAGCCACTGTCTTCTTCCACAACCAGGCACTGCACAATATTTTGTATTGCTCGGTATCTCGATCCGGTCATCACGAGGAAGGCCTATGTTACTTAGCTATGCGTGTAATGTGTGAATCGGTGGATGGGGCTTAACCGGCCGTGTTGAAGTAGGCGTTGATCTTCTGCAGGAATGGGTTTTATCCTCTTTGACGTCATAGTTCCCCACTTTGAAAAACGAGTCGTTTGCTGAGGCTGGTGTCAATAAAAGCTTTTATTGGACTAACAAGGACGTTTTCAGTTTTGAAACTTACAGGATATTTTTATAATGTGATAACCGCTTAGATGTCAAAAGCTCAAGGAAAATTTGATTTCTCAGTTCATCACCCCTTTAAAAGTTGCAGCTCTAATACCATTGGTTCATTCATCACATTGGAAAATGAAGGTTACTGTAGTGCATGCATTTTGGGAAATGTAGTATATAGTTCACCTTGGTATTTTGTGATTCCCAAATGAATAACTTAGGAGTTGTTAATGACGCATAATCATGCTCATAACCAAATAACTCATATGAGCCGGTTCTTATCAGTGAATCAAACACCATAAAGTATACAACCTACTGTGTTCTGTTGAACTTAAAGAAATAGTTCACCCCAAAAGGAAAATTATCCCATAATTTACTCACCCTCAAGCCATCCTGACAGTAGGTGTATATGACTTTCTTCTTTCAGCCTAACACAATCAGAGTTATATTAAAATAATTTCCTAGCTATTCCCCAGCTTTGTAATGGCATTGAACAGTGGCTGAGTTTTTTTTATTTTTTTTATTAAGCAATGGAATTTCATTTCATGTTTTCCAAATATTTCAGCCTCAGAAGTACTAAGAGAATAATTAATGGGATTGTTAAAGAACCAGAATCATTAAGAGGAACCAGACAGAACACTCCTTGTTAATACCAATAGTTTTGAAATGAAATATTCACCAAGCACATATGGCTGTGGTGTTTGAGTGTCCACATACATTTGGCCCTACAGTGTGTTTTGATTGTATTGACTAAAGTAACAGTCTAGTGATGCGTCTTGCTTTTGAAAAACACTTTAAAATAGCTTTCTTCATTCCTTGGTGTTGCTTGCAGTGCAAGCGTCTTGACTCAGCCGACCCTCAGCACACATTTGTCATTCCCACACCCTCTACGTCTGTACTGTACCTCTGAGGAAGATATGTTTGGTAGATCTCTTTCTCTTTTTCAGCTGTCAGGTGTGTGTGTGTTTATGTGTGGGAGAGAGCTGGGAGAATCCTGTTGTGATCCGATTGATGCCGTTGACATATGTACGCCAGCGAGGAAAGTGCTAAACTGAGCCTGGCATTACTGAAATTAACACTTCCCAAATTGATCTGCGGGGCAGCTTTAAGACACCAATCTCGGGAGAGACGGGGCCTCTGCAAACACGAGTGTCATCTGCCACCATCTTTCCCACGTAACCTCTGGGAATGATGTGCCGGAATCCATGGGACGGACTCTGGCATCTCAGCCCTCCCTCTCCGGTTGTATTAGACGAGGACAGGAATGTGGGAGGAGGAAGAGGGAGAAAAGCAAGACTGAGAAGGCCATTATGGAACGAAGAATGTATCCTCATGAGCAGGCAGCGGGGTTGGAGACGGTGCAAATGAGAGAGCCGACATGGCCATTCCTGGGGCCTCATTACCTTAATGGAGAACCATCGGTTCTGCTAGGGTTTCTCGAAAATCTCCCCTGACGCAATTGCTTTCCTCTCTGCGCACAGCCTTAGCGGTGTCAAATGAGGAGAGAGAGAGAGGGAAAGAAAGAGACAGAACAGGAGTTATCCGAACGGTTTGGTGAATTGCAAGGCAAGATTTGTGCGTTTGGTACAGTAATAAGGTCTTGATTGGGACTGGAATCCGCCGTCGCACTTTATAAAGTCACCTGTGGTTGACACTGCGGACTTAGAAGAAGGAAACCATTGTAAGCACTGGTTGGGATTTCTCAGCAAAGGCACTTTACAGAGAGCAACCCTTAGGATAGATGTAAAGCACTATGACGGGCTGAATTGCTTCATGGTTTAAAGGGTTGGTTCAACTTAAAATCAAAGTATTGTCATCATTTACTCACCCTCACCTTTTCCAAATGAAAAAGGACGGATGATGTCAAGCTCCAAATATGAAAACGATAGCTTTGTGTATAACGTTTGGGTTTGCTGTTTTCTACATTCAGTGTTGGGAAAGTTCACTTTCTACAACTAGTTCAAAGTTCAGTTCACACATTTTAAAATGAAGTAGTTCAGTTCATAGTTCATACTTCAAAAAGTGAACTAGTCAATTCATAGTTCTTTTTTTCCATATGTTGCAAGCTTTTTTTATTTATTTTTTTAAAGGGAACCTATTATGGAAAATTCACTTTTACATGGTGTTTGAACATAAATGTGTGTTGGCAGTGTGCAGAAACCACCCTAAAATGATAAAAATCCTCCCAGTGTTTTTTTTTACAATCTCAATAAATCATATGCACTGTCTCAGAACTTCTGTTCTAAAGATTTAGCGCTTTGTTGAGCAAGGGGTTTGATTGACAGCGCGGTTCTGGCATAGACCCCGCCCTCAGTGATCTGTACACCATCCTCCATTGTACCAACGACAGTTGGTAATGTCTCCTAGAATCATAAGTGTTCTGTTGTGGGATGGGATGTAATAATGACATACATAGTAGTTTTCACTTATTTCCGACATCAGAGCCACTGAAAACACAGTGGATGTATTATATTTTTATATTTTGTATTTATATATATTTTTTAAATTGCGGTAACGTTGTGTGTGTGTGTTGCAAATCCATAATTTCAAAGGGGACGTGACTCTATAAACATAAATGTATCAAATAACTATACCGAGACGTACTGGTCCATTCTCATTTGCGTTTCATTCTTCCGAAGTCTCTTCGTCATCTGGGTCTGATCAGAGACTATTTATATATTCCGATTCAAACATGTACGGCTGAATGACATTCAAAACAGCGGGCTCTCCCTTCTGCTTACCGAGTGCCATAGGTCTGCAAGTGATCCCCTCATCCAAAGGAAGGGCAGGGATATGCAGCTCATTTGCATTTAAGGTTGTATACACCAAAACAGCTCATTTTAAAACAGGCCCCAAAACGACATTTTCAAATGGTTATAATAAATTATCTGTTGGGTATTTTGAGCTGAAACTTCAAAAATACATTCTGGGGACACCCAAGACCAATATTACATCTTGTAAAAAGGGGCATAATAGGTGCCCTTTAATGTCACAGCCCATATACAACCACAGATAACAATTATTTTAGCGACGGGCAAAGTTTGCACAGAAATGTACGACTTTTCCCATCCTCACCGACCTCTTCATAAAATTTGTTTAAATGATCATACGACACTTCACTCGCTGCTTTGTCAACGGCTGGCGCGGTGCGACACTGGTGTCTTGTGTTGCCAGATTGGGTGTTTTTTCACTACATTTTAAGGCCTGTTTACGTGTGTTTTAAACCTATTGTACAAAGTTAAACTGAAGAGCGTGCGTTCACAGACACTGTAATGAACGCGGTCACAGTAACGTTTCATCAGGCAGTAATACAGTACGTTCAGTTTACGTTCGCCCCAAATATGAATGCGTTCAGGCACAACACTGTCTACATTGTAACCTCTGCTGATTTGTCACCGCAACATGACATCATGAGTTTCAAGTCAAGTGGTGCGTTATCTATACACATTTTGAGCTATCCAGGTGTATCCAAGTGATTCTGTGTGTATGTACATGCCGTTAAATGTCTGAGCGAAACGAAGCAAAATGTAGATCTACATCTGGGGAGCGATATTTTTTTTTCCTAGGATGGTAGGGAAGACTCATAAATGCTCATTAACCCCAGTGACGGGTAGGTTTAGGGATGGGGTTGGGGTAGGTCATATATTTATTTATACAGTAATGTAAAGTTCAGCAGGGCAATTCAAATCAAAACAACGGCAGATGTCTTTAAAGTTGATCTACTTTTATATTACTTTTTCAGGTAAAATCTTCTGAACGTTATGCTACATCTTTTTCTTTCTGTGTTCCAGGGAAATAAGATTAGCGAATAAATAGGAGGGTGAGTAAATAACAACTGAATTTAACTGTAACATTTCAAGACAGTGACAAGAAAGTGACTTTTCAGTGGCCTTTTATAAATGATTTGATAAATTCATGCGACAGATAGTGTTGGAAATAATGATGTAACTCTTCTCACCTTAGCTTGCATTATTTGCTTCTAAAGTGCTTTTGTTGACTGTGAGGCAGCTGCGTTCCTGCGGGCTGTCTTCAGCTGCCGCTAAAAGCTTGCTAGATGTCTGTTAAGCTGCAGCGAAATGACATCACAGCACGCAATAAGGCGTTGATACGGTGACCCGGTTCTTAGGATGTTTTTGTTTCTTCACTTACATTGTCAAGGGCGTCTTTTATGTTGTTATGCCGGGAAAGAATGTGGCATTTTTATCAACGAGTTTCTCCACTACACATTTTGCCCCACAGCTTTAAGCAAACCAAAAGAGAAAAGAGAAAAAGACAGAAGAAAACCTTCAGAGAAGCAGCAGAAGTCCTTGAATGCTGGCCGTTGGTTTTCATTTGGGAATATCAGAGAAGATAAGAGGAAACTACTTGGCGAGGAATGAATAGAGAGACAAGTTCTTGCAGTTTAGCGCTTTATAATCAGCGCTAATGTGGCCTACATCTCTCCTGTGCAACTATAGAATCATTTCACTGGGCTGTTCGGTAACAAACTGTAACCTTGGCAACTATGATATATATTAAAGGGTATTATGATTCAAGACTTCAAACCGAAGCTAATTAATGCTACTTCAATTGGATTATGGCCGTTATATATCAGCGGCAAATAAGGATGTGCTCACCTTATTGTCTGTCTAGCATTGATCTGTGCGTTTTGGATTACGTTCAATTTGATTTAAGCAGGCCGATATGACATCATACACACTAAGCCGTAAACGGGCCTGGATAAATCAAGGTGATTTCACCATCTCCAGGGGTTGTCTCTGAGATTCAGACTTGGGTTGAATGACCCTGCGCTTTCTCTCTTTCCTGAAAATGCCTCTCCGTAGTCGCTTTCCTTACAATGCAGCAGCATCATCAATAGTCATTTATAGAAGGGACGCTTTCCACACCGATAGATGCAGATGAAGATTCATAGCTGCCATTTGAATGCAGGTGTGGGCAGGTGTATGTGTGTGCTGGAGATGAGGATGTAAATGCGCAAGCGTTTCTACTTTCTTTTCGGTAACGTGGCCTTGCTTGTTGAGGGAGAGGAGGGTCCGGAAAGCAGGAATAAAGTCTCTGTTGTGTCGTACAGGTGTGATGCCGGATTCCCAGGGTGATGTTGAGGTTTGTTGAAGGTCAGTGAAAGGGCACACTTACACCTGCGCAAGCATCCATTCCCGAGATACATGGAGCCGTGTTCATCTAATGGCACTAAAGTGGTAGATGCCCTTTGAACATTGATTCAGAACAAGCCACCTTCCTCGCTTTTCGAATGTGCAGTGGCATATTTTAAGCTTTAAGATGCGAGTTTGCAGTCAAAATTGAATGCATGATCTGATACAAAAAGACTGATGTATAGACAATGAAATAAAACGCATTTTTTTACTGGTTTGTCCTTGTCCGCTGCAAAAACAAACAGAGTAGTCCGATTCACAAACAATTTAATATTGTGAGTAGGGTCTTTTTAGTGGATCGAAAACGCATTAATTCTGATTTACAAACAAATGCGAATGCGTTTTAGTGCAATCAAAACATGCAATGTGATTTCATGAATCTTGTGAGCCAATATTTTTTAAAGCTGCATTATGTAGTTTTTTCAACCTTTATAATATTTTTCAAAACCCTTGAGATGGTACATCGACTTACAATGTAGGTTGAGCGACAGAGTCTGCCATAGGCCTGACTGTGTCTGTATCGCTTTTACTGGCACTCTGTAACTTTGGGGAGCGGGTTAGGAACCCGGCACAAAAAGAACTACAAAATTCGACTGCTTTACGGCATACGTCACTTCCCCCACTTCCTCAAATCTGACGAGAGCCCAACGACCGTTTTTTTTTTTTTTACCTCTGTATGTTGTCATGGCTGAAGCAGAGTAAAACCAAATGTGAAGTGCATAGGAAACAAGAGCGTTCGTGTGATTCAGTTTACTGTTGGGAATGTTTTGTGTAGCTTTGCCCTCGCCGCATCCAGTGTAGACTGCATTGCTTTCTTTTGAGGGCACTTAAGACACTCAAGCATCACCGTAGAGCCGGGGCGGGTAGCCTGCGCCAGCTCGGAGACGTGAAAGTATACTGATTACTGAGTTTATAATACATGATACAATACAATAATACGTGATTACCGGCGGACAAAGTGGTGATATCAGGATTAGGGATGTCAACGATTAATCAGACGAATTCGAATACGTTGTCCATAATTACATTTTAATCATCGATAATCTGGATTAAGCGTGCGCGTGCGTGTTTATGCGCGTGCGCTGCTGAATACGAAACATGTAAACGAGCGGCGCTGGAGTTATGTTTGGGACTATTTTACACCTTCATCATGACAATAAGTTGGCGTGTGCCTTTCGCAGCCTTTTGTTTTGTGCAAATGTAAGTTGTAATAGTTTATTTGTGTACGGCTTATCTATATCTGCTTATCATCTCATATTGGATGTATTTGGTTAAGAATTGACGCTAATAAAGCATGATGATCTTTAGCTCGCGCTGCTCAAACGGCGATGCACAACTAATAATGACTATTGGGACTGTCATATTACACAATATTATAAAGAAAAAAATATTATAATAAAACATTGTGTATTATTTGGGTTTAGTTGCCGTGTCACGTTGTTCCAGGAAGACCGCGTCCACAACATGAGTCATTCTGAGCACGTAATTAGTTCAAGTTCACTTGTGCAGATATAAACTGTAATATTATGTTTATTTTGTATATATCTGATGAATCTCATATAGGATGCGTCTTCTTTAGTTAAATAACGCGCTAGCAACGTGCTCAATATGCATCATCGCTCAAGCAGAATGCATTGCACAACTAATAATAACGATGATTAATTTGGGACTGTCATACTACATAACATGAGAACACTCTTTTATTATTTCGTTGTGAAATCATTGGGTTTAGTTGCTGTTTTCAGTGATGTTGTTCCAAGGAAGAGCACATCCACAACAGTCACGCATTATGACAAGTGCATCTCAGGCATCTATATATAGTTGTTTTATTTGATAATTAAATAATGAACTAAATTATCGAATCACATTCTGAAACATTTTAACTAGCCCTTTATTTAGATTAAAAAACATTTCTCAATTTGGTGAGGAACATAGTGTTTTTGAGCAGCATTTGCAGACCCTGTTCTGCTGTTGGCCATATGCCACTGCAGCAATGCATATTGCAGTATTCTAAGGCTAACGTTAATCGATTAATTGATGGTTAATTTGAGCAACAATTGAACCTGGGAATTTGTGAAAATTGACATCCCTAGTCAGGGATAACTATCCTGTCTCCAGGCTGATAGTCATGTTTGATACTCAGGCCCCGTTTACACGAAATGGAAAAACGCAGATATTTCTCTGCGGTTTTGCCCTCTCATTACACGAAAACACTGTTTTTATTACTGAAAACGATTATTTCTGAAAAACTCCGGGCAAAGTGGAGATTTCTGAAGACGCCGGTTATGTGTTGCCGTGTGAACTGGGAGAAACTGCGTTTTAGGTTCTCTCTTGTCGATTCTGAGGATTCTGATTGGCTTGCATGGCTTTATCCTTAACCCCTACACTGCCGCCAATAGGTTTGGCATAGTTATGATGGCGCTCAACGGCGTATTTATGCGGGTGTGTGAACGATGTTATTTTTGAAAACGGGAGAGGGAAAATATTCGTTTTGCTAAATACCCGGCTTTGTGGTATAACGTGGCACTTATTTTTCTGGTGAAAGTGTCTTGCCTCAGGCTATAATGTAAATCCAGTTTTCAAATTTTCAGATTCATCTATGGTAGCTCCTGATATTATAATATTGACGACATGGCTATTATCTACCACACAAACATTGATTTGAATTAGCATATCCATTATGTAAAACAGTAGCCAATAGGCTAACGGTACTATAAAGACTCTGGCTTGTAAACGTGAGCTATGCGATATCTTTGACGTTCTGAAAAAAAATAAAGCCCATGACACTATATTCATAAGACATGCTGAAATATATGCCAATGTACCTGTGATGAGACATTTCACACCAACACTGGAGTCTGCCCAAGATGTGTGAATTCCTCCTTCTGCAGAGTTCAGGAGTATCCGTCAACAAATGCACGCGTGTATTCCCCAGTGTAACCACGAGATTTTACGACAGTAGTTAGAAGACAATACTGTTTCCCAACTGTAGGGGACACCCGAGAGCAAAATTTAAAAAATAACATAATGCTGCTTTAATGCATCAGAAACATACAGTGCAACCAGTGTAGTCCAAATCAAACAAATTAATCTCGCAGAGTTAGGTCATTTTTTAGTGAATCAAAAACATACAGCTTTACCAAATTCTAGTGCCGATTCACAAATAAGTCTTATGAGATGGTTATTCAAAAACATAAGCAATGTAGTGCAATGGCCTCTTATGGGCAGCTTATTTTCAGTGAATTAGAAACATATATTGCAACCAGCGTCTGTTCAATTCATAAACAAATGAGTCTTGTGGTCGCGTCCTTCACTCACGGACTAAACTGATAAGCGTGTGCTTTTTGATTCACTAAAAAAGCTGCATCATGAGAGTCATTTATTCATGAATCATTTGAAGTTTTTTATTACTCATTTGTTCATCAACTTCATGAACAAATTACTTTCATGAGGGAGCTTTTTTAGTGGCTCAAAAACATACAATATTATCTGTTTACCAACCTACAGTGCACTCTAAACAATGCTGGGTTGTTCTGCAATCCAAATTTGGGTAAAATATGGACAAACCCAAATGTTGGGTTAAAAATGTAATTTCAAATTTTAACCCAACTTCAACTTTCACTTTCAACTGTAATTTTTTTTGAATTAACATTTGGGTTGATCCATATTAACCCAAATTTGGGTGAGAACAACCCAGCGTTTTCAACCCAGCATTATGAATTTGGCCTAATTCTTATTTTAAATAGAGAGTTTCTTAAAGGGACAGCAGCAATGATCTGGAAATGATTCAGAAAAAAAAAAAGACTGTGTAATGGAAAACACACTATAGTGACACAAAGTAGACTTCAGGCAACAATTTAATAAAAACATATATGATATAACCTTTAACTGCATCAGTGTTTAACTAAAAGCTTAATAGGGCAGAACATTCTTCATTTCCTTTTACTCTGTATTATTACATTATTCCTTTAAATTAATCATAATCGGTGAGCCTGTATAAATCATAATCATGAATCATCTATGAAGTGTTGGTGCACACCTGAGGTTCCGTTGCCAATGCTGTTGTGCACATGGTTTATTTTTGTATTTTGCCAGGGCGTTATGTTTCTGGAAGTATTAAACCAGGTGAATTTAGTCAGGGAAATAAAGGAAGAGATATTTACATGCATGCGAGAGATTGTATATATTTAATTGTGTCTTCATAGAATTGTTTTATAAGGTAATATTGTTTTATAATATAAACACACATAGGCCTACATCTATTTACATAAGCTTTATGTTAATGTATTGTGCAGCTGGATCTCTTTCTCTAAACTTTTCCACTTTTCCCACCAAATCAGAGGAAGAATTGATATAACAATAAGAGGGAAACAAATATGTAAAGCTGTGTGGATGGTAGATTAGTGTACTTGCTACTATAATTCATGCAAAAACAACAAGCCACATTTTTTGCTTTAACAGTGTTGTTTGAAATAAAGCCAGCTGAAGCCGTTTCAAAAGTATCCTCGTCTGTTTAGAATGAAAATACTGGTTTGATCTGGTTTCAGGTACGGCAGGAATACTTCTTTGGCTGCTCTATCTTGAATGCACTTCACACTGATCACAGTGGAATACTAGCATATTACACACACTTGATACAGCCTTTTTTGCATTTTATGCATGAATACACATTTCAAACATTATACTGTATGTTAAATCGAATTAAATTATGTACATATGTAATTTAGTAAGTAGTTCAGTTATTATCTCAGATAAAATAGCTATTTTGCATGCATTTGGACATGTTTATAATTAAGTCTAGAATGTCATACAATACCAGTGTCATATTGGACACATTTATATAAAAATATATAAAATGTATTTTTAATGGTATTTGTTGATTGTTTTTTATTTATATAGGCCAGTATTAGATACGTGCATGCTCTTTCCACATGTTTTTCCACATGTTATTACCTTTAATGTTCACTTAAAGCTTTTAAGTTGAATATTTTGTTGTAGAAAAAAATCTGAACAGGCAATTTATCAAAAAGAAAGAAAAGAGCCTCTGCTTTTAAACATTCTATTCTAGCTTGATTCTTTTTTTTATTAACACTTGAATGTGGGTACATTTCACAAAAAAAGCATTTTTTTTTGTCTAAGAAGCGTTTTTGTTGTCCGTATCGGATTCAGAATGATGATCAAAACATAGATGGAGTATCCTAGATTGAGTCCATTAACTCCTATACCTCGCCTGGGTCAACATTCATTCGGTAATGTTAGGTAGTTTTGATTTTATATGCTGTTTAATATTTGATGATTGGCGTTGTGCATAACTGCTTTTATGCTTTAATTGCTTGTTTAGAGAATTCTTGTTTCCTTTCAGGAGATGCATAATAGCGCCCCCTATTAGAGCCTGACCGATAATGGATTTTGAAAGCCGATACAAAATATTTGTTGGTTTTAAAATCTGATATTCCGATATATCAGCCGATATTATTATTTTCAAAAAAATTTCAAAAGATCGCAACAAAATATTAACAGATTTCCCTAACATTAGTTATTTGTAGTTATTTATGAGTTTTAACTTAAAATAATATGATAATCCATTTGCACAATGATAGTCACAAATTTTTTCATGCTTATTTGGGTTAAGAGGACTGATGAGGATGTTCTTTTAATTGTTATCCAATGCAATGTATGTACTCGTGACCAACTCACCAAGAACACACTTCACCGATTATCTCACTCGCGGATAACTGGGTCTCTCTGCCCGACTCTGGCTGGATCAGCAGGTTGCAGAATGTGTGGCGCGTAAACATGAGTGTTGCCAACAGGGACGGTGTAGAGTGCCCTCTGGTGGACAAACTATACAACTCCAACACTCATGACATGGTTGAAGCGTGATTCGTCCATTTTTATTTTATTTTTGATATATTTATCGGCCATTATAACTGCCGATACCGATCATTTAGAAAATGCCTAATATCGGCCGATAATATTTGGCCTTGCCAATATACCGGTCTGGCTCTACCCCCTATGGTGTAACATTACAATGGCAACAACACAACGCAGAGATGACGTTTTTATAACTCAATAGACGAGTAAGGTATTTTATCAAACAGATACATAAAAATTGTATTATGTTGCTCTTCAACAGAGTTCATTGTAAAGCATGATCTATTGTGAAGCTGAAGCACAATGCCGAAAACAATGTTCTTCCAGTAAAATGCATTCAGTTTGTTTTTTAACTGTTAAAGGGCTAAAAGTTAAGTGGAGCACCTCTAATTTACATTATATAAAAACTAATTATCGACTTATTGTATTGTATGTCTTTACTTATGTCAAATGAATTTTATTACAGTATTGAACAAAATACTAAGAGCACTATGATACTCATAACAGCCATAGTGATGGAAGTCAATGTGCAAATAATAAACATTGCAGAAGTAGGTTATTTAATCATGCCTGATCTGAAATCAGTTTGTACGAAATATCTGCGCTTCATCTAAATCAGCCTGTTGTTTTATAGACCTTCCTGTGAGTGTACGTGTGTGTGTGTGCTTATTGTCAGCTGGTTGTGAGTGTGAGTTATATTTGCTTTCAGCCACTCTTTACAGCACACGCTGCATAAGTGACGAGTAACTGTCAGAGCACTTCATCACACAGGCTTTTTGGTAAATGCAAATGCAGGGCTTGATTTTCCCTTGCTCAGGTGTCACCCTCTTCAGGAGACGGGGAGAAGCAGACAGGAAATGGAAGAGACGAGGCCAGTATGAGCTATCAAGGTAGAAACCTGGGTTTAACATGTTGGATGTTTTTAGACCTTCATAAGAAATCAATAATGCTTTAAAACTGGATATCGATATTTGACTGGAAGCCAGTGAAGAGAGACCAGCACTGGCGAAATATGTTCCCTTTATTTTTGTTCCAGTCAAAGTATTGTCTATTTTGGACAAGCTAAAGACATGACAGTAAAGTATGTGAGACACCAAAGTACAATTGCAACAATCCAGTCTGGATGAGATGAAAGCATGAGTATTAAAGACTCCAAATCTTTGAATGATAAAAATGTCTTTCATATGTTGATATTGTAGGTTTTCATATGTTAAAGGCATTACATTCATCATGCTACAATATGCAAGTTTTTCATGTTTAAGGATTTACGTTTTAGATGCTTCAGTATGTTGATATTGTATATCTTTCATATGTTAAAAGGTTTGCGTTTGAGATGCTTTAATATACGTCATCACATTATAGGAATATCCTGCAAGTTTCAGAACTGAAAACGTCCTTGTTAGTCCAATATAAGCTTTAATTGACACCAGGCTCAGCAAACGACTCGTTTTTCAAAGTGGGGAACTATGAGGTCAAAGAGGATAAAACCCCACCCCCACAGAAGATCAACGCCTTCTTCGACATGGTTGGTTTAGCCCCGCCCACCAATTCGCGCATTACACGCATAGCTAAATAACATATATGCCTACCTCGTGATGACAAAACGGATCAAGCTCCCAAGCAATAAATGTGCCATTTACAAAATATTGTACAGTGCCTGGTTGTGGAAGAAAACAGTCGCCTGCATAAGCGGGTGAGTTGAAACTCATTATAATATGCAAAACTGTTATCCACTCAGCCGTGGGCGTTTACTTCCAGTCTTCAGTGCAGAACGCCCATAAAAACCAAGCGTTTCCCAGCTAGGCTCAAAACTGGGGTAGAAAATAGCCTATTACTTATTTTATTTTAATATTTTTGAATTATTCTGAGGCAACTTGGAAGAATACGCCATGGTCAAACGAGGTGGTGCAGACTTTCCTTTGTTTGGTTGCCGAAGAGAGGATCCAGCGAGAGCTTGATGGGGCAACGGGGAAGGAAAGGCGTGCGCTATGACGACCGGGTACTTTTTGTGGCGGTACTGTCTGCAATGGAAAACGAAGCGAAATGCGAGCCTAGTCGAGGCGTGTCAAGTCGAGCTGGTAATGGAAAAGTGGCATTAGATGCTTCAATATGTCGACCCAGTACCTTTTTTATGTTTTAAGGGTTTATGTTTAGATGCTTCTTCAGTATGTTGATATTGTATGTTTTTAAGTTGAAAGGTTTGCATTTTAGATACTTCAATAAGATACTTAAATTTTTGCATTAAAGTAAGGGTGCACGATATATCGGCTACCATATTGATATCGGCCGATATTTGCTCATTTTATGTTATCTTTATCAGCCCGATAATAAAATTTGGCTTATATATTAAAGCTGATAAATAATGAATTATTTCCTTCAACACTTGACACCTGAGACACTTAGGATGCGCACTGTTCAAACACGATTGATCTTGATTGCTTGAAATATGATTGGAATCAAAAAGGAAAATATAGTTAAGTGCAAAATGTGTTGTCATATCGGCTACATGAAATTATAATGAGAACATTACAATAGTGTTAGGGGATGGATTTTAATTGTGAGACTTTTGTTTTTGCAATCAGGCTTTCAAAAATTATATAAAAATTGGATTTAGATTTATCGGTCGATATATCGGTTATCGGCTTTCAAATATAAAGAATTATCGGTTATTGGTATTCGGCCAAAATGTATATATCGGTGCTTCCCTAATTAAAAGCATTCAATTTTAGTATGTTGATTGTACACTCTAAAAAATGCTGGGTTGTTTAAACCAATGTTTGGGTCAAATATAGACAATCCCAACCATAAGGTCTAAAAATTAAAGTTTCGTTTGTCCATATTTGAACCAAACATTGGTTAAAACAACCCAACAAAAAGGTTTACATTTTAGTTACTTCAATTCTTTGGTATTGTTTAATTTTCATATGTTAAAGGTACAAATGTAGAGCAGAGAGACATGTTACTTTAACTCTTGCACATGGATGTCTATCATTTCCCATCATTCTTCTGTATATGAGAACAGGCTCATCATCTAGCTCACTGTAAAGGAAAATGAAGCCATCAAAGAGTGAATTCAGTCTCAATCAAATCGATTTTTCTATTCATGGAACAATAGCTCCTCTTTCGTGTAATCAGCTGCCGTGCCATCTCCTCTATTTCTCATATAGAGAAGACCCATTATGTAATCCCAACCACCGCTGTTGAGTTCATCTCTAGTCCCTTTGTTCCCAATGCTTCTTTCTGATTGGTGCCTTTTTGGCCATGGAATCACAATGGAATTTAGTACAAATTCAGGGAAGATTTATTGGTTTTAATTGAGTTTCAGTAAATTCATTAAAGGCTTTGACAAATACAGTATAATATGATATTGCTGGCAATAAAAACCAGAAACGCAAGCTGTTGGGAATATGGTTGTGTGGGTT
Organism: Hybognathus amarus; assembly: GCA_030378365.1. NCBI lineage: Eukaryota > Metazoa > Chordata > Actinopteri > Cypriniformes > Leuciscidae > Hybognathus > Hybognathus amarus. Next base: position 209,430 of record JAQIUQ010002992.1, on the reverse strand, counting down.
GCTTTTGCTGTTGCTTTTACTTAAATCAGTTTTGAGGTGAGCTATATTTGTGTTGAGGTTAAGGCTTAGGCAAGCTGGTCCCAGACTAGTGCAGGAGGCCAATGTTACAATAATGGTTTCTCTTGCTGACAGCGCAAGTGTCAATATTCAGCTCCGGTGTGAGACACAGCCCAACCAAAGCCTTTCTCTTTGCAGACCGTTTCACCAATGACCTTTGATTTGATTTTGTAGAATGTGTGCAGTGGCCCTGACCGAGACCCGGAATCTCCTGATCCCTCCCTTCACTTTTTCCATCATTTCCCAGAGAGGGTTAGAGATATTGGCAGAGAATGATAGAGGTGGACTTGTGTCTGTGACTGCGAGTGCATGAAGTCAGGTATGTTGGTGGAGCTTGTCTTTAAAAAAGACATTTTATTATATTTGGCATCTCAATGCAGCGGCGTAGCGGTGACTGACGAATCACTTTGACAAACTCGATCCAGTTTTATCCAGATAAACCAGACGTTGTGTTATTGTAGCCAGTCAGATGTGTGACACAGGAGGAAGAGGATGCTGCACTTTTGGGGTCAGTGACACTGACCCATCACTAACCCAGCAGATGGGTTACACAAACAGGCTCTAACCTAGATTATGGACTGAAAAATAACCCTCTTTACTGTTGAGGAGATATATATATATTAGTGCTGTCAAACGATTAAAATATTTAATCGCGATTAATCGCATTAATGTCATAGTTAACTCGTGATTAATCGCACATTTTTATCTATTCTTAATGTCGTTTGATTTCTTTTTGTTACATTTTTTTCCTCATTTTAATGCTCTTATCAACATGGAAAAGTGGATTGGCTTGTTTAGTGCAAATGTTTTTTTTTTAATTATTATTATTGAAAATAACATTGAAATAGTGTTCAATTTCACTCTAACATATATAGCCTAAACAATCTCTCACACAATGTAACACTGTCCATCAATAAAAGGGTGAAAGAAATACTGACGAGGTCCTGATATTGACGAGGGGGTGAAGAATTAGCATCATCTGTGTTTGTGTGTGTGTGTGTGTGTGTGTGTTTGCTTGGCCATCATCAAGTGGTGTTTCAGGCTGGACGTGCTGCGATGATGATAGCTCAGTTCATAATGACAAAACATACAGATCGCTTAGGTCTTGTCAATGGGACAATTTGGCAACTTTTAAAAGTAAACTTTACATTCAGAATCTCATTGGCATCCATTTCGGCGTCTGCGCTCGTCATCCACTCAAAACATAACGTTACTATTTGGCCGGCTCGCAAGCTGAAACGAGTGTGTGCGGCACAAAACGGGCACGAGGACGTTTCGTTGCTTCTTCGACCAAAGCGCAAGCGGATCTAGCTGAGACCGGAAACAAAACAACAGGCACGCCGCACACACTCGTTTTGGCTTGCGAGCCGGCTTTGAGTGGATAACGAGCGCGAGACGCTGAAATGGATCAGGACGCATGCCGCGTCCTGTTGCAAAAGTATGTGAAGAAACGACAGTTTGCTAGGACAAAAAGACCGTTAATCGCGCGATAAAAAATTAACGCCGTTAAAATGGGTTTGCGTTAACGCCGTTAATAACAGCGTTTAACTGACAGCACTAATATATATATTAGGGCTGTGTTTCAGATCTGTTCAGTTGTTCACCTGTATATAAACCTGTATATAAAACTCTTTATTTTAGGTACACTACCGGTTTACACTAAATGCATACAATGAATAGACAGGATTTTGATGCAAGATGCTAAATTGATGCTGAAAATTGGACAAGTCAGAACAGTGGCAACAATTTTATTTTTAAGAGAGATATAGATAAATATATAACATTTTTTGTTACATTGATCTTACCTAAATGTTTGTTTCTATAATGGGGTCATTTTTTTGTTAAGAGTTTATGCACATGGAAGCTTGATTTCAATCTTTGAATTAAATTGAAAAAAGTAGCACAAATAAATACTATAGAATAAGACACAAATGAAGAGACATACAAATAATAAAAGTTTTTTTTGGGGTAGGTCAGATATACTACAGAAACTGAATAAAGTAATCCAATGTAAAACAACCCAGGATAGTCTTTTAGTCCTGACTGATTTAAATACATAAGCTATTAATTCTCATTGCTTACAATCAATGCAATATTATGTTGTTATGACAACTGAATTAATGACAGACACATATGGCTGTGTTCACTTTAAGAACTAGTGCACTGTGATGGATCCTTAACTGTCTCATTAGGCCGGATTCACATATAGCGCCTAAAAACGCATAGAAAACGCTGGGTGCGCCGCATTCTCCTTTTTCCAAAGCGCTAGGGCGGTTGCGCTCCGGTTGGTTCTTTTCACGTGACCTACTGTGCGCTTATGGTGCGCTTGCAGCATTCTGAATAGTTGAGATGTTTTTATCTTCGACGCGGTGCGGACGCGCTTGGAAAAAGCGAGCGCGTCACACCGCGTCATTTCCATTATGAGCACGCATACCGCACTCCTACATTTGAAATAACGAACTTGAGAGCGCAAAAGACACGATATGTGAACCGGCCCTTATAGTACTGTCTGTCTGTCACAAGTGTTTAATGCTTATTTAAGACATTACCGGCTGTCTTCACAAGGTTACTCACCAAGACCAGAGTTTTGACACATTTACATGTGTTTTTAACTGTTAAAGCGATATAATCCTGGAAAAAAAAGTTTGTTTCTGGCGAGGTATTTGTGAAGCGGATTTAGGCTTTACTGCACGCAGTGAATAACATCTCTGAGAATGCGTGAGCACGGGATGGTTTAAAATTACTTGAATGTTTAAACTGGTAAAACTTAAAAAGACGTGAAAATTATAAACGTTAGTTACGATGCAATGCTGGCCCGATTGTGCAAGTGAATATTCTGTCCCCACTCCTGAACGCGAGTGTGTATTGACGCCTGCAGCGCTTAACGCTTGCCTAGTGCAGAGAGAGAAGAGCCTAGTAGACATATTGAAGCACTATATAAATGCCCCATTCATTCATTCATTCATTCATTCATTCATAAAGCTGGATTTCTCCATCCAGTCTGAAAAATTTTTCCGTGTTGGTTTTTCTATAGGCTAAAGTCTATTTCGGCACAGTATATTTTATAACGTCCTATGATAGCCTAATGCTGGTAGATTGACACCTGTTGAATTTCCTTTGATGAAACAAAACACACACGCACACACACACAGTGTGAAACTCAATATTTGCCATAATGAATGCCTGTGTGTGTGGCAATGTGAGACAATGGAAAGCACACATGCGCAGCTTCTACGGAAGACTGTATTCTCGTACTCTTGTCTCTCGAAATGTTTCGACTTTAATCTCGAAATGTTTCGAACTTGAATCTTCGAAATGTTTCGGCTTGAATCTTCGAAATGTTTCCAACTTTAATTCTCTAAATGTTTCAAACTTTAATTCTTGAAATGTTTCAACTTGAATCTTCAAATGTTTCGACTTGAATCTCGAAATGTTTCGGCTTGAATCTTTAAATGTTTCGGCTTGAATTCTTGAAATGTTTCGGCTTGAATCTTGAAATGTTTCGGCTTGAATCTCGAAATGTTTCGTCTTGAATCTTCGAAATGTTTCAACTTGAATCTTCGAAATGTTTCCAACTTGAATCTCGAAATGTTTCGAACTTGAATCTCTAAATGTTTCAACTTGAATCTCGAAATGTTTCAGACTTAAATCTCGAAATGTTTCAAACTTGAATTCTCGAAATGTTTCGAACTTGAATCTCGAAATGTTTCGAACTTTGAATTTTGTAAATGTTTCGACTTTAATATCGAAATTTTTTTACTTTAATCTAGAAATTTTTCGACTTTAATCTCAAATTTTTCGACTTTAATCTCAAATTTTTTCGACTTTAATCTCGAAATGCTAGATTTTTTTTGAACAGATTCTTTATTTTTTTAGGTTGCAGTTCAGGGCTTCTGTAAAGAATAAATGAAAATAAAGAAAACAAATAAAATGTAGCAAAACTTCAACAGGGCACTATTTTACCTTTACATTGTGTAAATATGTTTTAGGAAGCAATATTGTAAACTTGCATTGTGCTTGCATAATGGATGTGAATAAAACATGCAAAATATACAATCAATAAAAAAACACAAATATTCCATAACAGTGTAACCAAATGAGAACATGTCAAGGCAGAACTATGCATGGAAGTTCGATTAATGGATGAAATTCAGAATACTTGTTATTTGACGCTTAAGAAATGTAAAATGTTGTGGTACAGTGTCAGTGATTAGTTGTGAAATCTTACTGCATAAATTGAATCTATTTAATCCTCTACATGAAAGTTTATATGATTGAATTTTTTCTATTTATTAAACAATAGTTCAAAACAAGATGTTTGTAGTAGGCCTAGGCCTACTGATTATTGGAGTCCATTAATCGAACTTTCATGCCTCTTATATAGTAATTATATATTACTATGTGAGCCCGATCTCATGAAAGTTCATATTTATAGCACGAATGTCATTTCTTGTGCCATTTATACGCCCAAAACAGTTTTTGCATGTATCTGGTACGCGTTTTTCGCGTGCATATGATATGCACTTTTGGGCGTGTAATACTCACGAAAACCCCTCCCCTCTAAACCTACCCTATGGTTTTTTAGTGCGTAGCATATACACCCAAAAACCATTTTTGCCATATAAATGCCACGAGAAATGACATTCGTGGTATAGATACGCATTTTCATGACACTGTGTTGACTATGTAGTATGTACCAATTCATTAATGCAATTTACCAATGCTCACACTCTGGTCTCTCACGCGCATTGCCACTCATTGTCTCTCACGTGCAGACACAATCTGTATCCCTTGTGCGCTGTCGCACACACAGACACACTCGGTCTCTTATCCAGAATTGCAGCTCTTAGGCCAGTGAATATATCAGGAGCTGGATCCCATTTCTTTGCATTTTACATTGTGTTTTGACTTGAATGGATAGCAAGCTGAAAAAATACAGGATAGATTTGACCGCAGATTGAGCCGTGAACACTACAGAACATTGGCTTTAACAATTTAACACAACAAAGCTTACAAAATAACAAATTCCAACAGTTGTTGCATACATGAACAAATTAGGGAATTACATTGTGTTTTCATAAAGTGTTGTGGTCTTCGCCACCTCTTTAAATTACATGATGGTCTCAATTAAAGTGCATATGAGGCAAACTCTGCTCTATTTCCAAACTCGACTTGTCTTCCTCTCTGATTGGAATTTCATGATGATATTCTTGGCTCTTTAATGAAGCAGATTCTGTATTGTTAATTATGCATTTAACTGACCCAAGCAGAGAAACATCATCTGAAACTCAGACCTGTAGTTAAGACCAAAGGATATTCTGAACAACTCGATCCCGTCCCTTCGGCCTTTAGTCATTAGAGACTCATTTTTTATTCAGCCCTTTTAATCACTTCATTGCAGTTTGACCTTCCTCTGTGCTTCCGTCGCCTACCTTTGATGCTTCAAACAGATGCTGTAAGAATCAGCAAGCAATGAATATGAAAACGCTGGTAAATCTTATGGGAGAAGAAGGAGGGGGAGCAAAAGGAAGTTGGGGGGAATTAAAAAGTAGCAAGTACTGTAGAGTGTGTGGAGGTGGATTTGTACTTTCCGACGCTTTCATTGCAGGCCACATACACATTCTGACCTTGTATCTCTATAGTTTAATTCTCCACTGGATATAATCATTAGTATTCCATGAAGAACATTCATCAAGACAGCTGAGATATACTGAAATGCTTTTAATATATAATCTTAGTAATGTGAGCAATGCTAAGACTGCAAAAATGTGCCATAAAATTAAATAGTAGTCTTTGCTATGAGAACATATACAGATTTGAGCTGGTGGATGTGAGTTGATAGTGAATTTTTCTAATAATCTTATTCAATATACACAAACACCAGCTACAGCAGTAAAATGATCATTAAGTGAAATTGCAATTTTAACTATTTTTAACTAATTTATATATATATATATATATATATATATATATATATAAATTAGTTAAAAATAGTTAAAAATTGCAAGTTACTTATAAAGGAAATTTGTGTTTGTTTTGTCTTGATTAGGTTTTTTTTTTTTTGCTTGGTTTTGTTTTGACGTGGTGGAAACATTTGCAATATATTTCTGGAGGAACAGTTTTTTTATATAGAAAATATTTTTTTGTTTTGTTTTGATTCGTGTTTTTTTGTTTTGTTTTGTTGACGTGGCTGAAACATTTGCAATTTTTTTTTGTTTTTTTTTTTTGATTTTTTGTTTTGATTTGTGTTTTTTGCTTTCTTTTGTTTTGTTGACGTGGCTGAAACAATTGCAAGTTACCTCTAGAGGAACTTTGTTTTTTTGTTCTGTTTTGATTAGCTTTTTTTTTTTGTTGATGTACTTCAAAAGATTGCAATTACTTCTGGAGAAACTTTGTTTTTTTGTTTTGATTAGTTTGTTTTGCTTTGTTGACGTGGTTGAAACATTGCAAATTTATTTCTGGAGGAACAGTTTTTTATTTTGAAAAGATTTTTTGTTTTGTTTTGATTCGTGTTTTTTTGGTTTTGTTTTGTTTAGCCACTTTAACCACACCACCACACTACCCCAAATTTTCTTGAAACCTTATGTAGTCTGCAGTGCTAAGTGGTGATAAACTGTTGTGATTGTCTTATGAACAATCTCTCCTGTAGATTCATAAATCAAAATTTTCCACCACTGCACATGTGATTGTTTGGTATTGCCATCTCCGGTCATAAGTCACTTTGCTTACTTGATTACAGATGATCAAACACAAACCATTAAATCCATTTGGGTCGATGGACTTGTGCGTTGTACATTTATGACATAATTCTATTAATCTGCATATGAATTATGAGGAGTTACACAACTTCAAAGAGCTTGTAAATCCTCGTGGCGGATGGCTGATTTATCGATTGCGCGTAGTAGAGATGCATTCTGCCATGTCCATGTAAGCTATAATGTTATTGCTAGTCATTAATCAAACCTGACAGAAACAAACTGCATCCAAACATCTTTTACTCACAGCTTAAGTCAACTACAGACAGAGAGACAAAGATAGATAGATAGAAAAGATGAAACACGGAGAGAAGGAGAGCAAGAGCCAGCTATGACTATGACGGAGTAGGTCTGTCGTAAAAGGAAAGAAGAATCAAGGTCTGGAAATTGGTCCTTCCTTCAGAAGATAGTACAGTACGTCGAGAAAACGTTGTATTCAATCACTCTATCAGTCTGATCTGAACTTTGAGCTGCAGGGTGACCTTTTACTTTTTACCCTCCCAGTTGAATTCTCTTTCTTTGGGCTATTTTTTATTCTTGGATTATTCTGCTATTTTAGAATATGTATACTATCTCAAATTAAAAGCGCAATTCCAATATATGCTATAATTGACTTTAGTTCTCAGCTCGTTCATATTAATAAAAAATGAGTGAAAGTGCCGTTTACTCCTTCACTAGGAAGAAATACGACTAAGTGCGGAAATAAGAATGCATTTTAATTTAAATAATTTTAATTTCATTTGAATTTTTTAAAATAATGTTGTATCTGTTAATTCTGATTTTTTTTTATTTCAGCTGTGACTCCAAATTAATTATAAATTAATTATAAAAGATGACACTTGGCAGATTATTGCTTAGTTTAAAAATATTTTATTAGTATTTTTGAGAAAATCAAAGCCATAATTCTAATTTATGTTCCAAATTTGGGGTTGATATCTCAAAAAATTAGCTTTCAGTAAGAATTTGTTTGTGCGCCATATCAAACATTTCCAGTAGATGAAATTAGTCTCCCGTTCATTTCCAATGTGGTCATTTTTGACCATACAAGTGTGACAATCTTTTTCAGGACCATCTAACCTTTTTAAATCATGTCTGGGTGTTTTGTGTGTGTGTTTGTGTGTGTGTGTTCACGCAGCAAATGCCAAAACCTTTACCAAGTCCCATTCTGATAAAGTAAATAATAATAATAATTTTAAAAAAAATCAAAACTGATCTAACATCACCAGAGGGTTAACAGTCACTTGCGGCCACCTAGTGGTGTAACAATGTAATCGATACAATCATTCTTTGAGACGCCAACTTGCCAAAATGACATCATGACTTCTGCGTAAACATACACGCCACTTTCGAGTGAAGTGCCGTGTTATCTCTATGCATTTTGAGCTATCCGCGTGTATACGTGTATGTCTACGCCATTAATATCCGAGTGATTCCGCGTGTCTGTACACGCCGTCAAATGTCGCGCGAAACGAAGCAAATGTAGATCTACATCTGGGGAGCAATCTTTTTTTTCCTATGATGGTAGGGGAACACTCATAAGTGCTATTAACCCCAGTGACGGGTAGGTTTAGGGACGGGGTTGGGGTAGGTCATATATTTATATATACAGTAATAACGTTAAGTCAACGGCGTTCATAAACACACTAAAAAGCGATTATGCATGTTGATAGCACGCCAAAAATGGAAATACGAATTGGCGTGTCATCACACTTCATGAGATCAGTCTGAACTTGCTTTCAAAAGGTGATTTGCTTTATTTTGATTTCTACCATAGACATTAGTGTTTATAGATATTGCGTATTTGAAAAGCTGTCTCACACCAAACTGCTCTCTCTGGGTCAGCGGCAGCGCAAACACAGCTTTGAATGTTCCGATGTGGTTTAATTGTTGTCATTTATGAAAAAAATTGCGATCTTTTAACGGATATGATCTTTTATTGCGATCTTTTAACGAATTTTAATGAATACGATTGCAGCTCTACAAGGCAATCTCTAAACATACCTAGAACTTGGGCAGCTTATAATTCAGTGAGACTGAACAGTCCAGGAAGATTACCTAGAAATGTCAGCATGAGCTAATTAATATTCATGAGCTCCGCCTTCTCCATGTGTTGATGCCACAATCCATCTTCATAGACAGCAACTCATACAAACATCACATGATGGGCTGGAGACCTGATTTACATTTGGTTTCAGTAGAGTTTGGCGTCGGCACACTGCTTAGCGAACCAAGTGGAACTATAATAAGCATAAAAAATATTGTTAAAAATAGGCCTACTCTGTTTAATTACTTGGAACTATTTTTATCAGTACTTTTTGGTATTAAAAGGACTGCAGTGTAAATATAATTATAATACACACATTTTTGTCACAGTATTTCATTCAGGACAAATGAGGTGTCTTAGAAGGCAAGAAAATGATGCTCCCTAGTGTAAAACATCTTAAAGGACAAGGAAGTCAGTGAGATGAGGACATTGATCTTCTGGTGAGGTCAGCAGTTAGTTTGCACCACGCTGCTTTAATTTCCATTTTTATGAGAACCTGAGTACTGCAGTTTTTGGCGTACAGTATTAATTAAAGTCCCCCCTTAGGATATTTTGCGTACTAGATCAAATGTATGTAAATATTTCTGGATTGCAGCATTTTAAAAGCCTTTAACGTGTTTATTGATTTGTTTTCCAGGAAATATGTTCTCAGCACTATGATGTGGCGTGGATCCATAAACATTGGCCCTAGATGTATAAACATTTAAGCAAAGCAAAAGTAACTGATTCAAGCAGATTTATGTCGGGGCGGTCGGACATCCTGTCAGCGTTACTCCAAAAACACCTCCCCCCGTTTCCCCATCGAACGCATAACTGATTACAAGCAAGCGCTTTGCCAGTAGCAAACTGTGCTCTAGATTTGGCAATGCACTCATTTCCATGGAAACCCCTCCTTTATATCACACTGTTGGATGTGGCGTGCATGTGTCACGTTCGAGCGGCGATCAGTGCTGCTGAGTCACATGTTTCTGTAAAACCACATCTGAGGATAGACCGTGGAGCTTCACCAATTGCGGTTAATGGGGAAGTGTGGCCAGTTCTTGATGAAACCACATCTTTAGTTGTTTTTTTGATGCTGTGAGTGGATAAATTACACCTCAGCCACTGTGAGGAGGGAAAGTAATCAAAAAATGTTTAAATGTGGGGAATAACTAATGAACTGTTATCAGATTGCTATTGATTTCCTCTGACAGCTGTGTTAAGAAAATGCAGTGTTTACAAAACAGTAAAATGAAAAGAAGAGGCTTAGGAATCTTCACACAGCTCTACACACCAACAATTCATGACTCTTAGGTCTGAAAATTATCTATCTATCTATCTATCTATCTATCTTATCTATCTATCTATCTATCTATCTATCTATCTATCTATCTATCTATCTATCTATCTATCTATCTATCTATCTATCATCTATCTATCTATCTATCTATCTATCTATCTATGTATCTATGTATGTATGTATGTATGTATGTATGTATCTGTGTGTGTGTGCATGTGCGTATGTGTGTGTGAAATTTTTTCCCAAACAGTATAAACTTGTGTCATTAGCAAACAATACCATTTTAAATATTTTAGACACTTTACAAATATCATCTATGTACAATACAAACAGTTTGGGACCTAACACCGAACCTTGTGGAACACCACAAGTAACTTTCATTAGATCAGATTTAATATTATTTATTTTATTATATTATCTATCTATCTGTGTGTGTGTGCATGTGTGTGTGCGTGTGCGTATGTGAAATTTTTTCCCAAACAGTATAAACTTGTGTCATCAGCAAACAATACCATTTTAAATATTTTAGACACTTTACAAATATCATCTATGTACAATACAAACAGTTTGGGACCTAACACCGAACCTTGTGGAACACCACAAGTAACTTTTATTAGATCAGATTTAATATTATTTATTTTATATTATCTATCTGTGTGTGCGTGTGCGTGTGTGTGTGTGAAATTTTTTCCCAAACAGTATAAACTTGTCATCAGCAAACAAAACCATTTTAAATATTTTAGACACTTTACAAATATCATCTATGTACAATACAAACAGTTTGGGACCTGAACACTGAACCTTGTGGAACACCACAAGTAACTTTTATTAGATCAGATTTAATATTATTTATTTTATTTTATTTTATCTTATACTATCTATCTATCTATCTATCTATCTATCTATCTATCTATCTATCTATCTATCTATCTATCTATCATCAGGGGTGGGAATTGGCAACAATGTGACGATTCAATATTATTCGCGATATTTGGGCCACGATTCAATATTATTGCGATTCTCAATATATTGCGATACATGCAATATATTGCGATTCATGTTCCCCATATTTTTCAAAGACATCACAAAAAATGAACAAAATAAGACTGCTCAACTCACTTTAATTAAATGCCACATTTAATTCTGTAAACATTATCTTCTACACATTAACTGAAGTGCAAAAACTTGTTCTTGAACATTCAGGACACAGTACAGGACGTAATTATTCTCTGAATAGGAGACCTCTCACATGAATGTTGAGCTCCAGGCTTGCTACGATCAGTCGCCGTTACGAGCTCAGTCGCAACACCGAGTTTAATCACTTGCCCACCGCGGCAACACAAGAACAAACTATTTTTTTAAAACGCAATTACGCAGTATCTGAACAATCCTGCCTGTATTATAACACACACACAGACACAAAGACAGAGCAAACTTTTCTTTTAACGCAATTACGCAGTATCCGTCCAATCCTGCCTGCATTACACACACACAGGCTAACAGACGTGCGTCAGTATTCTCTTTTGGGATTGAACAAATCATTACACACACAAATAATGGCAAAATGTCCATTTTGTCAAATGTCCTCATAAGAGCTGTCTAAAATGATTAAAATAGTCTTAAATGAACATTTGTGAGAAAATATGACGTGTGTCAAGAATCGTATCTCTCTCTCCACATCTCTCTCTACTCTCTCTCTCTCTCTGTCTCTCTCTCTCTCTCTCTCTCTCTCTCTCTCTCTCTCTCTCTCTCTCTCTCTCTCTCTCTCTCTCTCTCTCTCTCTCTCTCTCTCTCTCTCTCTCTCTCTCTTCTCTATCTATCTATCTATCTGTCTATCTTTTTGTGTGTGTCTGAATTTTTTTCACAAACAGTATAAACTTATGTCATCAGCAAACAATACCATTTTAAATATTTTAGACACTTTGCAAAATATCATCTATGTACAATACAAACTGTTTGGGACCTAACACCAAACCTTTTGGAACACCACAAGTAACTTTCATTAGATCAGATTTAATATTATTTATTTTATTTTATATTATCTATCCATCCATCCATCCATCTTTTGACACATTCGAAAATTGGCAACAATGTGACAACTCAATATTAGCGATATTTGGGCCACGATTCAGATATTATTGTGAATTCTCAATATATTGCGATACATGCAATATATTGCGATTACATGTTCCCCATATTTTTCAAAGACATCACAAAAAATGAACAAAATAAGACTGCTCAACTCACTTTAATTAAATGCCACATTTAATTCTGTAAACATTATCTTCTACACATTAACTGAAGTGCAAAAACTTGTTCTTGAACATTCAGGACACAGTACAGGACGTAATTATTCTCTGAATAGGAGACCTCTCACATGAATGTTGAGCTCCAGGCTTGCTACGATAGTCGCCGTTACGAACTACAGTCGCAACACCCGAGTTTAATCACTTGCCCACCGCGGCAACACAAGAACAAACTATTTTTTTAAAACGCAATTACGCAGTATCTGAACAATCCTGCCTGTATTATAACACACACACAGACACAAAGACAGAGCAAACTTTTCTTTTAACGAATTACGCAGTATCCGTCCAATCCTGCCTGCATTACACACACACAGGCTAACAGACGTGCGTCCAGTATTCTCTTTTGGGATTGAACAAATCATTACACACACAAATAATGGCAAAATGTCCATTTTGTCAAATGTCCTCATAAGAGCTGTCTAAAATGATTAAAATAGTCTTAAATGAACATTTGTTGGGAGAATGCGTGACATGTGTTCAGATAGTCTACTCTCTTCCCACATCTCTCTCTCTCTCTCTCTCTCTCTCTCTCTCTCTCTCTCTCTCTCTCTCTCTCTCTCTCTCTCTCTCTCTCTCTCTCTCTCTCTCATCTTCTCTCTCTCTCTCTCTCTCTCTCTCTCTCTCTCCCTCTCTCTCTCTCTCTCTCTACTACTTCTCTCTCTCTCTCTCTCTCTCTCTCTCTCTCTCTCTCTCTCTCTCTCTCTCTCTCTCTATCTATCTATCTATCTGTCTATCTTTTTGTGTGTGTTTGAGTTTTTCACAAACAGTATAAACTTATGTCATCAGCAAACAATACCATTTTAAATATGTTAGACACTTTGCAAATATGCATCTATGTACAATACAAACTGTTTGGGACCTAACATCATAACCTTTTGGAACACCACAAGTAACTTTCATTAGATCAGATTTAATATTATTTATTTTATTTTATATTATCTATCCATCCATCCATCCATCTTTTGACACATTCGAAAATTGGCAACAATGTCAACAATCTCAATATTCTCGGATATTTGGGCCACAATTCAGATGTATTGTGAATTCTCAATATATTGCGATACATGCAATATATTGCGATTCATGTTCCCCATATTTTTCAGAAAGACATCACAAAAAATGAACAAAAATAAGACTGCTCAACTCACTTTAACTTAAATGCCACATTTAATTCTGTAAACGTATCTTCTACACATTAACTGAAGTGTACAAAAACTTGCTCTGGAACATTCAGGACACAGTACAGGACGTAATTATCTCTCTGAATAGGAGACCTCTCACATGAATGTTGAGCTCCAGGCTTGCTACGATCAGTCGCCGTTACGAAGCTCAGTCGCAACACCCGAGTTTAATCACTTGCCCACCGCGGCAACACAAGAACAAACTATTTTTTTAAAACGCAATTACGCAGTACATCTGAACAATCCTGCCTGTATTATAAACACACACACAGACACAAAGACAGAGCAAACTTTTCTTTTAACAGCTATCACGCAGTATCCGTCCAATCCTGCCTGCATTACACACACACAGGCTAACAGACGTGCGTCGCAGTATTCTCTTTTGGGATTGAACAAATCATTACACACACAAATAATGGCAAAATGTCCATTTTGTCAAATGTCCTCATAAGAGCTGTCTAAAATGATTAAAATAGTCTTAAATGAACATTTGTAGAATATGACGTGTGTAAGATAGTGTCTCTCTCCACATCTCTCTCTCTCTCTCTCTCTCTCTCTCTCTCTCTCTCTCTCTCTCTCTCTCTCTCTCTCTCTCTCTCTCTACTCTCTATCTATCTCTATCTATATCTGTGTCTATCTTTGTGTGTGTTTGATTTTTTTTTAGCAAGACAGTATAAACTTATGTCATCACAAAATACCATTTTAAATATTTTAGACACTTTACAAATATCATCTATGTACAATACAAACTGTTTGGGACCTAACACCGAACCTTGTGGAACACCACAAGTAACTTTCATTAGATCAGATTTAATATTATTTATTTTATTTTATATTATCTATCCATCCATCCATCCATCTTTTGACACATTCGAAAATTTCGTCTTCTTTTCACAAAATGAACATGTGGATTCAGAAGACTTGAAATATTGTACAGCTCATATGGACTACTTGTATAATGCTTTTATACTCTAATAATACATAGATAAAGTAATGCGCCATATCAGCGCCATGCCCTGTTAGTCTCAACCCAGAAGATGATATCTTTGTCAGAATGTTGCTAGAAGAGAGAGAGAGAGAGAGAGAGAGAGAGAGAGAGAGAGAGAGAGAGAGAGAGAAGAGGGAGTTTGCTGCATGTCATGCTTCTCTACATATTTTTCTTAGCTGAGGGTAGAATGTATTTTTCATTAGATATAGATGAAAATAGCATATTCCTGGGCCCTGTGGACATCCGCTGTTTTTAATTTACAAATTGGAAAATGCATCTCACCCATTTTGTTACCCCTGTACTCTTCTATTTTGGTGGAAATCACTCTGACTGAGTGAAAGAAGGATAGAAAGAGAGGGAGGGAGGCACTGAGAGAGGTGCAGTTGAGTAAAAGCCTGAAGGATGCGTGATTACATTAAAACACACAGCCTGAGAATTCCACGCTCCATCCTTGTGGTTTTCCTGAGCTCTTGTCAATCAACACCTCCCACCCGAGTGGTCCCATCATGTCACTCATCGGCTCCTAGAGCCAATCAGAAAATAGCCCTGTCCCCCGGGGGCCAATGGGATGGCAGTGTGTACAAAAGGAGCAGGTGTAGACTATGTAGGACATTGTAGCTTTATGCCACTTTGCTGAAAATGGGAACTTAACACATTGTGTTTAACACTGCTAAAACACATTGATTAGAGGTTTGTCTCTGCTTCAGTTTTTATTTGTGTAAATAGTTTAATAACAATTTAATGCGTTCATTTGGATTGATTAATTTAGCACTGAATTCTTTTTTACATTTTAGTCATTACTTTTAAATTTAATTAATTTAATGTAATTTTAAATGTACCAGTACTTTATTATAATGTAGCTATTCTTTTCTTTTTTTTTCTTTTTTTACATTCCACCATTCTTTTTTCAATTTAATGAAAAAAAATTAATGGCTAAAATTATTCAATTTAATGGCTAATTCTGCATAGTTTTTTTTTATTAAAATGTAATCTAATTTTAAATGTGGTATATAATTTATTATTGAATATTATCTATATGAATATTTAAGTAGCTTTTCACTGAGTCTTCCACTATATATATATATATATATATATATATATATATGCCATTTTAGATATAAATATATTTAATATTTCAATTTTAAAAGTATTTTTTAAATAAAACATTTCAATTAAATATTTCAATTATATATATTTAATTTTATTTAAATATAAAAAAATATGTATGTATTTTTAATTTTTAATTGCATATAATAATAAACATACACACACATTGCCTTACATTACGTAATGGTAATTAAGAAATATTAAAACAGTTTCAAATAAATCATAAAATAAAATACAGTACAGTAAAAACCATTACACGAACAGTGGCACAGTGCTCCTTCAGTAAATGCACAGCTAAACAGAAGTGTTTTGAGTCTGGATTTGAATGTGACTACAGTAGGATCACATCTGATCTCTTCTAGAAGCTGGTTCCAGCTGCGGCTGGCTTAATAGCTAAAAGCAGACTCGCCATGCTTAGAGTGAACCCTTGGTATTTCTAGCTGATGTGATCCTAATGATCTGAGTGATCTGTTGGGTTTATATTCAGTGAGCATATCCGCAATATATTGAGGTCCTAGACCATGAAATAATTTATATACCAGTATTAATACTTTAAAAGAAATCCTAAATGTAATTGGGAGCCAGTGAAGACCTGAGGACTAGTGTGATATGTTCATATTTTCTGGTCTTGCTCAGAATCCTGACAGTAGCGTTCTGTATGAGCTGCAACTGTCTTATGGTCTTTTTGGGAAGACCAGTGAGGAGTCCATCACAATAATCCACCCTGCAGGAAATGGATTGGAAACAAAGCATCTAATTCTTGCAAATATTTTTCAGTTGAGAGTATGCTGATTTAGTTATGGCTTTGACATGACTACTGAAACTAAAATCTGACTCTAGAGACACACCAAGATTCCTGACTTGATTTTTAGTTGTTTGAGTGAAGGTATGCATTCACCTTGAGAACTTCATCTTTGTTTCCAAACGCAATGACTTCAGTTTTGTCTTTGTTTAACTTAAGAAATTTTTGGCACATCCACCTGTTGACTTACCAATGCATTGGCACAGGAAATCAATGGGGCTGTAATCATTAGGCGATAGGGCTAAGTCGATCTGTGTGTCGTCTGTGACTTGGGGGGGGGGGGGTTTGTCAGTCTCTCCACTGTAGCAAAAAAAGTGCTGTTTAAGTTGTTGTTTATAATATTCAAGAATAAAGTCTCTCTAGCTTTGCCTAGTTCCATATTGAAAGCATGGATGCTTTCTTTGTAGATGTTTTAATGGACTACATGTTTTGTCTTCTGCCACATGCGCTCAAAGCTGAGAGGGAATTGTTGATAACAGTTCTATGAAGTCCTCAGCAAAGGCTGGAGAGAATGTTGGAGGCCTGTAAATAATGATAAGTAAAATACGTGGAGCGCCTTTTAAAACAATACCCAGATATTCGAAGACGGGAAATTCATTGATAGATCTTTAAGGCCTCGTTCACACGAAGCCAGAGCTTCCCCTATTCGATATTTTTTTCCCTCGTTCTAAAAAAAGTCCGTAAACACGGCGGCGTCTCGAAAATATCTGCGTCTCACACGAAACCACTGAAACCGACTGAAAACGATGTACTGATAGACATCCCAGACCAGTATGCGGTGCCTGGTAATTCTGCCATAGATATCCACTAAAAATGCGAGAAGAAGACTTGCGCATAAAAGTAGGCAGTAAAATAAAAGGCTATGAAATATTATGCACAGTTGCTTATTTTCTTTTTACCAAGAACTTTATTGAACAACCATAAATTGCATGGTACAAAATAGGAGTCAAGATATTCGATTCAGTTAGCGGACTCAGAAAGCTTGCCACAAAGACCGGCAAAAGTAACGAATGTGTCAAATATAGACATTTTAATTCGTTATTAATAAACTAATGTTTTCTGTCTCATTCTTGACTGAAAAGAGGAAGTTGATGATGCTGCTGACTCGCCACTTCACAGTATTGTGAACTCGCCTATGGAGTAACGTAGGCTAATGCACTTCATACGGATTAGGCTATAAGAGAGAGTAGCTTATCTGTTTTTGTTCGTTTTTAATTGTTGTTTGTCGAATGTCGTAGCCATTTCGAGATTTCTATATATTTCTGAGTTTTCGGTTCATTTATGAGACGAGCTCCAGTTCACGAGCAATGCACGCGGTTCACTTTTCATAATCAACATAGATTCAATAAAAGAATAACATATTTAAGCATAAATATTAAACTGAATACATTCTTTAATGGATATAACACGTAGCCTGATGCCTAAACCTACAGAGTAATGTCGGAGTGGAACATTAGGGGTGCGTTTTTTGAATAGCCAAAATAATCAGAATAATTTCAATTGATTGTCGAATATTATTTTTGCTTTAAATCCCCATCTCTATAAAATACGAAATGTCTTTACTAGACAACAGACAAGCAGCATACTATAGGCCTAAAAACAAAAACAAAAAAACATTCAAGTAAATAATAAATAAAGGAATACGAGAGGCTCAGAAAGTTTCTGCCGCATTATATTATATTATTATTATACAAGCAGTTCGGCAGTTGTCTGACGAGTCGACACGTGGGGTGATGACAGCATCGTTTCACAAAATATACGGATTGGCCGTACACACGAAAACGCAAGGGTGTCGTTTTCAGATTTATCCACCTTGGGACCCGGTTTCAAAAAATAGTGGTTTCACTCTCCCAAAACGCCGGATCCATGTGAACGAAAACGCCAATACGATAAAAATTTATACATGGATCCAGCGAAGCGCGTCTTAATGTGGACGGGGCCTAAAAAGAGCAGCCAAACCTCATACGCAAAATGGGAGGATTTTTCAGTTATCAGCCATAATGTGAAAAATTTTGACCAGATAAAATCCGATTTGACGTGACTAACTGGGATTAGTCAATATATTGTGTAACTATTTTGAGATCATTTTTTGACCAGATTGACTGCCCTTTTAATAAAGAACATCTTTCTTGTCATTATTCCTCTTCTTCGATCTGACTTCTCTTCCTCGAACTTCCTGACACAGGCCTGGAGGCCCGGAGTGTGCCGGAGTGAAGGACGGGGAAAACGCATGGGAGAGTAAAGCAAAGGAACAGAGAGGGGAGAGAGGAGACTGCGGAGGGGAACATCCTTTGTTCTCAGTGGGTGTTTTTGTCATTTTGTGAATATTATTAGCACCTCAATTGAGGGCGAGTGAGAGATGTTCTGTTTGAAGCCTCCAACGATGACTTCACTGTGACCTTGAGGCAGACGTCATCTCCTTTATTCCTCTCAGAACCTGTTTTGCAAATCCCACTAGTGATGGCTCTTTTTTTAAACAGGAATCGAGTCGCCACCACATACATATTGGTCATTAGTTAGCAGCAATTACTGTGTAATGGGGTCCTCCGACAGGCTGGCTAGTGTATTCAGTTGATTATCCTCTCCTGAGAAACCTTATACATTTCTATTAAGTTCCTATTGCATGCCATCGATCATCTTTTAAAAGCTCTTGCGGTCCACTTTGGGTCCATCAATAGTTTTGGAATGGAATCTTTGCATGTAATTACTTGGAGTGATTAGAAGTTACTTTGGCCCTGGAGTGTATCAAAGAAATTGGGGTTGCTCAAACGAATCAAAACTGATATAAAAAGACCATTTTCACACAGATCTGTGAGCAGGATTTGAGTTTGTGTTGCTTACCAGCTTTACTTTAAAGGTATACTCCACTTTTTTGGAAATTGGCTCATTTTACCTAAGGCCTCATTGGGCCTAAGCTTTGGAATGCTCTTCCTTATCATGTGAGGTCTGCTCCTTCATTGGATATTTTTAAATCTACTCTGAAAACATATTTTTACTCCTTAGCTTTTGGAAACTTGTAATTGTTTTATAGCGTAGTTTTGCTATGCGCTATGTACAGCACTTTGGATCAATTTGCATTGTGTTAAAGGTGCTTTATAAATAAAGGTTGTTGTTGTTGTTGTTGTTACCACTCCCCCAGAGTTAAACAGTTTAATTTTACCGTTTTCAAATCCATTATGCCGATTTTCTGATATTTAGAAGAATATGGTAACCAGACAGTTTCTGCTCTCATTGACTTCCATAGTAGGAAAAAAATATACTATGAAAGTCAATGAGACCAAGAAACTGTCTGGTTAATGATATTCTTCTAAATATCAAAAAATCGGCTGAATACATTCAAAAACGGTAAAAGCCAGCTGTTTAACTCTGGGGAGTGGTAAAATTAGCCTATTTCCAAAAAAAACAAACAAACTGGAGTATCCCTTTAATACTCATGACTTCTGAATAAACAAGTAGTTGGATTTCTGTAGTTTTTGATGGACATTATGTGAGTTTTGTAGTTCTGCTTTTACATTTTCTGTCTCTGGTTTACACATTGTTTTGGCTTCTGATGATAAATCACATCAGTGATTTCCCTAATTTGTAAGACGCTTTGCATAAAAGCATCTGCTAAATGATTAAATGCAAATGAAAAAGAAAAATCATATCTCATCAGGCACAGTGAAGTGAACCAAAAAACATTGTTTTAGTGAAAGCATGAAAAAGAAACCAGTGAAAAATTACCCTGAGTGTTCATAAATAAGCTAATTAAGTTATTGTAAATGTTGGCTCTATAGTTAGTAGTACATATATTGGGTAATATTGATGAAGAAGAACCATAATGCTAGCCCAAATTTACAACTTTGTTGTTTTTATGTAACATTACAGCATACTATAACAATAATCATAATTGTTGAAGATTAGGGTTGCAAAGGGTGGAAAGTTTCCGGTAATTTTGGAAATTGTTTCCGGAAATTGCTTTAATGCATTTAGGGGTGTGGTCCTGGTCAAGACAATCTCCTGAACTCCAAACTGAATGTCAGAGTGGGAAAGAAAGGTGATTTAAGCAATTTTGAGCTGTGGCATGTTTAGTGGTGCCAGACGGCCGGTCCTAAGTATTTCACAATCTGCTCAGTTACTGGGATTTTCATGCACAACCTAGGGTTTCTAGGGTTTACAAAGAATGGTGTGAAAAGGGAAAAACATCCAGTATGCGGCAGTCCTGGGACGAAAATGCCTTGTTGATGCTAGAGGTCAGAGGAGAATGGGCCAACTGATTCAAGCTGATAGAAGAGCAACTTTGACTGAAATAACCAATCGCTACAACCGCTAAAACAGCAGAAGATCCTACTGGGTACCACTCATCTCCATTACAAGTAGGAAAAAGAGGCAACAGTTTGCAAGAGCTCACCAAAAATTGGACAGTTGAAGAAAATGTTGCCTGGTCTGTATAAGTCTCGATTTCTGTTGAGTCAAGAATTTGATGTAAACAGAATGAGAACATGGATCCATCATGCCTTGCTACCACTGTGCAGGCTGGTGGTGGTGGTGTAATGGTGTGAGGGATGTTTTCTTGGCACACTTTAAGCACCTTAGTGCCAATTGGGCATCGTTTAAATGCCACGGCCTACCTGAGCATTGTTTCTGACCATGTCCATCCCTTTATGGCCAACATGTACCCATCCTCTGATGGCTACTTCCAGCAGGATAATGCACCATGTCACAAAGCTCGAATCATTTCAAATTGGATTTCTAAAGAATGCTTTCAGCTGTCTCAATGAAGTCTCTCAGAGTTCATCAAAAATATCTTAATGTGTGTTCTGAAGATTATTGAAAGTCTTATGGGTTTGGAAAAATGACAGAATTAATGACAGAATTTTCCTTTGTGGGTGTAAATTGATCAGATCGGATCCATTTTGTTCCGATGTTTAAACCACTAGAATTCATATCAAATCAAAATGACTTCTGGTCTGTAACATGTAAGGCCGTGAGAAATGTGAGAAACACCAGGATGTGAAGGACTGAAATAACCAATCGGATCAGCTTACTCTTATCTGAACTAATCAAAATCTTCTGGAGACGGAGCAGTGAGTTAAAGTCTATCAGAGGCAGGTGTCAGGATGGCAGCGGGTGTAGGACAGGATGTCGCTGCGTCCTGACAAAGCGCTGCTTCAGAAGAAATGGAAATAATGACACTGCAGAGACCCTGTTCTATCTTCTCTCTCTCTGAATTCCGTCTCTTTCTCTAGAGGGATGATTGCGCTGCGTTAAATTTCTGTCACCCTCTTGGAAGCTCAATGAAAGGAAATAGAGCTGTGAGGGAGCTCCGATTTTTGTATGGTTCGGCTGATACGCTTCCACATGCCGGACCGCCTCAGGAACAGACAGTGAACTGTCTTTTTCTGAGATAAAGCATTATAATGGCACTTTTTTATTAAGCTACTGATTTGTTTTGAGTATGTCTGTTTTCCTTCTGTCTCATTTGTAGCTGATTAACTGACATTCTTTTTTGCAGTTTTATTACTAGGTCAATATGATATATTCGCAATGATTTTGCTATTAATATAATGTAGAACCGTTATACGTTATATTAAAGGGATAGTTCACTTCTTGTAACCAGGGTAACAAGAGGTAAAAATGATATAAATACTGTTGCGTTTTCTCACACATACCGCTCCTTTCATGTCTTAGGACATCAATGTGTACTTACATGTCCGACTCATTAAGTCATGTTTAATTTGGACTTCTCTGTGGCATGCTCTTCGAGGTGGTGAAAATAGACTTCCATTATATGACTACAGACAAGAACGTTTCGATTCTTCACGTCACTATTTGGTATATACACACTCAATTACTGTATTTATTTTCCGTATGTTAGTCTTATTACAGTCATGTGTGACTGATCAAGCCAGTAGATTAGCTAACGTAACTTCAGCAGACGGTTGCTATAGAGATGAGTTGTTAGTTTTAATCGCGCGGCAGCGCACGACTGAACTTAAAAATAGATGCATATTACTTTATCTGTTGATTTAAACACTAAAGGCACTATAATATTTTTCCAATATTTTTGCCATGATAAACATTAAAATCTGAGAACGCTGTAAGAACACCATAACTAAA
Organism: Hybognathus amarus; assembly: GCA_030378365.1. Lineage (NCBI taxonomy): Eukaryota > Metazoa > Chordata > Actinopteri > Cypriniformes > Leuciscidae > Hybognathus > Hybognathus amarus. Next base: position 186,809 of record JAQIUQ010002992.1, on the reverse strand, counting down.
TGCAACTTTGTGAAATTTATACAAATGGGTTTTTCGTTATTTTTACACCATAACAGAACATCCAAGGTTTCTTTAAGAAGGAATCATGTCAAGAGACAGACTTCATGAAAACGTAAGCTTCGACACTTACACGCAATAAGTAATTAAGGCCTAGGAGATGCTTTTTATTTATTCGAACAAAACTGTGCGGTCCAATCCATGTAAAATACAAAAGGATTTTCAGGCTCTTGTTTAGTGCCACATTTAATACCATTTTTTATTAGGGCACCTGGCATTGCAAAGATTTTATTAAATCATGTTTTATATTTTCTAAACAAGTATTTATTTCCAGTTGAATTTTCTGATTTCCCCTGTGAGATTTTTCCAATTGACATGGGAAAGCAGACGCCATCATTATTGTTCATATCACTGTGTTTACAAGTTTTGAGGAAGATTCGGAGTATAATTGGCTTTTCATGTCTGACGCGCTGTAAGCGGTAGACCAATCACAGAAGATTGGGCCATCTGACCAATCAGAGCAGAGTAGACTCTCAGAAAGGCATGGTTTAGAGAGAGAGAATCCTTTATCAAACTGTTTTTAGACAGTGTGTGAAATGAGGTGTGCAATGTATATTAGGAGAAAATGTAAGTGTTTTTTGACCTTGGATGCTTGTAAACCTATTGTAAGACCTCCAAAACAAAATTCAGGAACCTTTAAATAGCACAAAAGGGGCACCTGAACATTTAAAGGGTTAGTTCACCCAAAAGTGAAAATTAATTCATTAATTACTCACCCCCATGCTGTACCAACCCCGTAAGACCTTCGTTCATCTTCGGAACACAAATGAAGATATTTTTGATTTAATCTGAGAGCTGGATCACTCCTACATGACTGCTAAGGACTGGCTCTTACGGCCCATTAAAGTCATTAAAAAGAAATTTTTTTAATATCCATGTGCCTACAGCGGCTCATTCTGTTACGTTTATCAAGCGACGAGACTCACTTTTTTGCGAAAAAACATAAATAACGACTTTATTTCGACTATTCCATTACTTCCTTATGGGCGCATGCACGAGAACTGAGACGAGGACGTCTCTCATTCGACTACTTCTTGTTACCTGGCTGCTCACCGCTGTAGGATCGTCCCTGCCTGACCGTATAAGATGATGTGCTGATATCTTTACAGTCTATGGCTGATATAGCTGGAAGCGCAAAACTTTCTGTTTACAAGCAGAGGAAGATGCGCACTATAAGGTGCACTTAAAAGCCTTTAATCTCCTCAAAAAATGACAGTGTGCCTTATAATCCGGAGCACTTATATATATGGATCATCATCTTATACGGTAGGGGGGGTAATACTCATAAGCGGTGAGCAGCCGTTAACAAGAAGTAGTCGAAGAAGAACGTCCTCATCTCAGTTCTCTGCATGCGCCCATAAGGAAGTAATGGAATAGTCGAATAAAGTCATTATTTATGTTTTTTTTCACACAAAAAGTAGTCTTGTCACTTGATAAACTTATAATTGAGCCACTGTAGGCACATGGAATATTTAAACATTTTCTTTAATGACTTTATGGGCTGTCAAGAGCCAGTCCCTTAGGCAGTCTATGGAGGAGTGATCCAGCTCTCAGATCAAAAATATCTTTATTTGTGTTCTGAAGATGAACGAAGGTCTTACGGGGTTGGTACAGCATGGGGGTGAGTAATTAATGACTTAATTTTCATTTTTGGGTGAACTAACCCTTTAAATTTATTTCTGTAAGTCAGTTCAAAGTGTCATTTTCAGTTTACATTTTTATATGTTAAAATGTTTTACTAATAATATTAAATGTTAAATATTGCAATTTATTGATGTTTTTATGCATTTAAATGAATATGTAATATATTTTCTTCCTTGTGACCATTTAGCGGAACAATTGTGAATAGTGTGAACAATTTTAATCTAATTGGATGTATGGCTTTTTGGTTAATATTATGATTCATCTGACCCCAAAAAACACCTTTTAAAAATCTAAATGTATATTGAATATCATCAAAAGACTTAAAAATATTTATATATTTTGTGTTTTACCAAAATATAAATGACAGCATGTTTATTAGGGCCTAAGTAAAAGTTCATAAAAATCAATTTTGTACTTTCAGAAAAAAGGGATTAGATTGGGAAAAAAATAAATTGCATCTCATTGGACCCAGTGAAGTGAACCAAAAATCATTGTTTTAATAACTGAGTCTTACAAAGCATGAGAAAGAAAACACTGAAAAATTTACCCCGAGTGTTCAAATCCATATTGCCAGCCAGCCATTGGCGTGTAATCGCATGAGCCGATGAGATTCTTTTGCATGAAGTTTCTCACAAATGAAAAGTAAATAAATTGGAGCTTTTCGGGGGAGGTATCACAAGTAGTTTTTCCCTAAAATAAAAGATTTCATTTCAGTGCAATGTTACATGACACATCTGCTTTTTGGTGAGTTTAAATGATGTAGTATGACCTCAAGGTCAAAGTCATTTCATTTTTTTTTTTTATGTTTTTATATTAATTTGGCATCTCATGCACAAAATCAGTGCAGTTTCCTCCTTAGCCTATTTAACTGAAGATATTCCGATATATAGATATGTATATCAAATAAAGATAATGAAAAAAAAGTCATGTAAATACATGAAGACATAATGACATGTTTATTTTCCCAGCTGAATTCATAGGACTGATTGAAAGGCCACTGAAATTCACTTCAGACTTAAGAAATGATTGCAAATTGTAAACATGTTTATGTTAGTTCAAGCTATTTACTTTCTTTCATTGGGTTTTCAATCACTCTAAATCACTGCTTATTTTGCTTATAAATTATGTCAGATGATTATAAGAAATATGTTCTTCAGGGTCAGAAATAACCAGAGCTTAGAGGAAAATACAGTCTAATAGGACAAAAATTGCTTTATAAGAACTTTAGTGAGACCACATTTCAAGCCAAATAGACTCGAGAGTTCACGCTCTTAGAAAAAGCCCTCAGGGTCGAGAGTTTAAAGAAGTTGGCAGGACAGAGTCACCGTCCACAACATTATGAGACAAGAGTACGCCTCCAAGGCACAAAGTAAGGAAGAAAGTAAAAGAGCATTGTGTGCCGAAGCATTCTGTACGCAGCTCAGGTAATTACAGCAACGCTTAAGAGTTTTACGGAGTGTTTTTCATCTTCACATGGCCACCACTCCTGAAAACCAATTACCTTGTGTGGAGAGGGTCGCGTTTGCAAAAATCACTGAACTTGCTTGAGTTTTTGTGTCTTGGCAGAGTGTAACAATGGCCTATTGTATGCATTCTGTGAGTAAACCAATCCCATAATCTCCTTACAATTCTGTATTTCATTGATTTAAAAACATACCGCTTACCCCCTAAATGCAATAACATTAGTGCCACTGTTACTTGTTGGTGGATCTGGCGAAGAAGCTGTCAGCGATCAAAATATTGATTTTGAAGAAGTTGATAGTTTTGAGATATGTTTAAGATGGCGAATATGAGCCAGATGCTGAATCTGGGAAATGAGTTTTGACGAGGACAGTGATGATGGCATAAAACATCTGCTCAAACTGAACCCTTCCAAGCTCCAAAAGGTAACAAAATATGCTTAGAATTTTATATTATCTGACGGTAAAGATCCATCCGTGTTAGATAGATCCGGGTCGCTAAAGACCCAAATATGTAGCAATGATAGGTGAAACATTCATGCATTTAAGGGTTAAAGATTTTTCTTCAACTTTCTCTCACACCAAAGGCATGTGTCTTATCCACTGTGCCATCACCACCCAACAAATGTCATTTCCACTACATATTAAATCTCCAATCATTCTGTTATGGAAATTACATAAAATTGGTCTTGCTGCTTGAGGCTAATTTGAAAGCTAGCAATTTGTTTGTCTTAAATACTATATATATATATATATATATATATATATATATGAAGAGTTCAGGTGCAAAAGCCTCTAAGTGCCATTTGAAATTTTCTTCTAAAATGATCATTTTTATCAAGCTTGTATATTTAAGCTCAGTAATTTCACTTAAATGGCAAATGAAGATTACCTATTAATTGTCTTTTATGTGAAATTACTGAACTTAAATATACAAACTTGATAAAAATGGTCATTTTAGAAGAAAATTTCAAATGGCACTTAGAGGCTTTTGCATCTGAACTCTTCATATATATATACATACTGTATATATATATATATATATATATATTGCATAATTCTACCAAATTACAACGTGTTTGGAAGTGAGCACATTAAAATAGTTGATATTTACCTTATTTTTTCTCAAGAAAAAAAAACATGAACAAATAGCATATCTCCATTCATTCTGTAATGGGAATGACAAATTTGAAAAGCTAGCAATGCGTGTGTCCTAAATGCTCATAACTAAATAATATTTTAACATTTTTTGCATAGTTCTACCAAATTACAGCTTGATTGAAAATGACGCACAATAAAAAATATTGATATTTACCTTGTTTTTCCTTAAATAAATGGCAAAAATTTGCAAGGCATTAAAGCTAGTGTAACTCTTTTAGTTTATTCTTAGCTAAAAACACTTAGTTCTTTCAAAAATACATGTGCTTATTAATGTATATTTACTTCGTTCAAGTAATAAAGTATTCACGTGAGTGTATAATATGCCATTAAAAATACATACGGGTAAGGGGTTCTGAAGTCAGTCGCCATGTTGCCCCTCCATCTTGAAAGTACATTAGCCAAAGAGGGACATACCCGTTAATTCAAGCTTCGCCTTTCGCGTTTACGTTTAGAGTTAACACTCATGGACGAAGGTCGAACTGGAAGCTATGTTAATCTTGGAGTACATTGGCCACTGTAGGAGTTAAAACGAAATCAGAATATACCCTTTCACCACTAGATGGGGGTAAAAATCACACAGTGTAGCTTTAACCTTCGTTTGACAAAATGACATAATTTTAATAAGAAAAAGTTTTATGTATATATATTAAAGTGTCTGTAATGAAGATACACTCATGTATGCAATTATATGGTTATGGCATTCTGTAGTTTATTAAAACACTGTATATGTTGTGCAATAAGCCAGTCAGTGGCACGTTTAATGATTGGCTCATTCAGTATGCAGTGATGCAAAACAAATACCCACACCATAATACATTTCCAAAGCATTCGTGTTGTTTAATCATCTGCATATGAGTCAACTATGTTTTAGATTATGAGAGCAGATAATATAGTCCAATTCTGCAGCTAGAGAAGCAGGCGGTGAAATTATTGTTCATTAGGTTCTGCGAAAGGCCGGATAGAAATCTTGTTTCCCTGTGACACCAGATACCTTATCAGGGTCAAATAACCATACATTAATTTATGCATTTTTGCTTCTTAATGAAATGCAATTGAACAGACAGATAAATGAGAGAAGCCCCCATTAACCGGTGATTAATTGATCTCATTTGTGGCGAGCGCAACACTCCCCTCTTTTCCCTCTGACCCCAATCTCTGATTGTCCTTCGCTATCAGAAGAATGACTTTGAGGTTGCTCCTCCTTTCGCCTGCCTCCGTATATCCTCGTCTCTAACTCGTATGTTTCATGAGGAACATATAAGCGGATTTGCGCTTATAAAAACTAGGAGGGAGAAAGGAAAGATTCATATTGCGGAAAGTGTCTAGGCTTTATTCTCCTGGTGCACTGCCTGATCAGCTTTGTAACTCTGAGAAGTTCTTTTCTATTTTTGCCTTTTCCTTTAAACCACCGTGTCTAATTGCAATGGCGTTTTTAATTAAAAGTCAGGGATGTGTGGTTGTTTGTTTGGAAAAGAGAATTATCCGTTTCTTCCGCTGCTTCTCTCTCTTCGGCAGACACTATCTTCCATCTATCTGGCTAATGAGCGGGAGGGAAGAACCTGCTGGAGGACTTGTTGATATTTGTCCTTTTCTGACTGGCTTTCTGAGAGTTTGCGATTAGCGCGCGACGTGCTCGCTCGCTTTCGAAGCTCCAGGACGTTAGCCGTCCTGAAAGAAGAACGATAAGGAGATTCTGGAGTTCGGGCTCCTCCGTCGTAAAACAAAGCCACCATATATTCAGTTTCGGAAAACTTTGAAAGTGACCTTGTCCTTTGCTTGAAAGTTGAATACAGCTGAAAAGAGACTAAGGACGACACAAGTGAAACGCTTTTAGATGTGTAGATGGGCTGTAGCTAATGTTAATAGCATTTAGAATTCTTATACATCAAGCAATGTACAGTATAATTATTGGGTAACACTTTACTTGAAGGGGTGTGCATAAGTGACATCTGTCATCAAGTGTCATTCGCTCAGTTATGACATTTTTATTGCAAATATGCATGGGCGTCGGAACCATTGTATATGGGTGGGACAAGACCCACCCACTTTTTAAGACCAATGATATTGGACCCACTCGCTTCTACCGTCTCTAATTCAGCGCATATGTATGTTCACTTTTCTGAGCGCCGTCAGTCAAATCCATTCCACTTGAGTAATGCCCTAATAAATTAAACTCCATTCCACGTTTTAGCTCCAGCGTTAATTTCCACGCTGCTCCTCAAATCCATTCCACTTGACTCATTCAGAGTCCCACCAAACGCAACAAACACTTAAGGGGACGCACAACGGACGAGAGCGCAGCGCCGCATCGCACAGTGCCATGTCTTTAAAATTCGAGTACATTGAAGTGTAGGCTAAGGCTCAATCCCAATTCACCCCTTGGCCCTACCCCTTAGACCTACCCCTCCGTTTTGCGCGTTCACGTCTAGGGGTAGGGTGTCCCGATTCTTGTTGAGATCGAGGGGTAGGGCGAAGGGGTAGGGCTACATAGCCCTCGAAACGAGATTTTCAGAAGCACACTCCAAACGGAGGGCTACGAGAAAGTTCACGAAATGCATCGGAAATCACCGGCAAAATGGATCGCAAACGGTTAAACATTTAAATTTAGCGCCAGATGATTCCACCACGCACTTTATTTACTCTTATAATAACACTATAGTCGTTTAATTTAAGAAATGGTGTATTAAATTACCTTTCCGATCAGAAAAGACATACATTTCGAGGAAGGGATGTTATAATCATCATGTTTATTCAAAGTTAAGAGCAGCTGCGCTGATTGTCAGTTGTTGTCATGGAGAAATCCTGTAAAAACTCTGTAACGGCAGAGCCATCGCCGACGACTGATGACGTATCGGGTTCATGAAGGGTTGTTCCATTTCGTAGGGGTATATTTCAACCCCTTGGCCCTTATAACTCCGTTTTAAGGGCCAAGGGGTACACTTGAAAACAAGGGGTAGGGCCAAGGGGTGAATTGGGATTCAGCCATACCTCGAGTTGTCATAGACGTGGCACTAATTGTTGAAGTTCAATGTTTTTTTTATTGTTGAATGACCTTAAGAACTCAACAGTCTGTGGTCTCTGTTGTATTTTTTTGCTTCATAATGCACATTTTTTGGTAACGCTTCCTTTTACAGTACAGTACTTACAGGGTACTTACAGTGTACTTACCTAGAAAGTACTGGCTAATATAAGGGTAAGTACATGGAACAGGGTTAGGTTTAGGGGTAGGTTCAGGGTTCATACTAGTTCTTACCCAGTAATTGTAGTTACTAAAATAAGTACATAGTATTTACATGGGTAACTGGACTGTAAAAGGAAGCGTACCCATTTTTCATGATATAGCCAGACAATATCAAAACACAAAGCGAAAATAGTCATACAAAGAATAATGAAAAGACAACTATGCATTAATCCTTCCTAGTTTTGTAAATGCAAAGCCAGTGTGTTTTATCTGCAACGACAACCCAATCACACTAAATGCGTGTCTATAGCACTGCAATTTATACACGAAAATTAGTTTTTACGTGCATATGATACGCATGGGATAGGTTTAGTAGTGGTGTCGGGTGCGTGTTTATTAAAGCAACACCATGGAACTCTTCCACTTCAGTCGCCCTACTGTTTGGAAGCGGAATTGTCCTTTACCGCTGTCGTAAACCTACCGCAGCGTACTGTCGCACATGCTCGCTGTAAACTGACACGACGCACGCGCACGCTCGCTGTCGATTCAGCACCGGCTTTGGAATCGACAATGTCCACAGACAAGGTAGAGTATGATTCATGACTTTATGAAAGACATCCCAAACTAAGAAAGACTAAATAATTAATATTATTATATAGATATACTCATTTCATACTTTCAACTCAAACAAGCGCACTTTGAAAGTCATTAGTCAATCCGCAATTTCAATGCTCAAATCGGAATTGATAATGATAACAATAGCATGCTAAATATGTAAAAGACATGTTAGTGTGTACTTGCTACCAGAGTGATAATTCTCTTCTCTTCTACTAGGATTACTTGATTCTTGACGATAAACGAAGAAACAGATAGTTTCCATAACATTTCCAGACAACAAATTATTAAAACAGATAGTTTTAGTAGGCTATGCAAGCAATATACTTACTAGTCAAATCAGCATCGGTCAAGCAACCCTCCGCATCCTTGAGTTCACGCCAGCGAGCAAACACAGAACAAATATTGATTCTTGTCCGGCCTCTTGCTTTATCACTAAGCCTCTTCCTCTTCGAGTCTCCTCGGACAAAAACTTTGTCTTCTTAGTTGTTTTTACCGCTTCGGTCATAACGAAATGAAACGCTGGCTGTTCACTCACGTCCGAATTGGAGTAACAGGTGGGGGAAGTGACGTATGCCGTAAAGCAGTCGAATTTTGTAGTTTATTTTTGTGCACGGGAGCTGCCCCGAAACCCGGACTTACATAGTGAGAGTAAAAGCGATACAGACCATGTCAGGCTATGGCAGACGTGTCATTTAACTTATTTTAAGTCGATGTACCATCACAAGGGTCTTGGAAATAGATTATGAAGGTTGATAAACTACATAGTGTTACTTTAACCCGATTAGTGGTGTGGGGTACGTGTGTAAAAGAAACACGCAATAAAGTGCGAATCAAATGCACGCGAAAAACTATCATATGCACGTAAAACTAATTTTCGCGTTTAAATTGTACGATAAACACAACGCGTGCTATAGAGACGCATTTAATATAATAATAGACATTTCATGATGGTGTGTCTAGCGACTTTTTTATGTCTTTCAGAGCTTTTCAGGCTGCGGCGTGGGCCAGATATTATCGGCGGGCCAGTTTTGGATGTATTTGAATTGATATTACTTGCCAAGCTCTGATTTCTGAGAGATGCACGCATAGACGGATTTGTGCTCGTTTTTATTAGGACTCTCACTCATTCACATCACTAATTTTTGCATAGAGATTAGATAAGGTATTTGGCTTCAGGAACTCCCCTAATCTAGTTATAAACTTATTACTTATAAACTAATACATAATAACCTGTCAGTGTCTTTGTCATGACAATTTGACATTACTAAGACAACACAATTCAAACAAGCAACGCTTTACAATAAAGTTCCACGTTAATGTCAACGTGGAACTTTATTGGTAAAGTGTTACAAGTTTGGTGTGATTTGTGGTTGCTAACCAGCTTAATAACTTTAAAATACTGTAGATTGCATGCAGACTCTGTTTTGTCGTATTATATACACTGGGTTTCAGCTCCAACTGGCATATTTATTATTATTTTTTTTTACATTTGTTTGTTTACCAAGGAGACAGCAGCATCACTGAAGAACTTGAGATGAAATATGAGGCATGTGATGCGTGAAGAGAAAGAAACACATCAAGGCAAATATCACTTGAGAACAGTGTATTTATTTCCAATCAAGTAGTAATTTTGTCAAATTATGCAAAAAGTGTGACATTTTTTTAAATTCATCTCTTTAGATACAAGATGCTATGAAATAAGTCTTAGCAAAACAAAAGGAGCTATTTTCTTCCAAAAATGTTTCAATGTCATTTCCACCTAGTTATGAATAGTGATGTTTGTCCGTGAGTGCAGTTGCTGTGTTCACACATATACTTAAACTAGATTAAATGAGAAAATTACACAATGAAGCTCCAAAGGAACAAGATATGAAAACGTTTATTGTGGTTAAATTATATTTGTATTATTATTATTAGTTTTTATTAAAATTAAACAAATCACACACAATGTCACGGGATTGTTTTGGATTGTTTCTTCAAAGAACATTGATTGGTTGATGGGTTGATTGATTGGTTGATTTGGTTGATTGATTGGTTGGTTGGTTGGTTGGTTGGTTGATTGATTTGGTTGATTGATTGGTTAAATGATTGATTGATTGATTGATTGATTGGATGATTGGTTGGTTGGTTGGGTGATTGGTTGGTTGATTGATTGATTGATTGATTGGTTGGTTGGTTGGTTGGTTGGTTGGATGATTGATTGGTTGGTTGGGTGATTGATTGGTTGATTGGTTGGTTGGTTGGTTGGATGGATGATTGATTGGTTGGTTGATTTATTGGTTGGATGATTGATTGGTTGGTTGGTTGATTGGTTGTTTCATTGGTTGATTGGTTGGATGATTGATTGATTGATTGATTGATTCATTCATTCATTCGTTGGTTGATTGGTTGATTGATTGATTTGTGAATATTCAGTAATTTTAGAGGTTCATTTGAAACAATTTTAAAATCAAACTTTTTCATTCATTAAAAAATGGTGCTTTTTATGGAGACCCTAGTGATGGCAAAAAATTAAATGGGAGGAAAATTATTATTATTATAGAATTTATGTATTTATTTATTTATTTACAGACACTAAATATATCCTGTATCTCAAACCAGGATTATTTTAATTTTTAATTTTTTTAGTTTTATTCATATTTTGAATAATATTTTATTTTTAATGTTAATTTTAGTTATTTATTTATAATAAAACTTATTTCATTTTACTGCCAAGGCAACATTTCAAATGTGTTTTTCAACTAATATTTCTATTTTAAATTTTTTAAGTTTTATTTTAATTAATGAATATGTTTTTTTTTTTTATAGTTGTAGTATGATGAAAACAACCCTGTCTCAAACCAATCAGGCATACTGCTCATGAACCAATGACTTTGAGTTCCTGGCCATCTAGTCCAGCTCCACCCATCAATCATATCTTGCTGCCTTGATGTACCTGTAAGAGAATTATGAGTTGTTTGAGCAAGTACATGAGCGTGTGTGTTCTTTTCAGCGTGTGGGCTGACCAGGAGGCTTGGTAGAAACAATCCCATGACATTGTAACAGCTGAGCCCCTCATTTGGGGACGTTTGGCAGGGCGTCAGGAGCACCAGGTGTCCTCTTTGCACCCAGCGCTTTCAAGCGGGCATGCATGAACGTCCGACCTGGAAAAGACCTTTCTGTCAAAGAGAACAAGGACTAGGCACAGCGTGTGCCGCACATGTGGCTCTCCATTTTAGCTCATGCCTGTGTGTGTGTGTGTGTGTGTGTGTGTGTGTGTATATGTGTGTTTTATAGTGAGAAATGACTGCAATATCAGCCTTGAACCGTTGCTGAAAATGTGAGAAATGGTGGCTTAACAGCTGTTATGGAGGAGCTGTTCTCTTTTTCACCCAAGATAGGTTTGTTTTTTGAGATGAATTGTTTCAAGTGCTGTTTGGATTTAGCACATACTATGCCCCATAAAACATTCTGTTTTCCCAGAACACCCAAAGCCATTGGGAGAATTCCTTATCAAAACTATTACTTGCAGTGAAAATGCCTTAAATTACACAAAACCATATCAAAAATGCAAAGAACTGATGCTGACACACAAAAAAGCAGCAGACTCATCATCTACCAGGCCTCTGCCAAACACCAATCCCCATTATAAGCGAGACGGCGAACCAGTTTCCTTTTTTTTCCAAGGCTTACGTGGTATTTGAATTAAATTAATTTTTAATCTCCAAATCATAGAGCAAATGTTGGGTTTTCAAGCAAAGACATTTACTGTAAGGGGAACAGACCAATAACTGAGAGAAATCTCAATACTCTAAATGGCAGCTGTAGGAAAGGATGTCTTTTTGCTGTAGAAAATGCACTAGCAGAACAAAAAACTCACGCTTACTTATTTCCCAGTTTTAAACATTGAAACATTACATATCAGAAAAAGAAAAATAGCCACAAGCAGCAATCATGCATGAATGGCGATCCAATTGAAACTGATGTGGTTTTTATAGCAAAGTCCATCTTGAGGGTTTGATTATAATAAGTGGGGTTTATGTGTGGACTCATATTATAGCATAGCCTTGAGGCTGATTTCCACTAAATTTGTATTCATTTTTACACTGTTATTTATGCTGTTATTAGCCACTGAAATTTGGTTGGCTGCTTGAGGCAAAGTGTCAAAGTAATATTGAGGATATGCTGAGACTTGTACAAAACATGGTGTGCGTTCTCAGAATGCCCTGTTGTCTATGAGTGTCAAGTTTGGTTAAGCTTGGACATCGTGTTAAGCTGCGATAGGTCAACTTGTAAAAATAGGCATTGCCTCAGTCTTTGGAATGCTTTGACAAATCAAAGTTCTTTTGATAACTTTTTTCCTATCTGCTGCTAGTTTTCTAAAAAATCCAAGATGGTGGGAAAATTTGAATAGGCGAAAATACAATCTGAAATGTAAATTTTGTACGGCTTGACTCAAGGATTCAGGGAATTTTTTTGTCTGTATCCCTTACTGTGCATTCACACCAGATGCGAATAGCACGTCAAATTTGCACCTACCGCATCCATTTATACGCTTGAACACTTTAAATCCATTTGCGCGTCAAGAGCGAAATTGACGTGAAAAAAAAGTTTGAAGCGAAATTTACGCGCGTTGGAATTGGAAACCCGTTGGCGGCCATCTTTTTTTTATGTTGATCGAGCATTTACCGAGAAAGTCACCGCTCTGTATTTTCTCTGGAGAGCAGAACAGAATGGTGTAAGGATCATCGTCCCCATATTTGTGTCCACCGGACCCTTCGGAGGCGAAATTTGGCGAGTTTCACCATTTGCTCGCTCCAGGAGCTGAGCCTGGATGACGGCCGCTGTCAGCGGTACTTACGCCTGTCCTGAGCCGAGTTTGATGACCTGTTGTCTTGCATCGGAGCGAGGATCAAAATCACCCTTATCCATCTAATCTGTCATTTATTTTTGTTTTGATGATAAATAGAGCCAGCCTCAAAGTTATTAACCTGTCCTGAGATTTTTTCTCTCTCATGTCCAGACACAAACTTATGCACATGTATGTTGCGTTGTCTTTACATTCTAATAATATTTCATATAATCTAGATAATAAATAGCATTCAATACAAAATGTCCCATATATTGAAATAAAGTTTTAAGTGATAAAATATTTGCTTTGTTGTGCATTAGAATCAAACCAGGCATTTAGTCATATTACAAAACAATTTATTGAAGCATCCAGATACTCAGCAGCTAGGCTGCTGATTGGTTAACGGGCGCGAATTGACACCAAAGTTCAGATTTTTAAACTCGGGCGGCAGGCGTGAATTCATGTCAAATGCACAAATAGCGCTAACTAAATCATTCGGGCGTAACGCGCTTAATCGTGCCAGATGCTCAATTCGCGCTGATGAGGCGTATTCACGTCTACCGAGCTGTGCTCTATGCCTCATTTGCGCCGCAGGAATATTTTTACGTGCGTAACACGTCTTTGCCTTGACTTAACATTGAAATCACTTGTGCCTGATGCGCTATTCGCGTCTGGTGTGAACGCACCTTTAGGGTTCCAAATTTAAGATCCAAAATGCAAAGTGCCACCTAGTGTCAGATGGTTGTATGTCCATTACGGTCTATGATGATAATACAGAAGGAGAAAATAATTACAAACAAAATAGGATTCTACCATAATTGAGACTGAGTGCTTGGACCCCTGAATAAGTTAAAGTACTAAAGTGACATAAACTAACTCTGAAAAGATTTTTTAAAAAGCTAGAACTGTTGAAACTGAAGAACTGTTGTATAAATAGCATATAAAAAATCGACTTAAACACTTCAGCAAGTTATTATATTTTACTTAAAGATTATAAAGGTTTTTTACTTTTTTTATTTGAACTACTATAACATGCGCTGACTATTGTGTGCAATAAACTTGAATCAATTTAGATAATATGCCTCGTTTAACCAGGCCAATCAGGATCTAACAGCAGAAATGTTCCTTTCTATTCTTCATATTTTGTGATGATAATAAAGTGTATGCCAGAAAACAATGTTACGTCAGTCACCTTATTGAAACTGTGTTCTGAGCTGTTAAAAAAAGCAATTATATGCATTCAACTCAGCTACTCAACACACGGGTGGGAAATTATGTTCCTTATGACATCATAAAGTCGTTTAATTACTCTGATGTGATTTATAATGTGAACCGAAGAACACAGTTTGCAAAATGC
>JAQIUQ010002992.1:145000-167500 GCA_030378365.1 Hybognathus amarus | reverse complement strand
TAAATCAAATCTCTTTTTTAATCAAATTATTTTAAAAAAATTATCTAAAATCCAATATGGTGCACAAATTTTAAACAAACTGTACAAAAATCATTCTTCTTCATTTCCTTAAAATAAAATATGCCACAGTTTTTGATTGCAAAATTAAATAGCATTTTTGAACAAATCTTTTTATTAAATGAATCATTCTTGTTAGTTTCCATGATCCTTGACACAAAGTCTTAGAAAATGCGAGAAATAAATTGGTAGAAGAGAAGGCACAATAAAACAAATTTAATCACTCAATCCCTCTTTCTTCTAGCTATAAACATGACATTTCTAGAGCAGTTTTTATGAGAATAAGACAGGAGAGAAATAATTAAAAGTTGCCTTATCCTCTCTTTCGGGTCTCTGGGAAAAGCCAGAAGCTTGCCGCGTTGATATGTATGTCATAACCATTTATGAATCTAATTATTGGACCAATTCGATGGAAATGAGCAGTGATTCAGACCTGCCAAGAGTCAAATATGTCTTCAGCTGCCCACCATCCCCAAAACAAACAATGAATTTGCCATTTTTTACAAGAGGGGACATAAAATTCTTCTGCCTAATTATCCTGGACTATAGCACTGGAGTGTGAAATGAAATGTGATTACTGACAAAGCATTTTGTGGTACACACAGATAAAAATGTAGGCGGCTGGCAAACAAATAACCCCAAACAAGTAGAATGAGGGCGTTGTAAATACGTGACGACACTTCTGATTGGCCACGGTCATATCCTCGGCTCTCGGAAGACGCTCAACACTTACAAGCACGTAACATAATGCAATTGTGGCCAAGAGGCTCGGATCTGAATTCGTAAACCAGTCATTTTTATCTCTGTAGTGTGAATTATGAAAGCCTGATTATTCATTGGTGTGGCTCCACAAATCCACCATAAGTTTAATTCAGTTGTGCATTTAATTCCGTCCTTCTTGTTTCTAATTGCTCTCACTGTGCTTTTTTCCCCACTTAACGAAATTTGCTGGAGAACGCGAGAACGTTTAATCTGCAGATGCCATCAGTGGGTATTGTCTTTCTGCAATTAGACTGATGAGAAGATTTAGCCATTAGCGGGTTCATTACAGCAGCCGCACACTGCCAGCTCCACTGGAGCAATCAGAGAACGTGCTCCTCAGGACTCGCCGTCGGGTGTTCAAATCTACAACTTATCGCAGATGTGATGGGAATCTGGGAAGCATCAGGTCAGAACGGCCGCTCATGAGATAGTTTGTGGTTGCTTTGAGTATAGCTTTGAGATTCGAGAACCGTTTTTTGAATAACAAAAATCATTTTCAAAACTAATTCTGGTAGCTATGGCAGCCTCTTTCCACCTCGGATTTTAAATGACAGGTAATTGTGGAAAAATATTAAAATAACAGTAAAAATAGTCGTGATTTTAACGGTAAAAGACTAAAAATGCTACAGTGCAAAACTGTTACTTGGTTAACAGAAAGTTCCGTACTATATATGGTAAATAACTGTGATGGATCTCATGGTACATTTAATGTAATTTTACTGTAAAATACTGTTAAGTTTACAGTTTTTGAAAGTAAAAAGAACAAAAAAATGTATTTTTCTTTTTTTTTTTGTACTTTCTTTTTTTTTCTAATCAATTATGTACTTTAGGGTTTACATTTAGGGCCCTATCTTGCACCCGACTTCGTACACTGACACATTTATCATTCCTATTTTGCACCAGTGCAAAACGCGCTTTCCCTCCACAAACACACGTTGGTAAACTAGGGGAATGAACTTGCGCTCCCTGGTTGGGTCAGCGCAAAAAGGAGCTGTGTTTCTGTGTAAACATTGCCTGGTGCAATTTTGCAGTTCCAGAAAACAATTGCGCCACTGACCAGAAAAAAACCTGGTCTAAAGTCAGAGGCGCATTGTGCATACATTCAGATGCTATTTTAAGCGTGTATGCTTGGCCATAATACAGTGTAACAACGCACATACACTGTAGATGATTCTCTCAGCTGCACAGATGCATTTTACTTTTTGAAAATGATACATTATTATAAGGAGAAAATATTTAAAACACGAGGGAAATCATTGTTGTGTCTATGACGATGGGAAAAATAGGCATAAAGCTTACACATTTACCCAAATTATTATATGCATGTTTACCTGAAGCTAATTTTGATGGGTTAGTCCCATCCCCAATGTCACTTCTCTTTCTTTTACGGCCTGACGAGAACATTCGATCTCCTCGGCTGTGAACCGATTGTGAAGCATGCCTGGTAATGCGCCGTTATAATAGTATTGCGCCACGGAACAAGCACACCTCGTTGCACACAAGACACCATCATGCTCTTAAAGGGAATGTGATACGACGCTCTGATTGGTTTGTTTCCTGTTGCGCCCAAACCACACCTATGAATAATGAAGCTGCTTTAGACCAACCCCTTTAAACTTGCGTCGGGCGCAAGAGTCATTTATCCTGCCGGTAAAATAGCAACAGCGCTGAGATCCGCCCTCAAAGTTACTTGTGCTTTGCGCTTGATACTTGCATTTCAGATCGTTAAAAAGGGCCCTGAATGTTGTTAAATTAATGTTTATTGCTTTTACCATGATTGTGTTTAACATTTGTGTGAATGACTCTGTGTAGCTTCTATAGCAGTATTAACCTTCTTGTGGAAAAGCTGCATGTGATGAGGTTTGATTGATCATTTGACTCTCATCGTTCCTGTGATGATTGTTGGTTGTCAGTGTATTACAATGGTACAAAACAGATATCAATACTTCAGTGAGTTGGTAACTAAACATTATATCAGATAATGAAATACGGGTTATTACTGTAAGTTTTAAGTTCAGACTGTAAAACCAATAACTTTGCTACTTTATATTTGACGGTAAAGTTCTGGCAACCACAGCTGCCGTATTTTACCGTAAAAATTAAAGTTTTATATTTACAGTACTTTAGACATTGTTCTAACTATTTATACACTGTACTTACTCTCATTAGTTGACTGGTAGGGTTAGGGTTAATAGAATAAGTTGACATGTATTTACAAAGTTACTTATTGTCAGTAGAATGTCTGTTGGGGACGAACAAAATAAAGTGTTAGCTGATATAATACTTTAATGAATGATAGTTGACATGTAGTCGTAATGGGCCTGTTTACACCTGTATTAAGATGTGTTTTGGTTGATTCGGATCACATGTACATGATGGAGACACATTCCTGTTTACACTTGGTGTTTTAATCCATCTTTTTGTCCACTTTCAACCACTTCTGTCCTGATTTATTCAAGGGGAGGGTCTATGGGTGGGTAAATATATGGATTTTTTTCAGATCTTTCGATGTAATGGATGATATAATCTCACTAAATTATTATGAACGTATATCATACGACAGAAAAACATATGGAGAGCAACAGCTTTCGTCTTTGCTCTGACAGGTGCAAGAACACACTGAACGCTGAGAATGCATGTTCGAAATCAGGAATCGTTTAGAGAACATCGTACTTGGTATGTTTTTCGTCTTCAAACCAAATTTGGGTCTTCAGCCAACAGTTTAAATACCGTATTAATTGCGTTTGGAACACAGGGCAAGCTAAAGTGTAAACGGGATCTAAAACATTTTGAGCTTTTCCACCTTGGACCACTTCCAGAGGTAGGCTAGTTAAAAACGCATTTGACCGAATTGTAAGGCTGTGTATTGGCAAGAATCTGGCGATAGGATACGATATCACGATACATGGGTCACGAGTCAAATATATTGCAATATACAGTATTTCGATACTGTCCATAAGGCAATATATTGGGATTATTTTTTAAGTAGGACTATAATTTTAGAAAAAGTAATATTTAAAAAAAAGACATGATGTAAATTAAAGTCAAACAAGTTTACTTTAGGTAAACAATTCAGTACTCAGAAAATCAAACTACCAGTTTGAGATTGTGGTTCACAAGTTCATTACAAAAGCTTTGGTTAAATGTGTTTTTAGAAGTTGGTCATAAACTTGATAGACTTTTAGGGGTTCGCGCACCGAACGAAAAGCGCAGGGCAGCACCGCGTCACGTCTAGGAAACTCCAGGTATTGTACACCAGATGCGCACTTTCTCAAAAATAAATACAATCAAATACAAATTAAATACAATCATTGCTGAGTCTGCAGTCTAAAAACTTTACCTCAGAGCATTCCGTTAACTGAATGAATTGAAAATCTCACCTGAAAAATCCAATAACATCAGCAATTGTCATTCAAGCAGCTGATTTCTGTAAATGAATGAAAAACTAAATGTATTTTGCAGCATAGGGCGATGTCAGGATACATTAGCAACGCTTCAATTTTATATAAAACTATGTAAATGGCACACTTTGGCGCACGGTCCTGCTCAACGCTTATGCCGTGGCTACTGCTCGCGGTGTGAATGAATGGGAAAAATTAGCTATATACACCAAAACCACTTTTTGCACCGAACAAATACGCGCTGCTCCCGCGCTGAACTTGTAAAGAGCACAGTTCACAAACTGCATAGTTCCTGTCGATATCGGTAGTGCTCTCTTTACTCTGGAAACCAAAATGATTCCACACTTCCAAACGGAATAGAGCGGGAGCCGGTCTGTACACGGGGTTCAGCCAGATGTTGTTTCTAGCAAAACGAACTTAGTGGTGCGTCTATGAACAGCCACAAAAAATCGAAATTGCGTTTCTGAAAACCGAATTGCTTTCACAGTGTAAACGCTCATGTGATCGAATGTGTTCGAACATCCTCAAAAGACCCTCTACTGACTTAATGAGTAAACGTTGTGGGAAAAGTGCTATGTTCGAAAACATTCGATCACACGAGTGTTTACACTATGAAAGCAATTCGATTCAAATGCGTTTTTATCTATGAATAAAGTGTTCCCTAACAAATAATGTCACATTGTGAGATATAAAGTTAGAGTAATGAGAGATATAGTCAGTATTACAAGAAATAAAGTTACAATTATTGTTTGGGATTATTTTGAATATATAATAAAACATTTTTTTGGTATTCCAATTTTTATATAATAATAATAATAATGATTATATTATTATACATTTATTGAAATTGCAACAAATAATCGTATGTTCGCTTCATTTCACTGAGGATTGCATTTGTGAGAATATAAAATCACAATAACTCTGAAGAGGCAACTACGTCTGTTAGTTAATAGATCTGGAAAGAATTATATAAATTGGTCAAGAATTATAAGTTTATTTTTGATTTTCATTGCTGTTCTTTTAAAATCTGAAATTATTTCATAATTTGACAACAGGCCTTTGAAGGTAGTGAATGCAATTGATTTTTCAACTGACCAATCAGAGTACATTGCGCTTTTGGGAAGGCGGGGCTTCATCGAGAAAGGAACTAAACAGAGGGTTACTGACAGACTGGAAGAGAGGTGCTGCAACAATGTAAAATATGTAACTTCAAAACAAAATCAAGACTTTAAAATAGTCACAATAGGTCCTCTTTAATGAAACAGCAGAACACATTTTGTGTGCATCACTTGTAAAACAATTCTCATGTAAAATCATCATCAGTAGTGGCTAATTTGACAAGACAAAGTCCAAGTGTTATTTTAGTATTATTTATATACTTCCATAGTGTATTAATATTTTACTTTTATATATTTTAGCTTTATTTCAATGAACAAAACAATACTTTGAATAGTTGTACTTTCTGTTCACAATAACAACACTGAACTGCAGCAAAGTTTCAAACTGTCTAAAGTTAAACTTTACTTTGCGTGAGGATCTGCAGATGTTTTGATTCAAGCTTCAAGGTGTCTGTGTATCGAGACTCTCTTTGATTCAGTGGCAGTGACGTGTCCCGGTTCAGTCCTGAGCACCACAGCAGTGGGACGTGTACGTCTGCAACACTGACCTATGAAAGGCCATCACCATATTTGAAGTGACAATTTGACAAGGTGCTACTTCCTGAGGTCATCAACACCGGTTAAAATAACAGGAAGGTCTATTCTGTAGAGTAAAACTGTCGGTTTAAACTCCGATATCTTGCTGTGTTCATCCTAAAGAAGACCTGTAATGCTTTCTTTAGTGCATGATGTTGCTGGTTGAGCAATGAAAAAGGTCTGCAAAGATACAAAACACAAAGTCACTTCAAAGGGAGTAATTTTTTATATCAGCAAGCACTGTTTCTGAACTCTCTGAAACGCCTTGATTGTAGTCTTGAGTTTTCATTCAGGACCATAGACATCACAATATTCCTCATTTAAAGGAGTCATGAACTGTCTTTTTAAATTTTATTATATTGTTGTCTGAGGTCAACTTATGATGTTCGCTTGGTTTTTGCATTCAAAAACATCAAAATGAATAAGTAATAGGCTATTTTGTACCCAAGTTGTGAGCCTACCTGAAAAACAATCAGTTTTTATGGGCGTGTCACACTGAAGACTTGGAAGTATACGCCAACTGCTGCGAGTGGATAACAGTTTTAAATATTGCACATGGGGGAAAACGTCCAATGTTGTAAAATGGCAACCGGATTTGCCCATACATGTTCGACCCAGAGTCTGTGTGTTGCACAATTCCTGTCAGATCCAATATAGACGGCACAGCACGTTCTTTACTCTTTATCGGTCTGTAAATCCAGTCTCGACCTGTGTCTTGTTTACAAAACAATCCTCGGTGAAATGAAGCGAACATACAACGATGTTTTACCTCATCAGCTGGAACGTCATTAAAAATAAAGTTTATCCATGCAGTCCAATTAGAATCCAGAGAAAGCTTATGCAGCGACTGTCTTCTTCCAAAACCAGGCGCTGCACAATATTCTGTATTGCTCGTAGCTCGAATCCGTTTGTTATCACGAGGTAGGCATGTATGTTATTTAGCTATGCGTGTAATGCGCGAATCGGTGGTTAGGGCTAAACCGGCTGTGTTGAAGTGGGTGTTGTTCTTCTCCTGCTGGGGTGGTGTTTTATCATCTTTGTCGTCATATTTCCCCACTTTTAAAAACGAGTCGTTTGCTGAGACTGGTGTCAATAAAAGCTTTTATTGGACTAACAAGGACGTTTTCAGTTCTGAAACTTACAGGATATTCTTATAATATGATGACCTCTTAGATGTCAAAAGCTCAAGGAAAATGTGATTTCTTAGTCCATCACCCCTTTAAATAATGAGGGCATATGATAAAAAGGGGTGTGGCCTTGTTGAGTTGCATTAGTAGCATAGACTGTAAAAAATATATGGACATAGTGTCTGTGACGTCGCACTTAGGCAGTGTTTTTCAGTAGCTTGGCAATAGCTGAGTTGCTTTTTAAACAGAGTAGTTTTTCCAGTAGCTAACTAGCCTACTTTTTGCAGCAAGTAGCAGTGTAGCGCGAGCAAAAGCTACATTGCGTTTGTCGAGCCTGCGCGAATCAGTGCGATGCAAGGATATTCTTCTTCTTTTAGATTACAAACTCATTTTTTGCCATTACCGCCACCTGTTGTTTAATCACGCATCTTGCGGTTTAATCACACATTTGGAGGATGGAGAAACAACTAACGTTAATTACCTATGGCCTTATTTGTCCAAGTTCAATTGGTATTTTTGAGAAAATCTTCTACATGCAATTTACGTTGGATGTATATTTTGTTCTTGCAATGTTCTTGAGATATTTGAGTTTTGTGTAATAAAACAATACTCTTTGAAATCCTAATTGTATTGCATTGTTAACACTAAATATTTTACTAAAAAACATTCCTCAGACTGTGAGTTTAACTACTTTAACTTAGGAGTAGCTTGTAGCTTGGCAAACTACAGTTTCACAGTAGCTTCCCCAACACTGCCCGTAAGTTTCTGAAGAGCATTTTTGGGCGGTGCCGGCCTTTGCCATCTTGGTAACGTGTCACCACACGTCACTCCTGGATAAACTAGGCGGATTAGCCAACAGACAGCAGACAAATGACTAGTATTTGACAGCAGCGGTAATCCACCTGTCACTCAAGTGGCCACGCCCTTAATTATGCTGAACTTTAATGCCTGGTTCAGATTCACACGTTTTTAGCCCCAATTTTGGCACGATCCGATTGACGCGTAGGTGTCGCTGGGGTTGATGAACGACAGACGGCGCGTGCAGCGCAATGTAAATATTCGTATGCATCTCGTATAGTGTGTCATAGTGGGAGACAACCTACGTGCACGTATCTGCGATGCTTCACCGACATCACGACAAAAAGACTAGCATGTTTAATTTTTGTAATGAGTCGTCTCACAACACCTTCCATCACATGTATGAGGTTGACCAATAGGAGCACATCTTTTCTGTACACAACTTTCAAAAATGGCGAAACGAAAGAGAGACTATGGTGCTAACGTTAAAACTAAAAGTAAAAATATATGAGAAAACAATAGTTTACCTCAAGTTCTCTTCGGAAGGATTGACAGCCTGTACTGTCCTCTTGGAGCAGGGTTCTCAAGTCTCACGGCAATGGTCGTAGACATGCGCAGTGCAACCAGTTCACACGCTCACACGCCACACCGTGTATCTCCACGCTGAAAAGGCAAATGCCAACAATCCAGTAACGTGTCCATTGTCGAGTTTTTCTGGAACACAGGACAGCTGATACAACACTCACCGCTTCATCCATTGTTTGTTGATTCCATTTTCAGAAGTCACGGCGCTAGTTTCGCTTTCTCTGATGACATCGCGCGTTAGAGACGGCATGCGATGACAGGTCAGGAAGCAACGTGTGATGTCTGACATTGTGTCTTGTCCACGACACGACAAGATTTTATATTCAAAATCGCGTAATCTGACACAGTGACTATCTGTAGCAGACAAAAAAAACGTGTAATACTGAACAGGGCATAAGGCTTAATATAATTTAAACTGATGAGATATAAAAATATTCAACCCCTCACAGTTGTCATGAAGGGAAAAATTAGCTATATACACCAAAACCACTTTTTGCACCAGGCTGTAAACAATTTTTTTACTGCTGTTAATTTGGAGGGTAAATGGGATTGACTCTCTTTTACAGCCTATCTCTAGTGGCCAGTGGATGAATTGCAGTTTCATACACTTCCATGTAGGTTTCAAGAGACAGTTTGGAAGGTTAGTAGTGTGTTGTTGCCTTGTCCAAGAGATGCTGTTTTTTCCTCTTAAGGGGCATGAAACTTCCAAAACACACTGACCAATCACAACGCACTGGTACTCAGCCGACCAATCAGGGCACATTTTGCTTTTCGGAAGGAGGGGCTTCATAGAGATTACTGAGAGACAGAGCATTACTGACAGACTGGGAAGAGAGGTGCCGCAACAATGTAAATTATGTTAAAAATAATATGTTTTTAACATGCAAGCATGAAAACCTATTCTAGTAGACCTTAAAAACAAGTATAATAGACCCTCTTTAAAAGAACAGGCTCAGTACCACAGTAAACTGGCTTCCAGAGGCTTCTGTGAACGTACTATAGTGCAGTGCAGTTAAATGTGACGTGGCTTCGTGACCCCACCGAGCCGCCACAGTGCTGACTGTTTCATTTACCGACAGGAGGTCATCGGAGGGTCAGCCAGCGCCGTTTGTACTCACTGAGAATTCATTACTTTGTGCTGCTACCTTGAATAGGAAATGAAGTTTCCGATAAAGCAAGAATTGAAAAAAGCAGAAGGGAGAGCGAACGAGAATAAAGGGAAGGCATCACAGACTTAAAAACATGCTTTCATGAGGGTCAGCTGAGGTTAACGCTTAACATTTTTTGTGGACTGCGAAATCAGGGGAATTTCTTTATGATGTCTGTGGAATTGGAATCTTTATCTCTTTTATAGAGCGCAGATGGACTGACTTTGGTGTGCCAAAGGAATCCGGCTTTGTTAATTGCCTAGAGAGGGTGGAAGAGAGAAACAGTCTTTACCTTAGAGAACTGGTTGAAATAAACATTCTTTGAATGACACACAACTTCATTTGCGTTCTGTAGGGTCAATTTATTACAACTGATCCTGAATCTGTCATCACTATCACAGATCGCTCTTTGTTCTCACTTTTTTCTAGCCTAAACAAAACCACTTGCTCTGGATAGATTTATGCAGTTACTGGAGAAGTTAAATGGTCTAAAGTGATAAGACCTGGTTTTAGATAGTATTTATAGTAAATGTGACCCTCCTCCTGATATAAGTTAGACTTCATGAATATCACATTTGTAAAAAAAAAAAAAACAAAAAAAAATATATATATATATATATATATATATATGCATATCAATTTTTTTTAAAAGTAATTAAAAACTAATTAAATTATATACATATATATATATATATATATATATATATATATATATATATATATATATACATATATATATATATATATATATATAATTTAATTAGGTTTTAATTACTTTTTAAATTTTATATATATATATATATATATATATATATATATATATATATATATATATATATATATATATTATTGATTTAAAAATGAAATCAATAAATAATAAATGCATATAATTTTCCTTTAACCAAATTTTAACCTAACCTAATATATATATATATATATATATATATATATATTGCCTTGTTTTAGTTTTTTCTTGATGATTTGGCATTTACTTTAAAAAAATCAATGTTAAATTGAAATTAAGATTAGGTTAAAATTTGGTTAAAGGAAAATTATATGTATTTATTATTTATTGATTTCATTTTCAAATCAATTATATATATATATATAGTTTAATTCGTTTTTAATTACTTTTTTAATTTTTTTGGATATGCCTGAACTAGTTAATTTGAATTCATTTTTAAAAGGACCAATTTTTCCAGGATTCTCTCAATTAATACAAATTCATAAAAGCAGCATGCGTTATATTCATTCTAAAAGAATTCGCAAAATACCGTTTTAAATGACGTAACATGTCGTCGACTTTTATGTCAGCTGCTTGTGTTTTGCTCATGTTTTATGTCAGCTGCTCGCCCGGTTTTCAGACCTTTGACAAATTCAAAAATTGTCCCTAATGAGTCCTAATCTTTCTTTCAACTGGAATTGCACTGCTCCATAACATTGAAATGCAAAAAAGCCCTTATGATAGTAAGAATCATGATGTAATTTCCGCCCACAGCGATCGACGAGAGACATGTGTCTCCCACTTAAGGCGGCTTTGCACGAACTCAGTGGTTTTACGCGTAATCCAACGCGCTAATGCTGCATTACAGGCCTTAAGCGTGACATTTGCGGGATGGAAGTGTAATTGCACCCTCTGTGTTCTGTGCAGGTTTGCTGCATTGTCATGGAGTGTATCTGTGGCCTCTCCTCCTCCTCTTCTGCTGGCTCTGGGGCGGGCAGACTGGAGAGACGGTTGCATTAATAATGCAAGGCTGCCTGGAAACCCAACGCGCTGCAGTGAAGTGCTGTGTGGAATGCTAAAGAGGCATTTGTTTGTGTGTCGCCCCGTTTGCATCCCTCCCCGTCCTCTAAAAGAACTAGTGCCACCATCCTAAGTTGCGCACAAGTGTGTGTGTGAGTGTGTGCTCGCGGCTTCGTAAATGTGTTTGTGTGTGTAGCTCAGCATATGCAAGTTTCCTGGGGTGCAAAGTCTAGCCTTTCTTGTTCCGTATGTGACTGTTGCCATATTGACAGATGACATATTGACGTGCTTGTTCAGTGACGTCTCTGTATTTAACTGCAATTCGTACTTTCCGATTTTTTGACGGTGTGAGATAAAGAAAAAGAAAATCATCAGCCACTCTAGCATCTTCAGTCACTGAGAAAATCTCAGTGTGAGTTTAAACATACAATCATACAAACTCTCTCACACACGAACACATTAACTGCATTGTGGGGTCTGTGGAGGATGTTTACCTTCCATTTACTCCTTTATTGAGGCAACTGGTAGTATTTTCAAGCTGTTTTCACAGATTCTATGAGCTTGTGATTTCTTTGCAGCAGACTCAACAAGTTTCTGGGGTCAAGTGAAAGCGAATATACTGTATGAAGCAACAGATTCACAGGCAGTCAGAAGATATTTGATACGTAATATAATGGTGTGTTATGAATACTGGTGCGATTTGCTCTGTTAGAGTGTGGTCACACTTGCCCTTGGTCCCTAAAAGCATAGGGATATGTTCAGAAACCTGATTGGTCGAGCTTTTATTGTGTATGTTTTGCAAAGGAAGGAACTTACAGAACATCCCAAACAATGCTGTGTGTGCTGGGATAAATGTGCATAGTCAGATGAATGGTATACCGACCAACTGAAACTCGTGAAGAGCTTATAAAATGTGTAAAGGAATCAAAACAGCAGCAGGAATCCCTTCGCCACACACACAAACGAAGATCTGCTGCGAGGAGAACGTGGTTCTGATGCCTGTACTGAACTGTGATGGGCAACATCTTGTGGCATCATGTCCCGTTTTTGGTTAGTTTACATGTCTTTGGTCAGTGTTGCATTCTTATCATTCAAACCGCACCAAGTTAGTCGAAGTGGCTCGTCCATGTTTGGAAGTGGTCTCGGTCCACTTGTTTGGAAGTGGTCTCGGTCCACTTGTTCGAAAGTGGTCTCGGTCCACTTGTTTGGTGAGTACCAGCAGGGTTCGAATAGTGCGTCAGAATTTGTGTCCAGTTTGACGCTTGGCCAGCGTTAATCCGCGTGTCAGAGAGTGAAACTGACGCGTAAGAACAAAAGTTTGAAGGCAAAATATACGCGCGTCAGAATCGGAAAACCGTTGGCGGCCATCTTTTTTTTGTTTTTCGAGCATTCATCGGAGAGGTCACTGCTCTGTATTTGCTCTGGAGAGCTAAAGCGGCGCGTAGGGATCATCGTCGCTGTATTTGTGTCCACCGGGACCCTACAGAGGCGAAGTTTGGCGAGTTTCACCAACAGGTTTGATGACCTGTTGTCCCGCATCAGAAGCGAGGATCACCCTCGCCCTCATCCATCTAATCTGTCATTTATTTTTGTTTTGATGATAAATAGAGCCAGCCTCCAAAAGTTATTAACCTGTCCTGAGATTTTTTCTCTCTCACGTGCAGACACGAACTTATGCACATGGTTGTTTTTACATCATCGTAATATTTAATATAATCTAAATATGAATAAATAACATTCAGTGCAAAATGTACATGTCTCGTATATTGAAATAAAGTTAAGTAATAAAATATTTGCTTGTGGTTGTGCATTAAGAAGCATAGCAGGCATTTAGTAATATTACAAAATAATATATTGAAGCATCCAGATACTTCACCACGTGAGCAAGCAGCAGGCTCCTGATTGGTTAATGACGGCGCGAATTGACCAAAGTTCAGATTTTTCAACTTGGACAGCAGGCGCAAATTCGCGTAAATGCACAAATAGCACTAACTATAATCACTTAACGTGATTGGCGCTTAACGCGCCACGCTACATTCACGTCATTCGCACAAACTTGACATGCGAACAAACTTGACGCATTCGTGTTCTACCGTGCTGCACTCTACGCCTCATTCGCACCGCAGAATTTTTTTTACGTGCGTAACGCATCTTTGTGAACGCACCATTATCATGTGAAGGAACCATTTCAAAACCCTGGTGCGCACCAAACAAGCAGGACCAAGATTTTTTTATCTTTAGATTTGGTGATTTTAAAATGACAGTGTGAATGCTAAGCAAACGAGGACTAAATGTTTTATTTTATTTTTCGGTCAGAAGCTAAGAGAACCGAGCTGCAAGTGTAAACACACTGCTACAAGCGTGAACACACTAATTATAACATATGTTGTTCCAAAATGCTGTTCAAACTCAATGAACCAACAGATAACACTACACAACATCGATCAGTGGAAAATTAAGATCCCAGACCTAGATCCTATGTGCAGTTGCTTTTGTATCTTTAAATCAATTTAAATGGCATTTTGAAAGCCATCGCTTCTTTGTTTACTATAGTTCGTGCAGAATGTATACAAATTTGTATTTGCAAGTTTAAGCAATGGGAGGCTTAATATATGATACCATTGCTCCATCAGATTTGAATGCATTAAAATGTTATTGAATCAGAATCTTGACAAAACGTTTCAGGATGTTTTAGTCTTTTTTCCATTCAATAATGTTGGTTTTGGTTATTATTGAAAATACTAGTTGCTCAGGTGCCAAGATGGCCATCAAGGGAATTGATTTGCCTTAAAGAGACTAGGAAATGATGTGTTCCTGTAGCTTCAAGTTGCGCTAACGGCATGGGTTCAGATCCCATGAAGGGAACATATGGACTAGATGAATTACCCAAATTTGCTTTTGAATGGGCGCTTTACCAAACGCATAAAATGTAGGGTTGGATTTTGCACTGTGACACAAATAGGAACTGATAATGTCAGGACAAAAGATACATTTCTTGTGCCTAATTTGGATACTGGTTAATGTTTTTATGAAGAATTCTGAAAATGAAAGCGGTCCAGAGCTTGGTTGGCCTCACGCTGTCCTGTCAGGTCCCTGTATATTACAGCAAGCCAGTACCATTGAATCTTTGCAGAGTAATCCAGCACATTGCATTCATAATCCACTCTCAGTCTTGAGCATTGTATTGTGCACTCCAGTGTTCATCCATCTATGTGTTTAGTAGCCATTCCTGAAGGCAAAAATATACAGCACTTATGGCACCATTCCATTAATGCACCACTTCTATTAAAGCTTTTTATATACTGAGGAAACACTTAAAAATAAATAAATAAAAGCAGAATAGTAATAAAAACAATTTACAACAGCAAGAGCAGGATATGATGCATTTTCCCTTTCTATTCATGCATTTGTTGACATAGGAACAAGACAATGGGAGCGTGCAAACACTTAGTATAATCAAGTGCTCGCCCCAGGACAGGAATATAATTCCTTAATGCCTTGCTTTCCATTTAAATTTCACTCCATTTCATGACGAACGCCAGAGCAAGAGTAATGTTTTTTGAGCACTTGTGAATTGCACACGCTAATGAACTTATTTTTAAATGCAAGGTTTATAAATTTAATCCAAACACACGCACACAATATGTGGGAGAGAGATACACTCTGAGGCCCGCACAGGAGATTCACGGCATGCTGCAGTCTGTGGAGAAGATTACCGGCTTCTAATGTACATCCTGTGGTAACGCTGTAATCACAGTAACCTAGGAATATCACACAGATGAGCAGATTGATAGAGTTGTCGTGAAGATGATTGCGGGAGAGGGTGTTGCTCGCAGTCCGGCGGTACATTAAGTCGAGGAGTAATTTCTAGCGTTATGGCGCGTAACGGGGTCGCCGCAGTTTAGTGCAACACTTGAGTCTCGCACACACGCACTGCCGCCGGCTCTTAAATATGAGGGAGATATTAGATCTTGTACAAGAAGCGTGCATGCGTGCATCTAATGCTGTCATAGTGATAGCCTATATATTTCAGAGGTGCCTGGGGAAGACAGCATTTTTTAAAGACGGCAGCCATTCACTGTAACACCTTGCGCTCAAAATATTTAACTGATTTGAGTAGAGCAGACTCAAATTATACAAATTAGTTCCATCAAATGATCTTTTATGAGTATTTAGAACTTTCTTTTTCACAAAACGTTTTTACTTCACAAAAATAAAGATATTTTTGATTTAATCTAGAGAGCTGGATCACTCCTCCATAGACTGCCTAAGGGACTGGCTCTTGACAGCCCATAAAGTCATTAAAGAAAATGTTTAAATATTCCATGTGCCTACAGCGGCTCAATTATAAGTTTATCAAGCGACGAAACTACTTTTGTGCGAAAAAAAACATAAATAATGACTTTATTCGACTATTCCATTACTTACTTATGGGCGCATGCGCGAAAACTGAGATGACGACGTTCTTCTTCGACTACTTCTTGTTAACGGCTGCTCACCGCTTAGGAGTATTTCCGCCCCTACCGTATAAGATGATGACCCATATATATAAGGCGCTCCGGATTATAAGGCACACTTTCGTTTTTTGAGAAGATTAAAGGCTTTTAAGTGCACCTTATAGTGCGGAAAATACGGTAATTGAAAAGCGTATGTACAGGGCAGATCTTCCTCTGCTTGTAAACAGAAAGTTTTGCGCTTCCAGCTATATCAGCACGTCATCTTATACGGTAGGTGGCGGTAATACTCCTAACTAAGTGGTGAGCAGCCGGTAAAAAGAAGTAGTCGAAGAAGAACGTCGTCATCTCAGTTCTGGCGCATGCGCCCATAAGGAAGTGATAGAATAGTTGAAGTCGTTATTTATGTTTTTTTCGCACAAAAAGTAGTCTCGTCGCTTGATAAACTTATAATTGAGCCACTGTAGGGACATGGAATATTTAAACATTTTCTTTAATGACTTTATGGGCCGTCAAGAGTCAGTCCCTTAGGCAGTCTATGAAGGAGTGATTCAGCTCTCAGATTAAATCAAAAATATCTTTATTTATCTGGTCACGTGTGTGATGCAGTGTGACGTACAATAACAGAAGCTTACACTATTAAACTAGTAACCTGACTCGAGGGCAGAGAGAGAAGTAAATGAATTGTTGAAATAAAGTCGTTATTTTTGTTGTTTTTTGCGCACAAAAGTATTCTCGTCGCTTGATAAAGTTAAGATTGAGCCACTGTAGTCACTTGGACTATTTTAACGATGTCTTTAATAACTTTTTTAGGCCAGCAAGTTTCAATCCCTCAAGAAGCCTATGGACAAGTATCCAGCGAGTGATCCAGCTCTCAGATTTCATCAAAAATATCTTAATTTGTGTTTCGAAGATGAACGAAGGTCTTACAGGGTTGGAACAACATGAGGGTGAGTAAATACTGACAGAATTTTCATTTTTGGGTGAACTATCCCTTTTATCATTCCATTGTAACTGCGTGATGTAACTGATTACTTAAAATTATTTGAGTTTTGCCAACTTATTTAGGTTTACAGTGTTTTGCATATTTCTTTTCCTGTATGGAATTCAATGGATGATGTCAACTGTCTGCTTACCAACATTTGTTCAATAGAATAAAGAAACTCATACAGGTTTAGAACAACTTAAGGCATGATGACAAAATGTTCATTGTTGCGTGCCGTGAACTATCGCTTTAAAACAAGATAGGGTTGAACCAAAAATTTAAGTTCAAGTTTTCACTCAAATTATTATGCTGATGCTATATAATTTGTCATGAAAATGTTAATTTAAATCTTGTATTAAAACTGTTCAGTAGTCTCAGACCTTTGGCCCCTACTGTAGATCATTAGCACTGAGCTGTTAGCATCTTGTCATCTGTTTGTTGTTCTTTTAAAGGAATGAATATTTCACTCAAAGGGGGGATGTATCATTCACGATTTAATGCGCAACTGAATCACTGGAGACTCCAGCCGCCTGTTTGCCTGCAGGGCAGCTTTGGTGTGATGGGAGAGGAAGCGTTCGCCCTCGTGTGTGTGTGTGGACAGTGGCTAGATAACAGAGAAACAAAGCTGTTTCGGCAGAGAGATGACTTAGCTAATGTGTGCAGACAGACAGAGTCACTGACATACTGGTGCCGTGTGAAGTGATGCCAAAACAGGGATACATTTTAAATGTGCGCACTGTGATATGGTTTATTAATGTGTATATTGTATAGGTTTTCAAACTTTTTGATTCTAAGGACCCTCAAAACATTACGATCGACTTTTGAAAGGGCATCATTGACTTCCATAGTAGGGGAAAAATACTATGAAAGTCAATGGGACCCAGGAACTGTTCTGGAATGACTTCCTTTGTGTTCAACAGAACAAAGAAACTCATACAAGTTTTGAACAACACACTGTAAAAATGAATATGCTTTTATCTAATCAAAAAAAATTGTGGCAACAGATTACAAGCAATATTATTAATTCAATTTGACAAATTAGAATTGAGTAATAATTAATCAAATGAATTCCTTAAAAGTTAAACATTTAAAATGAGTAAAACTTACAACAACCAAAAAAACATAAATTGAAGTCACCATTATGCTGATCGGTGTTTGTTTTAAAATTATGTTTTTTCTCCTTCAGTGGTTCTGCTTGTTAACATCAGGTTAGTGAGATAGTTTTGTTACTTTTTTTGGTGTAAACTTTACTCAGTTTAAATGGTTAACTTTTAAAGAATAATTTGATTAATTATTACTCAATTCTAATTTGTTAAATTTAATTAATAATATTGCTTGTAATCTGTTGCCACAATTCTATTGATTAGATTAAGCAAATTCATTTTTGCAGTGCATTTTTGGGTTAACTATCCCTTTAACAATGAGCAAAACAATTTACGGTATTATTCAATTGACATAATAGGTCAGAGCATTAATTGTTCATTTTTATTACTTTTTTTTCTTCTTAATCACACCAAATGAATGTGTTAAATTGGCTGCACTAAAAACAATCATCTTCAGCAGGTATCTGGCAGACAGTGACAAATAGATGTCAATATAAATGCACGTCACAAGTCAATTTATGGCTTGTAACTCATTTAATTGTCTTACAGGATTCTGTCAGGCAGTTTATGCTTTGCCAAGATCACTTTCACAGCCATTCTTATCACTTTAGGTATTGTTATTTATCGCACCTTGCTAATGAACAGCACCAGACTAACACATATAAATGTGGGAAGGTGTCAGCGCTGAGATAAAGGCCTGAAAATGTCTTTTTCCCTTGTTTTTTTTGTGTGAAGTTGTGAAGTTGAGGTTTGATAATGGCACTTTTGACTTACTCTGATATTCCAGCCATGGACATTCTACTTTTCCTTCTGTCTTTTCACTTTTTGATCTGTAAAATATGACTAACTTGTTAACTTTAACACTGTAGCATCACATAGGTTAAAGACAACTTTAAAAACAACCACAGTGATGATGCCAACTTGAAAAGATGAATCGCTTGTTGTATTCCTCAACTGTAAGTCGCTTTGGATAAAAGCGTCTGCTAAATTATTAAACGTAAATGATATTTAGATTAAAGATTACAAAGACAAACATTGCTTGAGGCCAGAACAAGACCAGGACATGCATACATAAACTGAATGTTAACTTTAAAGGGCCCATTTAAGTCTTTAAGTGTCTTTTTATTCAGTGTGAGAACATTTATGATCATTGTCTGCCAATCCCACAGAAATTGTCTAGTTCCTGATCCTGACACTGTCATATTAAAACTGTCCATGAAATCCTGGATAGATTATTTTGTCTGATTGACACTATTTTAAGTCCATATGCTTTTAATAAGGGTGCTAAAAACCCTGAGAGCTTTATAGCTTTCAGACCGACTAACCCAGCAATCCAAGGAAGAAAAGTCAATGTGACCCTTTTCTGTTGGCAAGCTGTAAGTTAAAGACCATAAAGTCAAGTTAGAGAGAATTTCTATTAATGGCTTAGCAGCATTTAAATACATGAATCTGTTTTAGGACATCAAATTTTTACAGTGTACCATTTTCAGCAGGAAAACGACGTAGGTCAATGTCAATTATTTTTTCCTTATGTATTTTTTTTTTCATCTATTATTTGTTTAGTGACCTAAAAAGAACACACTAGCTTACATTTCTTATTAGGAGCTAAGCACTGAAGGTGTGAAGGTCTTCTTCCTTCGTTTTCAGCGGCTGATAGAACTGCTTGCAGGAAAATGATTAGATTTGGCACTCAGATAGAGGACAGTCTGAACATTTAATCACAGCAAATTTAGAACCTCTTACTCAATCCCTCTAGCGCCACCAACTGTCCAAATTTGCACACACGGTTATAATAAAATTTTTTTACCAAAATTGGCTCAGATCATCTTTAAACTATGCTGTTCAAATGGGTCCCACTTTATATTAAGTGGCTGTAAGTACTATGTACTTACATTGAAATTAATAATTTGAAACAATGGACTTGTGTACATACATGTTTTTACATTGTACTTATATTTTTAAAATACCAGCATGTAATTACAGCTGTAATTAATTTATGTAATTACATCTGTAATTACACAGTTGACCCATCCCTCACACCTTAACCTACCCCTAAACCTACCCATACCACCACACCTGTCCCTAACCTTACTTGTTTCATACCTCAATAGCAGCAAAAGTGTTTTACAAAACAACAGGACCACAATAATGCGTTGTACTTATTTTTTTATGTAAGTACATAGTACTTAAAGCCACTTAATATAAAGTGGGACCAATGAAAAGTCCCTGGATGGTCTATTTCTGATAGATTTTCGAAGTGTGGATCCGTGCACACTCTAAAGGCTAATATTGCCAACAAACCATTGCACTTTGGAGGAGGATTTCAGAACTACAAACACGAGTTTGTGTTGAAAACTAGAAAACATGGGGGATGTGCACGACCGACGGTGAGAGGTTTAAATAAGGGTTTAAGTGACTAATAATCAATGTTTAATTGGATAAAACATATATATGTATATTTATTATCCGTGTTATATTCCATCAATGTGGACTTTTATAACGATTGGCCTTTAGCTTTAAAATGCTTATTATGCATTAATATGAGGAGAGCATAAAAGACGCGTCGGCCATTTTGAATTTTGTCATAAATTGCTGTATCTTATTACATTAGCGTATCATTACAAAACTTGGTACGTTTCATCAGGACCATGCTCTGAAGATACTCAAAAAGTCTCAGATTGGCACCACCCAAATTGAAAAATCAAGCGTGCCGCACAAGCCCTCAAAAGTGAAGCCAAAACGTCTCGATCGCCCCCCTGTGACCGGTCCTAGCTTAGCTCATAACCCCCGCCTCCCCATGTTATTCAATGGGACGCGAGACCAACTAAACAATTAAATTACACTTCACATATCCTTTTTCCAAAGATAGTTTCTGTCATTTACTGTAGTTTCTATCACGTTGATGTAATTTCAAGTGTTCGTTTTTTTAAAATAAGTTTGTTTTTAGTTAGTTATGTGATGATAAAAATGGTGCTCTGACATCATGATTGAGAGCTGTGATTGACAGGTTCTCTGTGCGAGGTAGTCACTGAAGCACCAGTGGACTTTTTTCATAATGTTGACTACGTGGCTAGTAGTTGTATTTACCTTATTTTAACGATGTTCTGCAATCAGCAGACATCATTGGAGAAGAACGAAGCAGACAGAGGCTACTTAATGAAAGTGCGGGGCGTGTGCTTGTGTTTGATTCACCACGAATGAGGGCGCGGCCTTGATTTCGCGGCTTTACTTCCTGCTCACGACTGTGCATGACTGGTCCCGAAACACACAAGTGCGCAGACTCATTTACCAAGATGTCAGCGTCATATCAGACAGTTCTCTCAGTTCTCTCTGATGGAAAAGAGCGAAGAGGCGTGTCATTCCATCTTTTTACAGTCTATGTGAAAAATGAAAATGAAAATTCAAAAAATGCTAATAGCTAAATGCTAATATTGAATTTTTTTGAAAACCTATTTTTCAAACTCTTCCTAGACCGTTTAGTCCGATTTTCACAACAAACCGGCTCAGATCACCTTCAGAGCATGCTGGTTAAAAGTAGTTAAACGTTTTTCGATTGAGCAAACCGTTCTCGAATAACGCATCAGTAAATATGATGGCATGGTGTCAAGCTGATTCTGAGGCTGTAATAATGCAATGCTTTGGCATATTAACACCAAACTTTGTATGCGTCATTGTCTTCTCACACTGACCACACAACATCAATTTGGTAACAGCGCCACCTATTGGTCAAAAGTGATAAGCATTTCGGCCATTTTACAATTGTTGTTTTTGTGATGATATATAGATTTTCCGCCATTGTAAAGCAGCCTACCAAACATATGGGATCCAAAAGTCTGAGACAGATAAAAAAATCTGGGATTTTGCATACTGCATACTATTTAAAATAGGCTTTCATTACTATACACAAGCTTTAGCATAAACTATAGCATTTAATGTACTAAATCACATGGGTACATTTGTTTTTCTAGTTCATGTTGCTGGAGCATTTAGCTCTAATGAACATGTTTGCCTGCTTAATGCATAATTATTTTGTTGAGCTGCTTGTAATTGCACATTGTTATTAGCATTACTACAGTAATTGATTATGTCAATATGTGTAACATGGACAATGTAAAAAGTAAAAGTACACCGCAACGACTTCCCCTCCCCCTTTCCAGTTGACGTCTCACAATAATTCTTTAACCTGCCAGTGAACACGCACCACCTCATGATCCTATTTAATTTGTGGATCAACCCAGTCATCCCGGGTCACCTGTCACCCTGAATCACACCCACCGTCCCGCTTGGAGTTCTATAAACCGATTCAACCTACTCTTTCGATTCAATAGGTGTCGCTGTCAAGCACACGTTACAATCTCCCTCCATCTCTTTCTGGTATTCCCTTTCGACTGCAGAGCAAGTATTTCCCTCAATCCCAGCTGACGCCTAACCTTTTCTAGCCTTTTAATATGCAGCATCATCTTCTTCAGCATGGCTTCCTGAATGTCACTCTCAATCTCTTCTGACATTTGTGCTGAAGATGCCACATTAGGTGACAAAATGCAACACGCCTTACAGCACTCTTTTAAGACATGCACGGAGACACAAAAACGTGCTGATGCGGCTCTCAGGCATAAACTAGTGATTCAACCAAGGACATTAA
>JAQIUQ010002992.1:0-140000 GCA_030378365.1 Hybognathus amarus | reverse complement strand
CAGCAACTAAATAAACCAACCAACCTTTTCCCAGCAACCAAATATACCAACCAACCTTTTCCCAGCAACTAAATAAACCAACCAACCTTTTCCCAGCAACTAAATAAACCAACCAACATTTTCCCAGCAACTAAATAAACCAACCTTTTCCCAGCAACCAATAAACCAACCAACCTTTTCCCTGGCAACTCAAATAAACCAACCAACCTTTTTCCAGCAACTAAATAGACCACAAATCCAACCAACCTTTTCCCAGCAACTAAATAAACCAACCAACCTTTTCACAGCAATAAATAACCAACCAACCTTTCCCAACCAGCCAACCAACCAACCTTTTCCCAGCAACTAAATAAACCAACCAACCTTTTCCCATCAACTAAATAAACCAACCAACCAACCTTTTCCCAGCAACTAAATAAACCAACCATCCAACCTTTTCCCAGCAACTAAATAAACCAACCAACCTTTTCCCAGCCAACCAACCAACCAACCTTTTCCTAGCAACTAAATAAACCAACCAACCTTTTCCCAGCAACTAAATAAAACAACCAAACTTTTCCCAGCAACTAAATAAACCAACCAACCTTTTTTCCCAGCAACTAAACAAAGCAACCAGCCTTTTCCCAACCAACCAATCAACCAACCAACCTTTTCCCAGCAACTAAATAAACCAACCAACTAACTAACCTTTTCCCAGCAACTGAATACCAACCAACCAACCAACTTTCCCAGCAACTAAATAAACCAACCAACCAACCTTTACCCAGCAACTAAATAATTCAACCAACCTTTTCCCAACCAACCATCCTTTTCCCAGCAACTAAAAAAAAACAACCAACCAACCTTTTCCCAGCAACTAAATAAACCAACCAACCTTTTCCCAGCAACTAAATAACCACCAACCTTTTCCGAAAGCCTTTTCCCAGCAACTAAATAAACCAACCAGCCTTTTCCCAACCAACCAATCAACCAACCAACCTTTTCCCAGCAACTAAATAAACCAACCAACCTTTTCCCAGAAACTAAATAACCAACCAACCAACCAACCAACCTTTTCCCAGCAACTTATAAACCAAATTTCAGGGTATGGCTGTGCTATTATTCACCAAAAAAATTATATACTACATATATATCTTCATGAGGTCCTTAGAAGCGTTAAGCATTAAGCTAATTAGAACAAACAATCAAACCACAAATAATTGGAGTTGGTAGATTGGAGAATTTGCAGTCTGTTAAAAAAAAATCCCACAGGACATTTAAAATAGTGAGATACTGAAGACAAGCTATTGCAGTCTCTCTAATTATCTCAATTGGTTTAAGAAAAAAAATCTAATTTTATAGAGGGTTTTGCCCATGTCAGTGCTTAGTGTTTCCTCCCCGTTGCAATATGACGGGCTTTGTAAAATGATGTCACAAATTAATGGAATCGGTTGGATGTTCCGAAGTTTAAAAAGGCTGCAGTGAGGTGTTAATGAGGTTGAACTTGGCACAGAAAGGCCAACTACTAAAAATGGACGCTGCCGGAGGGCTGCTTCCTTCAGTAGGGCCTAACTGTATCCTGACAAAAAATTGTGTTGCTGATGATTATTGCTCAGATCGCTCTTTCAAAGCTCAGGAGAATTAATGGAGTTCTCATTTACATATGGATCAAACTCCAGAGAAAGTTTGATCAGAATGTAGCAATGTTTCTCCTGAAAGTCCATAGAGGAAATAAAAATTATAAGACAGATATGAAACATTTGGTGATGTTCAGGACATCCTAGTATGGATTGAGGAAGTACATTATGGGATAATTTTATTTTTATTTTTACTATCCCAAAACTGTACTCAAAGATTTACATTCAAGGCTAAAGCCCGGATTTCACAGACAGGGCTTAGATTAAGCCAGGATTAGGCTTTAGTTTAGTTATGATATTTTAATAGCTTTTATAGAATGTTCCTTAGAGAAAAAGCATGTGAGACAAAGTTGATATTGCTATCTTAAGCCAAGTTCACAATACAGGATTTTAAGCCCGATTTGCAAATCATTGAGTTCGCCGACAGGTCAAGGTGTTGTCGCGTGCAAATCACGGGGGATTAGCGGGCGGTGAATGCTCGCCAATCTGTCAGTATTAAAGAGTCAACAATGCATCAAAGACGCTCTCAGACGCGTCGCAGAGCCCAGAAAATAACCAACCAACCAACCTTTTCCCAGCAACTAAATAAACCAACCAACCTTTTCCCAGCAACTTAAATAAACCAACCAACCTTTTCCCAGCAACTAAATAAACCAACCAACCTTTATTCCAGCAACTTTCCCAACCAGCCAACCAACCAACAAACCTTTTCCCAGCAACTAAATAAACCAACCGACCTTTTCCCAGCAATTAAATAAACCAACCAACCTTTTCCCATCAACTAAATAAACCAACCAACCTTTTCCCAGCAACTAAATAAACCAACCAACATTTTCCCAACCAGCCAACCAACCAACAAACCTTTTCCCAGCAACTAAATAAACCAACCGACCTTTTCCCAGCAAATAAATAAACCAACCATCCAACCTTTTCCCAGCAACTAAATAAACCAACCAACCAACCTTTTCCCAGCAACTAAATAAACCAACCAACCTTTTTCCCAGCAACTAAATAAACCAACCAACCTTTTCCTAGCAACTAAATAAACCAACCAACCTTTTCACCAACCAACCAACCAACGAACCTTTTCCAGCAACTAAATAAACCAACCAACCTTTTCCCATCAACTAAATAAACCAACAACCAGACCTTTTCCCAGCAACTAAATAAACCAACCATCCAACATTTTCCCAGCAACTAAATATACCAACCAACCAACCTTTTCCCAGCAACTAAATAAACCAACCAACCTTTTTCCCAGCAACTAAATAAACCAACCAACCTTTTCCCAGCAACTAAATATAACCAACCAACCTTTTCCCAGCAACTAAATAAACCAACCAACCTTTTTCCCAGCAACTAAATAAACAAACCAACCTTTTCCCAGCAACTAAATAAACCAACCAACCTTTTCCCAACCAGCCAACCAACCAACAAACCTTTTCCCAGCAACTAAATAAACCAACCAACCTTTTCCCATCAACTAAATAAACCAACCAACCTTTTCCCAGCAACTAAATAAACTAACCATCCAACCTTTTCCCAGCAACTAAATAAACCAACCAACCAGCCAACCTTTTCCCAGCAACTAAATAAACCAACCAACCTTTTTCCCAGCAACTAAACAAAGCAACCAGCCTTTTCCCAACCAACCAATCAACCAACGAACCTTTTCCCAGCAACCAAATAAACCAACCAGCCCTGCCTTTTCCAGCAACGAAATAAACCAACCGACCTTTTCCCAGCAACTAAATAAACCAACCATCCAACCTTTTCCCAGCAACTAAATAAACCAACCAACCAGACCTTTTTCCAGCAACTGAATAAACCAACCAACCTTTTTCCCAGCAACTAAATAAACCAACCAACCTTTTCCTAGCAACTAAGTAAACCAACCAACCTTTTCCCAACCAACCAACCAACCAACCAACCAACAAACCTTTTTCACAGCAACTGAGCATAAACCAACCAACCTTTTCCCTATCAACTAAATCAACCAACCAACAGAACCTTTTCCCAGCAACTAAATAAACTCAACCATCCAACATTTTCCCAGCAACTAAATATACCAACCAACCAACCTTTTCCCAGCAACTAAATAAACCAACCAACCTTTTTCCCAGCAACTAAATACAAATACCAACCAAACCTTTTCCCAGCAACTAAATAAACCAACCAACCTTTTTCCCAGCAACTAAATAAACAAACCAACCTTTTCCCAGCAACTGCAAATAAACCAACCAACCTTTTCCCAACCAGCCAACCAACCAACAAACCTTTTCCCAGCAACTAAATAAACCAACCAACCTTTTCCCTAGCAACTAGAATAAACTAACCATCCAACCTTTTCCCAGCAACTAAATAAACCAACCAACCAACCAACCTTTTCCCAGCAACTAAATAAACCAACCAACCTTTTTCCCAGCAACTAAACAAAGCAACCAGCCTTTTCCCAACCAACCAATCAACCAACCAACCTTTTCCCAGCAACTAAATAAACCAACCAGCCCGTTTTCCAGCAACTAAATAAACCAACCAACCAACTTTTTCCCAGCAACTAAATAAACCAACCAGCCTTTTTCCAGCAACTAAATAAACCAACCAACCAACCTTTTCCCAGCAACTAAATAAACCAACCAATCAACCTTTTCCCAGCAACTAAATAAACCAACCAACCTTTTCCCAGCATCTAAAAAAAAACAACCAACCAACCTTTTCCCAGCAATGCTAGATATCCAGAGCTGTCACACGACTTCGACAACCTCAGTGATGTTATAAGCTACAGCCAATCAGAGCAAGGCATGGGTTGAGGTCACATAGTAAATCTTATTTATTTTTTCAAACAGTTTGCAGTTTCTATCTGACATCCATATTCGTGTGTTGTGTTCTTCTTTTCTTCGCTGGGTATTGGCGCACATGCTGTTTCGCGTCATTTCCTGTTAATTTTATCGCATGATTTTTCGTGACAAAACGTGGTTTGTAGACAAGATAGAATCGTTATCGAGTTGTTGTCAACTCATGTAGTGCGTTACCTCCTGTTGCGGATCAATCATGTTGTGTCGTGTTGGGGGAACAGCTCAACACTCCTGATTTCACAGAGAGCAAGTCATGTAGTGTGAACCACACAGTTCAGCCAGGCATTTTAAAATCCTGTAGTGTGAACTAGGCTTTAGCAAATCTGAGAAAATGATCTCTTTTGTATATGAGACACATTTCTCAGAAGCAGAAGACGTATGCGAAAGTCTTTATCGCTGTCTGTTGTCTAGGAGAAGCAAATGAGATCTCGAACCATGTCAAAATCATGGTTGTTTGGGCTTGTATTTTTTACAAGATGCATCCAGTCA
Organism: Hybognathus amarus; assembly: GCA_030378365.1. Lineage (NCBI taxonomy): Eukaryota > Metazoa > Chordata > Actinopteri > Cypriniformes > Leuciscidae > Hybognathus > Hybognathus amarus. Next base: position 135,040 of record JAQIUQ010002992.1, on the reverse strand, counting down.
GTGTAAACCGCATGCGTGATTAAGCAGTCATCCCTCACAGCTGTCTCCACATCAGTGAAGCAGTTGCCAAGGCAAAGCAGTGGATCAGACAGCAGGTGCGTTCTGAACAGCAGCCACCGGCTCTTGTTAGACTTTCTTAAGTGGCGGGGAGGTCGGCACGGCGTCTCTCGTTGTTTCTTCTGAGGCGGTCCCGCTTATTGCGGCTCCACCGGTGAATAATTAACAGCTCACCTTTCCAGCCCAACAGACTCGCACTGGTTTCCAGCGGAGGAGGGAAGGTAATTAGACAGGGAACGGGGTCGGAAATACCACCACATACAGGCTGGAAGTTACAAACAGCGAACGCAACTGTAGCTGTAATAAACATTGGATTTGAGATGATGAGTCACATGGAAACATGATGAATGTGTTTGAGTTTGATGACATGTTGGGAAGTAGTTGCTTAATGAAATTGACTTGTTTCCAGTAAACATCTAAAAATCCTTAAAACAAGAGAAATATTCAATGGATTCACTTTTCATAGAATTTATCTTATATAAATGATATTTAGTCATTACACTGGCTGGCAGATTCTGTTAACTTGTTTATATACTTAAAGGAGTAGTTCACTTTTAAAAAAAACTTTTGCTGATCATTTACTCACCCCCATGTCATCCAAGATATCCAGGTACTCTATCTTCGTCAAAAGAAATTAAGGTTTTTGATGAAAACATTCCAGCATTTTTCTCCATATAATGGACTTACTGAGTACCAAACGGTTCAAGGTCCAAAAGTTTCAGTGTAAACTGCAAACTGTTCAAAGGGCTTTAAACGATTCCCACGACAAATAAGGGTCTTATCAAGCGAAACGATCACTCATTTTTAAAAAAAAAACAATGTTTGCGTTTTATGAGCTGCAAATGGTCGCGCTTGCTCTGTATTGTGATGCGCGTCGTGATTCTCCTGTTCGTTTATCGAAAATGAACAAATTTTTTTTGGGTCAATTTTGTTCATTCAACGAACCAAATGAGCGAGTTGACTCGGGAAAAGATTTTGTTCATTTTGATAAACGAGTTCGAACAGTCACGAACGGCTATCACAGAACAGAGCGATGTGACCATTTGAGCTTATAAAAACGCAAACTTTATTTATTTTTTTTAAATGAGCAATCATTTTGCTTGATAAGACCCTTATTCATCGTCTGTATCGTTTAAAGCCCTTTGAAGCTGCACTGAAACTCTAATTTGGACCTTGAACCATTTGGTCCTGGAATGTTTTCATCAAAAACTTAAATTTCTTTTCAAAAGACAGAGTTATCAAATTGTTCAATAATTTGGAGTCAGTGAGATTTTTTTTAATTCATCAATGATGCTTTCAATTGATCAAAAGGGATAATTAAGTCATTTATAATGTTACAAAAGATTTCTATTTCAAACAAATACTGTTCTTTCGAACGTCCCATTCATCAAATAATATTTAAGCAGCACGTGTTATCTACATTGATAATAATACAAAATGTTTCTTGAGCAACAAATCATCATCTCAAAATGAGTTCTGAAGGATCATGTGACACTGAAGAATGAAGTAATTCAGCTGTGCATCACAGGAATAAAGTAACATGTTAAAATATATTAAAGTAGAAATAGTAAAATGACAGTAAAAATATTGACAGTGTTTTGATCAAGTAAATGCAGCCTTGGTAATGTAGAGGCCAAGCTCAAACTTTAACCCTTTACCTGTCACCCCCTTTTTGGCATAATTGACATTAAAATGCACCATACAAACTTAAATGGTTGTAATTCAAGAATGCTTTGGAATATATACACAAGTTTGGTCTTGTTTTAAAGAAAACAATCAGCAGATTATTATCTGAAGTGAAAGCACTTCAAAATATGAAAGTATGAAAAAGTTATGGAAGTTATCATTTACAGTAAATAAAATATACTTTATTAATATATTTTTTTAATTTAAAATAAATATTTTACAAAATAGTTTTTACTATAAAAAGAAAGCTATATATCTAACCAAGTTGTGCTCCAAATTTAAAGTTGATATCACAAAAATTGAAGTACCCACGAGATTTTGTTAAGGCGTTATACCAAAAATAGCCACCGGGTGCCATTGAATTCCATTGAATTTAATTGTATGCATTTTGCCATAACAAATGAATAAATTTCTATCCAAATATCACTTCTGTCACTAAATATGGAACCTTGAGACTCAGACCTTTCTGACAATGTGTTTTGTCAAGATTAGAAAAGGTTTTGATAATAAATTATGAAAGATGATGCCCAAAGGGGAGGGGCCTAATAAAAATACCGTTTCTGATGGTAACGCAACATCCAATTTCAAAACGGTTTTCACAGGATGAATTCTGAGTTCGTAAGCTTTCAAATGATACCTAATTTATGATAACTACTAAAATATGTGATATAATAATATTAAAATAAAGATTTTTCTATATATAATATATTATACTTTTTAGAGGACTTCTTAACCTTACTTTTAAAAATATAATTTTATCTTTTTTATTGACAAATACTAGATTATGTTTTATTATGAACTTTTAGCACTAAAAACTAAAGTTTCAATTATTAAAAGTGTGTGCGTCGACTTTTTGTGACAAAGGTCAGAAACTCCTGTAATGATGTTGATTTTTTAGGCGCACTCTTGTCATAAATTCATATATTACTGTTCATTCCTAATTTGTAAGAAAAAGAAACAGCGCTAAAATATCTATTTAGGAGTCTTAGACCTTTCCAACGATATATAGTTTGTCATGACTAGATTACGATTTAATAGTAATATAGTGAAGTAAATTTAGGATGCCTGAATACGGGCAAGAGACAAGTTAAGGGGTTAAGCCCCTAGATGTTTCCTGAATTGAGTCAGTTCACTCACTTCTACCTTTAAAGTTGAATGAAACTCCAAGTCGTCTCTGCAGTTAAAACCATGAGTTTGGTTTATTTCCATCATATCGCCATATCCAGACAAACTTCTATCTGCATATATCCGACTTCGGACCTTGGCATCGGCGTGTGCTGCGGTGTACATGTGCGGTGTGTGGTCGAAAACTGTCTGTCCTATTTGATGCTAAGAGTGCTAATTGGCTCTTACAGTAAGCATAATAGACCAAATATTCAGAAGCTCTCAGAGGCAAGACCACCCAATAAACCCAGATTTGTGTCTTCTTCTCACATTGTTTTGCTTACATCTCTCAGGGCAAACTATGCCTTTTAGAATGAAGACACAGAATTGTTAACTTTAAATTTCCTCCTGATCTTTGGCACAGTACAAAAACAGACTACTCTGAAGTTGAAGAATATACATTATATCTTGTCAGATACTGACTGTCACATTATATTTATTATATCTGTCACATTGAAAATGAAAGGAATAAAGGAAATGCTGTCGTCATAGTTGCTGCCGTCTGCTAGAGAGAAAGGAAGCAAGGTCAGTTATCAGACGGGCACCTGCATTATTGTTGGCTGTGTGCCGGAACAGTACAGTCTACAGTATAGATCACATATCTGCTGTTCACACAAACCTACAGGTTACATCAGCACTGTCCGGTCTTGAGAACCCAAGATTGCCTTCCATTCCATGTCCGCTGAAAGAGAGCCACGTGAATACCATTTAAGGGTTATAGAAGACTTTCCGGTTTTTTAAATGTAAATGTTTTTCCGTTGATGAGCTCTTTTACAATACTGTATGTATGAATTGAAAACTGAGATGAGGTTTCATTTACGTGTAGCAATCGTATCCTGAACTATGTTACCATGGCAATGAAAATATTTATCTTATGGCAGGGATGCGTTCTGCAGACCAATCCAAGCTGTATTTAAATCAAGGAAGCCTGTGAAAGCTATCCGTTAACATTTTTTATTCATCTCCATGACTGTTGCGCTACTAGCACATAATCCCCCAGAAATTGAAGTTCAGCAGACAGATTTTTTTTGCAGCCAATCACCGTCGTAACTCAGAGGACACACCCCTCTTTTAGCATGGTTTGGCCACTTGTTATTCGAACAATAAAAAAAGGTTGTTTATTGGCATCGATGATTTCTTGAAGAACCTTTAAAGGAGTAGTTCACTTTTAAAAAACTTTTGCTGATCATTTACTCACCCCCATGTCATCCAAGATGTCCATGTCTTTCTTCTTCAGTCGAAAGAAATGAAGCTTTTTTTGATAAAAACATTCCAGGATTTTTCTCCATTTAATGCACTTCAGTGGTAACCAAATGGTTCATGGTCCAAAGACATGCAGAAGTTTCAGTGCAAACCGTTCAAAGGGCTTTAAACGATTCCAGCATAATGATCACAGCGAAACGATCGCTCATTTAAAAAATTAATAACAAAGTTTAAGTTTTATAAGCTCATATGCTCGCCTTGCTCTGTTCTGTGAAATGCCGCTCACTGACTCTCCTGTTCGAACTCGTTTATCATAGAATTAGCAAACTCCTTTTTACTAATCAATTCGTTCAGTTCGTTTCGTTGAATGAATCAAATGACTCGAAAAAAGATTAGTTCAGTTTTGACAAACGAGTTTGAACAGGAGAGTCACGCAAATCATCACAGAACAGAGCAAGGCGACCATCAGAGCTTGTAAAACTTAAACGTCTGTAGTCTTAAACTATCATTCCGCTTCATAAGACCCTTATTCATCGTCTGGAATCGTGTAAAGCCCTTTGAACAGTTTGTAGTTTGCACTGAAACTGTCTTTTGGACCTTAAACCGTTTGGTTACCAGTCAAGTGCATTATATGGAGAAAATGCTGGAATGTTTTCATCAAAAACCTTAATTTCTTTTAACTACTCCTTCAACGTCAATGGAACTGGGAAAATGACTAAAAACGCTGTATTCTTCTGCCAGGCCTTTAGATGGCGATGAAACACTATAGACAAAACGCTATTTACAAACTCATGACATCATCGTCTTCAGAGGCGTTTTTGTTGTTTACACAAAGACCGGTTTCAAAAACTTGCAATTCTAACGATTTTCAAAATCTTTTTGTGTTTTCAAGCACCCGAAACGCCGTTGTTGTGTAAACGAACAGTCAAAACGCATATCAAATTTTACATTTTTAGATGAAATGGAGTCATGTAAACAGTCCCTTAGGCATAAATCTCTATAGGCACAGGCTAATGGGTCATTTGCAGTCTTCAAGCAATCACGTCATTAGCGACATGGCACAAGCCGATTGGCCTCTGCAGTCCCTTGGAGCCACCTGCAGTTTGCTCCAAACATGGCTCAGTGTTTTCTGTTGGCTAGTCTTAGTGCACTACAGTTCCTCTGAAACCCTCCACGCCAGCTATTTTTGGTTTCCCAGAACTTTTCAATGAAGGGGCAGTCTGAAAAGAAACTTTTTTAAGTGTAAAGAACATTTCAAAAAATATAGAGAACCCCTTTCTGACTATAAAGAAGCTTTTGTGGGAATGCAAAGGTTATATACATGCTAAAAGTTTTTAGAAGTGAAACCATCAATGCCTATAAAGAATCTTTATTTTTAACAGTTCAACCAGAACAGACTGGAGAACAAATTCTGTAATAATGAAAACATTTATTGATGGCCCAGCAAGCAATAAGTTCTTTGGCGTCTTACCCGCCCATAGTCGGATCCGAGGGTTCGGACTCGTACCCTGGGAGGTATAGGAAGGGATCGTCCTCAGTGGTGGTGGGGAGGTTGGAAGGGAAGGAACCATCTTGGAGGTGGTGGGGAGGATGGAGGTCAATGGAAGCGTCAGCATCTGCGAACTCAAACACGTGTAACAATACCGGTCTTTTATACTGCAAGTATTAGACATGATTGGATAGTTGAGAAGGTAATTAGTGAAGCAGACAACTTGAGTCTTCCTGGTTGAACTTAACGCTAAAGCTTCCATTGTAAAGAAAAATATATTTTAAGAAATATTCACTGAAAGGTTCTTTGGGGAGCCAATCATTCTTATGTGGCATTGCTGCGAAACAGCCTTTTTTATATTTTTTTGTCATTGGAGTGAAACAAATACAATGACTGGCTGAGTGACTGGCGCAGCAGACGACTTTTCTGCCCAGTTGCAGAAACACTGAACATGCCTGTTTTTGGAACGATTAAGGAGCAAATAATCTCACAAGCAAATGCTACATTAGAGTGACAGATCCGTCTCCGGATTAATGCATCAAGAGAGGGATTTAACCTCGAGAAGTGCATGAAGTATCCGATTGTGGTTCAAAGGCCCTGACAATCACTCTTACAGCTGCTTAAAATGACTAGAGCAGTCAGTTGTTTTAGACTTAGTTGGGATTGCCCAGCAACATCATCTTATTAAGTAAGTAAGACGTGAGACAGACAAAATAAGTATTTTATTCAAAAACATCTTAACTTTATCTTAAAGGGATAGTTCACTTTGAAATTAATTTTCTGATATGTTCTAGCTTACCTCAATGGCATCAAAGATGTAGGTGTCTTTGCTTCCACAGTATTTTCAATTTTTTATAATTTATAGAAAATGTAGAAAAGTTAACATTGGTTAACAAAGGACATCTTGGATGCCCTTGATGAAAGCTAAAACATATCAAAAATTAATTTCAAAGTTAACTATCCCTTTAAGGTTAACCTCATTTTGCGCGCTCTATCAATTCACTGGTGCCCAAAAAAAGCACTTCTTAAAACCGCTGAACTCGCAGATTGCGTAGGTTATTATGGAAAAGGATCTGTACTGTGTCCGTGTTCTTTAGAACACCAATGGGAACAACATTGTCGAATACGATCGATGCAAAAAAAAAAATAACGTAAAAAGCATAACCTCGATCTTTAAACCCTCAGATATGAATTGATCCGAAACTGTGTACGTTAGCTTGGACACACTTGGACAGAGTTAGCATATAAAAACAGACTAGCGTGGAATGATATTTTAAGTAAGTGTGTTTACCACAGTTCATCCGAGCCAAGAAAACAGAAACAGTCTTTCAGAGATTCTACACCATGTTTGTTGCCAATGTTCTTGCGAGTTTCTGTCATCACCGTTGCTGATTGAGAGAATGAGTGCCACTAACATGGGCCACTCTCCACTCCATTTGAGGTCCTATTTAAGGCTGTTGTTTTTATACCCATAAATACCTTGAGTATGGGAGTGCACAATGCTCCATGTTGGCAAGTGCTGCTCTTCACCGGCAAAGCTTGGACAAGGGGATGGGTGTCAAATAAACCTAGCAGTATACGAGCCCTTCCTCATAACCGCTTGAGAGGCCATCCTGTGTGCTTTTTAATTTATCTCATTCAATGTACTGCGTGCAGAACAAATGCTGCTTAAGTGACTGAGAGTGACGCGACAAGCACCCGAGAAACTCTTGTCTTTGAAATCGACACGTTTCTGATAAAGTAGACTGGGGTTTGATGATAATCAGTAGCCGTTATGTTGGTTTTATTCAGGTTTTTACTGTCTGAGTAGAAACCAATCCAGTAGCATGGAAAGAAATTCTTTTTGGCGGCAGAGGTGTGTGCGAGCTATGGCATTTACCAGCTTTAACCCAGCCGAAGCGTCACATGGCCTCTTGTTAGCAAATTCAAAATAATTTTTCCTGAAGCTCACATGGTGATTTTCACCTCATTGAGTGGTGTGAAAGGGATGTATGACCATCCAGTGAATATTAGTTTCTGTTCCTCTCATGGGCTCTATGCACAACTGCACTGACTTCCCGACCTTCAGCCGGCTCCCTTGTTTCCCTGTCTGCCATTATTGGACAATTCTGATTACTCCAGGTGGCTGCTTGACCCTCAGTAGTCACGGCAACAATAATCAGACACACCTGAATTCATCAATGTGCCCAATAATGCCAGACAGGAAACAAGAAGCTGGCTGAAGTTCAGGAAGTAGTGGAGCTGTGCATAGAGCCCATTCCCGCTCCGCTTCAACTCCCTACGGTGGCCAACGTAGTCCAAGATTACCATGGCTTCCAGTTTGACCTCGTCCATGAGTGTTTACTCAAACGTAAACGCGAAAGGCGAAGCTCTGAATGAACGGGTATGTCCCTCTTTGGCTGATGTACTTTCAAGATGGAGGGGCAACATGGTGACCGACCTTAGAACCCCTTACCCGCATGTAGGGACGGGTATCGTCTCAATCTGAATCGACTCTGATTCCAATTCCGCATTCCTTGTTTCCGATTCCGGCACCTGAATCGATCTCCACTCTGATTCTTTTAAGAGGTAGGGTCAAACGAGTTTGTCAGCTGAACCCTGCTAACCAACGGTCTTTCTGAAGGAAAATACTTCTCTCCCAAGGAAATACTCCTTCTGTCACAAATACTCCTTTTGTTAGAAATTCTGCATTTTGCAGCGATTTCGTGATTTTTAGAAAGTGAAGCCACACTTTTGGACCGTCGACATAAGCTGACTCATGTTCGACTCGCTGCGGTTATGCCAGCACTTCCGGTAGACGCTTCTTCATTGGTGTTGTTGCCAGCCGGTTCTTCTTCTTCCGGTCGGCAGACTGTGAAGTATCGAAACTAGGAATCGAAATTTTAACTTTCTGAACGAATTCTCAGGAAAAACGAAAGTTAGACCCGGTGTTCGAATCCAGCTTCGAATTCGAGACTCCGACCTAATTCCTCCTTGGTATGTATTTTCAAAGGCATATTATACACTCACCAGAATACTTTATTACTTGAACGAAGTAAATATACATTAATGAGCACATATATTTTTGAAAAGAACTAAGTGTTTTTAGCTAAGAACAAACTAAAAGAGTTAAAACAGTGTAGCTTTAAAAGGGAACAATATGTAAATACGCTATACCGAAAAGGTAAAATAAAATCATTTATGACGATGAATTGTTTTCAATGTACTGTTAGCCCTAAGTGGGTCTATGACATGAGAAATTAAATTTGCCTTGATCCTCTTGACATATAAGAGGAAGTCTTTGGACCATTAAAACATCCTGCGAGTTTCAACAGCTTGAAACATTTTCCCTCATTATAAACAGAGCATTTATTTTAATTGTAGCTCCAAAACCAGCTTGTTTTGATATTGGCTGACCTGCTAAGACTCACAAGGGCAAACACATTTGCATATGACTTTGCCTCCAGAGCAAGACATCGTCGTAATAGCAAAACATCATCAAACCATAGGCTCCGCCCACTGGCGTTCAGTCGCTTTTGTCATCTTGCGCATTCCATTGACAAATCAGATTCCTCTAAGGACGCTGAGTTTAGAGTGCACTCTCATAGACTGAAGACTGCCCAGACGTCCAGTTATTTGACGTCTTTTGACCATACGCTTAATTTATACCTTTTAAGGGCTCTCTGAAACGCCGGTCACAGATGGTCGCCACCGGACCTGCAACTCTCACCCCAGACCTAAACCTGTACCCACTCGTTAAAGGTAAAGCGTCAGTTGAGAATGATCGTCCCAGGATCGTCATGTAACCGCCGTCTAGGGGGATATTGAACGTATGTTCAAAAGACGTCCCTAAGACGTCATTTATTTTGACTTCTCTATTTGACATCATTTATTTCGAAGTTTAGTTTATGAATTGATGACCATTTTAAAATCGAAGTAATCTCTTGAGCTATCAAGTACTCTAAATATGTCCATGTTTCTCCAGGTTCGTAAACTCATACAATTCCATGGGCAACCTCGTAGACCCTTCTTATGGGTCCTCTTTAACCAATGGTGCATCTACTGTCATGGTCCAAAGACACGATTTTAAGCAAAGCCACTCTGTTCATTTATGCTCTTCTGCTCTGAGCTATTTGAAGTTCCTCAGCTAGCTCAGCCTAAGATGGGCAGATGTCCTCTCACAAACTGCACATCCTGTAGTCTGACATACATAATTATTCAGATCGAGCGCATCGTATTTTAAATGCTAATTTATCTCTCGTCATTCGCCTGCTGCTGGGTTCAGTGCTGCACAGTGTGACACTGATTCTTAATCTCCATACGGGTAATACGGGCAGGTCTCCACAAAGCAGCGGGAGACAGATTACATCAAACATCTGATTTGGATGCTAAACTTGGCGAGCTTGGGTTCCCTTTGATTTCAGTGACGACAATGCAGACAGTACCCAACAATGCAAGCTGTGAGTACAAATGTGGGCGCTCAATGCGTGCAGCGCAATTCGGATGTGACTGGTGGCGCTTATTAAAGCTGCGGCGCTGGAAAAAGTGTAAAGCTTGTGCCATTTGATGTCAGGTCATCTACTGCTGCTCTCTGCGAGTACTGCAGGTAGATAAGATGTTTTTCCTTTAACGTTACATCAAGGGCAAAAATAAAACAGATGAATATGGCCATTTGCAGAATGCAATGATTGAAAACCGAAAGCAAAAGAAACAATTTCAGCTCATTTTATGTACGGTACAACTGGTGCAGGCATCTTGGCTCTCGACAACTCAATGGTTACAGTGTGTTTTTCTAATGACCAGATAGTCAGCCTCGTAAAATTGGTCTTTCCATTGAGGGAAAAGGACTCTGGAGAATAGCAGGAACACACCGATCCAATCTGAGATCCCTCCTCCATTCCGCACTGTCGAAGCGGGATGTTGCTTTCCAAATGACAGTTTGCCTCCGCCGTATAAGTCGGGTAGTTCACGATGATGACGCACACTATGTGGTGCCACGCTCGACCAGTTTGCCATGACACATGGGAGCTAATTTCAAGTACACCCGCTGGGCATATCGGACACCCTGAACCCGACACATTGGCCTCTTGTGCCTGTTCTATGAACCCATTATGTTGTGTACCTAAAGCTGTCTAGCACAGTTTCCAAGACACATATAAGCACTGTAAAAAATACATCTATAGAAAAAGGTACTGGACATTTTCTGCTGGGAAATTATCCATGTGGAAACTCTCATTTATGTCAAGCTTAACGTTCACTCATTGGTTGTGAATTACAATCTCCAAAGCTAACCAGCAATAGATCTGCTGTAGTATTGAGCCCTCAGAGTAAAAAAAAAAGAAAAGGTAATTCGTGAGATAGTCACATTGATTATCACAATTGTGTTTATAGAGTGAAACAAAATGTGCTTTCCCCCTCACATATGTGATTTTTTTAGATATAATGCTGTAATTTTGAGCTATAAAGATATATAGTAAGACATTTTGTAAGTAAAGTCACGGTTATGAGAAATTGCGATAAATTATAAAAATTCCCCAAATAGCCTGTTTCAGCTTACAAAAAAATTATTGTGAGAGTTTCAAATATGTAGTCGCATTGTGAGATGTAAAGTTATAATTTTAATTTATAAAATTTCTATTTCAAGATATTTTTTTTAGATACAAAGTAAAAATTATAATTTGCTCCCCACAATTACGAGGGGCAATAAAATCGGAATTGTAATAAAAAGTTGCAATTGCGATATATAAAGTCAAAATTGAAATAAATTAGATAGTCGCAGATACACATTAGTTCCAATTGAAACCCTGTATGGAAGCCTGTTTCCATTAAATATGTAATTGTGAGATAGTTTCAAATAAGAAATAGTCACATTGTAAACACACAACAACGATGTAATACAATTAGAAAAGTTTTTCCAATGTGTTTTTTGCATACAGACAAAAAACTAAAACAAAAATCCCACTTTACATGGTCCGCGAAAACGAATAAAACGCTGTAATATTCATGCCAGTCCAGTAGATGGCGATGTCACTTTGTAAAGAAACACTACGCACCTTTAGACTTAACACATAATACAAATCGCATCACCGTTTTCTCAAATTCGTGGTTTTGTAGGTTACACAGAGACGATAAAGTTATTGTTTTTTTTTAAAAACGTGCACTTTAAATCCCGTTTTCAAAAGTTAGCATTTTAAGGGTCGCAAAAGGTCATTGTCATGTGATAATGATAATGATAAATTATAATTTGCTCCCCACAATTACGAGGGGGCAATAAAATCGGAATTGTAATAAAAAGTTGCAATTGCGATATATAAAGTCAAAATTGAAATAAATTAGATAGTCGCAGATACACATTAGTTCCAATTGAAACCCTGTATGGATGCCTGTTTCCATTAAATATGTAATTGTGAGATAGTTTCAAATAAGAAATAGTCACATTGTAAACACACAACAACGATGTAATACAATTAGAAAAGTTTTTCCAATGTGTTTTTCGCATACAGACAAAAAACTAAAACAAAAATCCCACTTTACATGGTCCGCGAAAACGAATAAAACGCTGTAATATTCATGCCAGGCCAGTAGATGGCGATGTCACTTTGTAAAGAAACACTACGCACCTTTAGACTGAACACATAATACAAATCGCATCACCGTTTTCTCAAATTCGTGGTTTTGTAGGTTACACAGAGACGATAAAGTTATTGTTTTTTTAAAAAAACGTGCACTTTAAAACCCGTTTTCAAAAGTTAGCATTTTAAGGGTCGCAAAAGGTCATTGTCATGTGATAATGATAATGATAAATTATAATTTGCTCCCCACAATTACGAGGGGGCAATAAAATCGGAATTGTAATAAAAAGTTGCAATTGCGATATATAAAGTCAAAATTGAAATAAATTAGATAGTCGCAGATACACATTAGTTCCAATTGAAACCCCTGTATGGAAGCCTGTTTCCATTAAATATGTAATTGTGAGATAGTTTCAAATAAGAAATAGTCACATTGTAAACACACAACAACGATGTAATACAATTAGAAAAGTTTTTCCAATGTGTTTTTCGCATACAGACAAAAAACTAAAACAAAAATCCCACTTTACATGGTCCGCGAAAACGAATAAAACGCTGTAATATTCATGCCAGGCCAGTAGATGGCGATGTCACTTTGTAAAGAAACACTACGCACCTTTAGACTGAACACATAATACAAATCGCATCACCGTTTTCTCAAATTCGTGGTTTTGTAGGTTACACAGAGACGATAAAGTTATTGTTTTTAAAAAACGTGCACTTTAAAACCCGTTTTCAAAATTAGCATTTTAAGGGTCGCAAAAGTCATTGTCATGTGATAATGATAATGATAAATGATAATTTGATCCCCACAATTACGAGGGGGCAATAAAATCGGAATTGTAATAAAAAGTTGCAATTGCGATATATAAAGTCAAAATTTAAATAAATTAGATAGTCGCAGATACACATTAGTTCCAATTGAAACCCTGTATGGAAGCCTGTTTCCATTAAATATGTAATTGTGAGATAGTTTCAAATTAGAAATAGTCACATTGTAAATACACGACAACGATGTAATAAAATTAGAAAAGTTTTTCCAATGTGTGTTTTTCGCATACAGACAAAAGCAAAACAAAAATCCCAGTTTACAGTGTCCACGAAAACAAATAAAACGCTGTCATTCATGCCAGGCCAGTAGATGGCGATGTCACTTTGTAAAGAAACACTACGCACCTTTAGACTGAACACATAATACAAATCGCATCACCGTTTTCTCAAATTCGTGGTTTTGTAGGTTACACAGAGACGATAACGTTATTGTTATTCGATAACGATCGTCGATCGTTATCGACGAGAACGTTGACGTTATTTAAAACGTGTTTTAAACCCGTTTTCAAAAGTTAGCGTTTTAAGGGTCGCAAAAGGTCATTGTCATGTGATAATAATAATGATAAATGATAATTTGATCCCCACAATTACAAGGGGGCAATAAAATCGGAATTGTAATAAAAAGTTGCAATTGCGATATATAAAGTCAAAATTGAAATAAATTAGATAGTCGCAGATACACATTAGTTCCAATTGAATGGAACTGTATGGAAGCCTGTTTCCATTAAATATGTAATTGTGAGATAGTTTCAAATAAGAAATAATCACATTGTAAACACACAACAATGTTGTAATAAAATTAGAAAAGTTTTTCCAATGTGTGTTTCGCATACAAACAAAAAATCACACTTTACATGGTCCGCGAAAACGAATAAAACGCTTTAATATTCATGCCAGGCCAGTAGATGGCGATGTCACTTTGTAAAGAAACACTACGCACCTTTAGACTGAACACATAATACAAATCGCATCACCGTTTTCTCAAATTCGTGGTTTTGTAGGTTACACAGAGACGATAACGTTATTGTTTAAAAAATCGTGCTCTTCTGAAACTCGTTTTCAAAAGTTAGCATTTTCAGGGTCGCAAAAGTCATTGTCATGTAAATAAATGCCCTAAATGTACAAAAAGTTTTCCGTTTTTAGTTAAAGTGTCTTGTAAACAGCCCCTTAAAGGGATAGTTCACCCAAAAATGAAAATTAAGTCATTGATTACTCACCCTCATGCTGTACCAACCCCGTAAGACCTTCGTTCATCTTCGGAACACAATGAAGATATTTTTGGGATTAAAAAGGATTGAAACTTTACGGCCCAGAAAGTAATTGAAGAAAATGTTTAAATATTCCATGTGACTTCAGTGGCTCATGTATAAGTTTATCAAGCGACGAGAATACTTTTTGTGCGGAAAAACAACAAAAATAACGACTTTATTTGACTATTCCTTTTCTTCCTTCTGGGCCTGAGATGAGAGCATTTCCACTACGCATGCGCGAGAACTACGTTATTTTTCTACTACTTCTTGTTCAGTTTAACCCTTTAAGTAACAATTGTGTTGAACTACTGGATTCCACCTCAGATAAGCGTGACATCACTATTAGTGTGCGGACCCTGAAATGGTCCCTGACACAAATCCACAAGAAACACATTCGTAAAGGGTCTTTGTTTGTACATGAGGTTTAACTTCACACACAGTAGCAGTTAATTTCCTGTCTCATATGTCCCCCGTCACATAAAGCACACATCTAGTATGCAGCGGAGGTGTTCTGGTGCCGTCATATCTGTAATTTATCATGGCCACATTCCTTCCCCCCCCCATTTCCCATCATCTCACTCCCACACATCGAAACACTCCCACACATCCAATGTTCCTCACCAAATGTCTCCTACAAACATTTATTCATGCCAAACCGTCAGTCCTTTTCATAATAAACAAGACATCACAATATGGACTGTGGAGTTTAATATAATAACGGACTGTCTGTCAAAAGCACGGATGGAGTGTTTGTTTAACCAGCAGGGGTCAGTGTGGTCTCATCCACACACTCACACACATGCACACACATGTACAGTACTCTGAGGCAGTTGAAGCCAAACGTAGCCCTCTTAACAGATGCCCTGTGTGAAATAATTCATACGGAAGCCTCATCCAGCACAATGGCCTCCACGTCTCTGCTGGAGCTCTGAGTTCAGTGTTGAAGACTCAGAGCTCGTCTCTTCCTCCACAGTGCATGCGAACTTCGTGTTTAATTCATTTGTGTAACTTCAATTTGAGGGAAACGAAGACAAAACAATATCACAGCACGAGACATATTTTAAAATTCTGTTACGCTTGTTTGCCCTGCACACAGCCTCTGTTTTGTGAGGGTGGGATGTTTTTTGGGCTGAAAAATTGGAACACGTTCCAAAAAGCTGAGTTCGAAAGGAACATAAATGTGGTGGAATATGTTGTTGCATATCTGGATGGAAGTCAAATTACTTGCATGGTCTGTTTGATGGCCTTAAGCTGGTCTTCCAGCCTGGTCAAGCTGGTCTTCAATTGGTCTCCCATTTTAGGGTGCCCAAAACCCCCTATAAAACCAGACAACACAGATCAGTCTGACCTTACCTAGATGGGAGAGCATCAAAGACCAGATAGGCTGGTTTAAAAAAAAGTTTCTGCGGGTTATAATGAAACTATTTTAGATTGTGGTTTCATTGTTGCTATTACAGTCAGCATGAAATTCAATTCATTAATGCTTTTTTCTGGACTTATTGTGCACGTAATCAACATTATTCTGAAAAAATTAAACGCTTTTCCTTTTCAGATTATCTCCAAGCCCTTTTGTTGTATTTTTTTTTAACCTTGCACCATTTTTTACTCTTAAAATTAATTCCATATGGATAAAATCAGGTCAGAAGAAAAGAAAAAAGTGTACATTTAAAACCCAAATTGGCCTCAGATGCAGGACAAAAAAGATAACAATAATTGAACAGAGAATGAATTGTGCCTGAATAAGATCTGGGTGTGTTTCCCGTACAACGACATAGTTCGCTGCTTCACTACCATAGTACGATGCATCAATTGGAGAAATCAACTAGCTAGTCACGACTGTTTCCCGAAACCCATTGTCGCAAAGTATCGTTCAACCACATTGGTTTCGCACGTGGTGGAATAATAACTACCTTTAATGAAACTGTTTGAGATCCAATTAACGCCAAATTTTTTAATATAAATTACAAACATGTAATCTGAGGACTATTTCTAATTGTTCTCAGTTATTTTGCTTTATTACCAGACTCAATATTTGGCTCGTTCTTGCATAGTAGAGCATGTTCGCACATGCGCACTCTTCAAACACGTTACTTTAAAATTGAAATCTTTTGACAAACTAAAAAACGTAAATTCATAAAAGGCATCGGTTGTACTAAATGTCAGATTGCTTATTTTGCTCAAGATAAGGATTTATTACGTCCAAATGTCATGCAATATAGAAACGATGCTTCTAACCACAGGTCGAGAGCTGTCGTTCAAACCACACAACTTTGCGATGCTGACTCGTTAAACTATGCTGATAACGACGGAACTTGCGACAATAGTTGGCTAACGATGCTTTCGGAAACGCACCCCTGACTAGTTGAACATTGTATTGTTTATTAATAAATCTGTAATCCCAGATTGCGTACTTTACTATTCTCTGTAAAATCAGTCCTAAATTGAATATTCAGATGCATATGAATTTGCATATTAATTTGAATTTATCTTATTTCAGACGTAAAAGGCATGGATTGAAAATTCACCATAATCTTTTTTTATAATTGCATCTCATTGAACCAACAGTGAACGACTTACGTATTTATGCAGAGGTTTCATAAAAAAAACAACCCATCAACCGATTTTCTGATGAAACGTCAGTCTTCTCTCTGGTGACGAATGCCAGATTTCTCCAATGATTTAGGCCACGTTTACACATAGCCGGGGTATTTAGCAAAACAAATATTTTCCCCTCTCCGTTTTCAAAAATAACATCGTTCACACACCCGCATAAATACGCCGTCGAGCGCCATCATAACTATGCCAAACCTATTGGCGGCAGTGTAGGGGTTAAGGATAAAGCCATGCAAGCCGATCAGAATCCCAGAATCGACAAGAGAGAACCTAAAACGCCGTTTCTCCCACTTCACACGACAAAAAATATCTGCGTTTTCAAAAATCTCCACTTTGCCCGGAGTTTTTAGAAAAAATCGTTTTCAGTGATAAAAACGGCGTTTTCGTGTAAATGAGAGGGCAAAACACAGAGAAATATCAGCATTTTCCCATCGTGTAAACGGGCCTTAGTCCGTTTACGGCCTGCCCCTTTCAAGCAGTCGACTGCAAGTTCACATTCAGATCCGCTTCCATCCAATCAGCAACTGTTGAAGTGAACCACTTTCCCCTTTTTAAAAAAAATTTATAATAATCCGTTAATCTTGGATGTACTACCTCACAAGATGGAAAAAAAGATCTGTTATTTTATTAGGACTTTTACTGTAGCTCATTGATCATTTAGACTGTTATTGGTGCAATTTGATAGAGATCGATTAAATCACTTCTGGAGGTTTTAGATTCTTGAAAGAGGTTCAAAGGTGTCAAAATTCTCACCTGACTGAGGAGGAAACAGACTTTAATAATGTGTTGTCATCCTGCCATGAAATCCAGCGATCTCTCTCTCTCTCTCTTCTCTCGCTCCCTCCCTCTTGGCGAGTGTTGGTGGTTAGTGAAGCCTGTACTTCAGCAGACTGAGTGCCAGAATGACAGAGAAAAGTGCCAGCAATCTGGTCTTTCTCAGCCACAACACTGAGAGAGCCATACTGAGCAACACCCCCATCAAACACCTCCACAGTTTCATCTTAACTACCGAATTATCACATCTGTTTAAATCAGAATGGTTCTGAATCCTTCATTTGCCAATGCCCTTGACAGAAAATGCTAAAATTTTAATAAGATGAACGAAAAATAAATAAATAAATTGATATTTATTTTGTAATGTTTGAAAACTGTTTATAACTGATTGGTATCTTTACAGAAATGCTATGAGGCTGGAAGTATGAAACATGGTACAAGGTTTAATTGGTTAGTATGGTCCAGTTAACCCCTGTTGGTAGAAACCGTAACTACAACTTATAAGAGAAAAAGAAAATCCTTCTCAATTGACTGGCGTTCAAAAGAACCCATGACTAAATAGTTTGCCTCATTTTCGATTGGTATTGTTTTAACCAAACAAACCTCATCCCAATTTCTATACTTCAACTGTGCACTTAAGTATGTACTTTTGAGTAAGTAGTAGGGCATACCAACAAGGAATAATATTGTCTTGAATCTTTGTGTACTTTTTGAGTTCACATGTAAGCATTAGCATTGAGTAAGTAGTAGAGCATACCAACAAGGAATAATATTGTCTTGAATTTTTGTGTACTTTTTGAGTTCACATGTAAACATTAGCATTAGCATCTAGCTAAATTTGTTTACATTCTGTTGCAGCTTTAGTTTTACCTCCTCACCATGTTTAACTAATTAAAAATGTTAACAGATATCCATCACAAATATTAGCTAATATTATTAACACTTTGCACCACTGATGAGAAAGTGTGAAATGATAATCGCTAACAACACTCTGTACTATGGATGAGGTGTTTGGCTAATATTGCAACATTTCACACTACGAATGAGGAGGTGTGAGGAATTTAACAACACCTTGCACTAATGATGAAGAGTTTGGGCTTATATTGCTCCTCGAAAATCCACTGGAACACTAGCTGGGCACCAACAGCGTACTATGATTTGATATGCACCAATCTTGTATACTATTTCGGATGGAGTCATGTTTTACCAAAGCTAGCTCCTTTGGAAGTGTCAGGTGTTGTGGCCAATTTCGAGGGGGACATCCAGTTTTTTTAAATAGGAATCTTTACATTTAGGAGTTTCATGTGTGAGCGAAAAAAGTTTTCGATTGTGTTCATGTTGGTCATGCAAACTGGCCAATGGACAATTACCAATTTCACTGAAATGTCACTCATGTTATTGCACCTTGACTTTAAACACATTAGTGCTCATTATGGTGTGTATATTCAAAATCTTCCATACCAGTTCAGTCAGAATAAACAGATGCAACTTTATTAAATTTGCTTATTAAAGGAGTAGTTCACTTTAAAAAAAACTTTTGCTGATAATTTACTTACACCCATGTCATCCAAGATATTCATGTCAAAAAGAAATTAAGGTTTTTGATGAAAACATTCCAGGATTTTTCTCCATATAATGCACTTTACTGGTAACCACACAGTTCAAGGTCCAAAAGACAGTTTCAGTGCAAACTAAGGCTTTAAACAATTCCAGACGATGAATAAGGGTCTTATCAAGCGAAACGATCGCTCATTTAAAAAGTAAATAACAAAGCTTAAGTTTTATAAGCTCAAATGCTCACCTTGCTCTGTTCTGTGATGCGCGTTCGTGACTCTCCTGTTTGAACTCGTTTATCAAAATGAACAAATCTTTTTTCAAGTCATTTGGTTCATTCAATGAACGAAACGAACGAATTGACTCGGAAAAAGTAAGTAAAGGAAAAAATGTATTAACAATGGAATAGTTTTTCCATTATATTTTTCACGTACAGACGACAATGTTGTGAAAATCGAACCATGTGGATCCCGAAACGACTAAAACGTTGTGTTATGCATGCCAGGCCATTTGTTGGCGATGTCACTTGGTAAAGAAACACTACAGACTGAACAATTGATATGCATGCGCATGCAGTCATCTTTTTTCGTATTTGTTGTTTACACAGAGACAATAACGGTATAGCTTTCAAAAACTTTTTCAAAACCTGATTTCAAAAGCTTGCATTTTCAGGCCCCGTAAAATGCCATTGTCTTGTAAATGAACAGCCAAAATGCATGAAAAGCTCAGTGTTGTGTAAACGGCCCCTAAGTAAGGCATGCAGTTGTTTTCAGCTGTGGAATTGAGACTAATGACCAGGTGCATAGTCATTGAAATCCAATGCCATCTCTCCAGCACAGCTTCTCCCACAATGCATTATAAAATAAACAACAATAAGTTGTAATATACAACCCTGACTTATCCTTATAAAAGATTTGCTCTCTTACTATTTGATAGAGGTTTTCTCAGTACTGTGCAGATGGGGTTGTTCTGATCTGTAAGCGAGGTTGTGACCATGCCAGTCTCCTGTCTGCACAGATTGGTTAACCAGATGCTTGTTGTGGTGTCGTCTAGACGGCCAGTTAGGGAAAACGGTGAAGAGGAAGTGCACATCAAACCAGAAGAAATCAATGCCGTTCCTTCTTGACAGGAGACTTGAGAATGAGCAAGATTAGTTTAATTGGCTAACGATCTAAAAGCCCCAGTTAGAGTCTAATCCTCAGCGAGTGGCCCGAGCCTCGGCTGGATCTGGCCTCCAGATCCGGAAGCAGAGTAAAAGAAAGAGACTTCCAAATCAAAGTCTCTCAGACAGGCTAATGCTGTTAGCATCAATAGCATCTGCTAAGAGACTTTTAATGCTGTGGGGTGGGGGGTGGGGGTGGGGGGTGGTGATCTCAGACAACACTTTTGTTATGCAAGGCTGAAATTCGTTAACTATACATTTAAGATAACATTTGTAAAGTCTTACATGAGAAAAAGAAAATGTAAGGGATAATGTACAGCCATCCCTAAAGGGGTTTATTTTGCATTAATGACCGTCTGGCTGTTCATTATCCCGCTCATTACACAGCTACTTGCCAAAGAAATAAATACATGGACATGAAATATTGATTTTGAGTTGAAGTTATTTTATTACCTTTGTGAATTAGCTTAAAGCTATTGCTAAGAAAAATAGTATCAATTAACCTAGAACCAGACAAACACTATATTAATCTGTATTGTTGTTCTGCACTCCATGGATTTTAAAGTTGCAGTCATTGTCTGTTTTTAGTAGTTTAGCGATGTATGTCACTTTCAACTAAACTTTCTGTATACCATCATCACTGTATTCGTCAGAGCTCATTTCCCAGATTTAGCATCTGGCTCGTATTTGCCATCAAAACTATCACTTTCAACATGTACAAAATCAATATTTTGATCACTGACAGAATCTTCACCATATCTACCTTGTGGAATAAAGGTGAATTGGAATTAAGTCATCAAAAATTCAATTATTTTTGTGAATAAAACATATACTTAGACTGTTACACACCTCAGGTTGTTATCGACCCTATACAATTTTTACCAAAAAATGTATAATGTTATAATTTTTTTCTTGTTATGTTTTTAAAATGATTGAGGAATACTAAGTTTGATGTCTATCTTTAAAAATTGGCACTTAAAAGTGTGCCAAGAAAACATCCCCCACACCATTACACCTCCACCACCAGCCTGCACAGTGGTAACAAGGCATGATGATCCATGTTCTCATTCTGTTTACGCCAAATTCTGACTCTACCATCTGAATGTCTAAACAGAAATCAGACCAGGCAACATTTTTCCACTCTTCAACAGTCCATTTTTGGTGAGCTCTTGCAAATTGTAGCCTCTTTTTCCTATTTGTAGTGGCGATGAGTGGTACCCGGTGGGGTCTTTTGCTGTTGTAGCCCATCCGCCTCAAGGTTGTGCGTGTTGTGGCTTCACAAATGCTTTGCTGCATACCTCGGTTGTAACGAATGGTTATTTCAGTCAAAGTTGCTCTTCTATCAGCTTGAATCAGTCGGCCCATTCTCCTCTGACTTCTAGCATCAACAAGGCATTTTCGCCCACAGGACTGCCGCATACTGGATGTTTTTCCCTTTTCACACCATTCTTTGTAAACCCTAGAAATGGTTGTGCGTGAAAATCCCAGTAACTGAGCAGATTGTGAATTACTCAGACCGGCCCGTCTGGCACCAACAACCATGCCACGCTCAAAATTGCTTAAATCACCTTTCTTTCCCATTCTGTTCCCCAGTTTGGAGTTCAGGAGATTGTCTTGCCAGGACCACACCCCTAAATGTATTGAAGGAACTGCAAAGTGATTGGTTGATTAGATAATTGCATTTATGAGAAATTGAACAGGTGTTCCTAATAATCCTTTAGGTGAGTGTATATTTTTTCAAATTCATGTCTTACTGTAATCTTTTTTCAAAATAACTCTTGCAGTGTTGTCTCTTTTCTGATGACGTTTACTGGCAAGAGGGCGGGGCAACCTTTCACTCACACTAGATCCGCCAACAGCAAACTAATCCTACAAATTCCTCAATGGACAAAATCAAGTACGGCCCTTATTTTTTCTGTTTTGAAAAGCCTTTTCACTGGTATATACGTCACAATAGGGAAGAAAACTTCTGTTTCGTGTGGGACTTTGTGTGGGAAATGCTGTGTGAGATGTCTGCTTCTAAACTAAACTTCTGTAGGTGATCTTAAAGGGATTTAAGGGCCCTTTCACACCTACCTTGTTTAGTCCGGACTTTCAGACTTTTCAGTTTTGTCCGAATCAAAATTACAAAACCTCCCCCAGACCACTGTCCAAACCAAACAGATGAAATTTGGTCCGACAAAAAGAGGTGTGAAAGCATTTCTGTATTTCTTTAATTGAAGTATGGTCTGATGACAAAATAAGAAGTCAACTTGCAGTCTTTGCGACATCTTTGCGACGATAAAATGTTTGCATCGATGAAGACGTTCATTTGGCAAATTACTAGCCTTGTGTATAGTTGGTGCTGCAGGTAATTATGCCATAAAAAATAAGAATATAGTTGCAACGATATGCGTTTGTTCGTTCATGTTGTCAAAGTGACCCGCCGAATTGACAACACGCAGATGTCAGACGCATTTCCATTTACTAAACCAACCAATGTCAAGATGTGGCCCACATAGATGATGACGACAGGATGCAAGTATGTCGCGTAAAGTTCTCCAGTATGCTCGCATAATTGCAGTGTGAAACCAAACCAAAACTTTCTGAAAGTATAAAATGTATCAGAACATGAACTTTGGGTTCGGACCTTGGTGCAGACTTTCAGGTGTGAAAACGCAAGTTAGGCCGTGTGTCCACCAAAGCGTTTTTAGCCTGCTGACACTCTGCTGAAGACACCATGCTTTGGGCGCTTGAGAGCGTTTTGGCATTGCAACGTTTTCTTCCGTTGAGACGTTTCGTTGCTATGATACAGAATATCCGCAGCACAGTTTACTTGTAACTGATTTCGCAGATAATTTATTTCATACTAAAAAACATTTTTCATCCATTTTGTTCAGTTTGCTCTGCTGGTTGATGTCATTGTACAGAAAGAATGTTGTGACAGTTGGTCAGTGTGGTTTAGTCCCGCCCCTCCTCCACTGTGATTGGACGGCTAGGTAAGAAGTGACAGTGATGAGCGCTGCGTTTTATCCAAAGTTGAACATTGTTCAACTTCCGGCAACCAGTAAAAACGCTGGGCGCTCGGCGCTTCAACGTGAAAAAAAACCGCGCAAGGCCTCGTTACGCTCATGGCGTTCAAAAACGTGGCGCTCCCATTTGAAAACAATTGAAAACATACGCCAGGCGCGTGGAAAAACGCTTTGGTGGACACACGGCCTTATGGATGGATCTTTTTTGTGGCTGTGTGGCACGGACCTATCATCACTGTCGCTTAAAATGCACCAACTTTTAATGTCTCTGAAGTGCTTTTCCTTGGCCAGCTTTTCCCAAATACATTTGCCCTGACCTCAAAAATAAGTTAAGACTATTAGGACGGTTTGCTATATAAATATACTTTAAATTGAGTTCCCTCCTGGGGCTTGAAAAAACATCAAGGCGAGTGATGTCTGAAAATACAGAAGAGAAGAAGAAGAAAAAAAACAAGTACCTTATGCTGAGACTCCAGACTGGCAGATAAGGCTGTTTGGCCAAGCATGCCTTAGCTGGGGAGGATTTTGGGCGACTTGTCAGGAAGTCTTAGGGAAGCATTTCCCCTTTTCATATTTCAGCTGAATGCAGCGTAGACTGTGTGTGCCGGGTAGGGAACATATAAAGAGGCTTGCTCGAAGCTACAGCTTTTATGCGACCAAAGCTTTCAAAGGAAGAAGGTTGCTTACTGCACTAGGGTTTAATGGTACCCTGCTCTCCCTCTTTCCGCACTCCCGCTCACTCTACTTTTCTTTCTTCTTTCTTCTACTTAATCATGCCTTTACTTTTTATCTCTTAGTAAACCAACCACCACACACACACACACACTAATGTTTGGCTTTGATGTACCTATCTTCCTGTTTGACTGAGAGAGCAGGAGATGGGGGGAGGTTTCTGCGCGTTATGCCGAGTTCAGACTGCATGATTTTAGCCACGATTTTGGCTCGCGACAGGTTTTGAGAATCGCCGACAATTGCCGAAATCACAGGCAAATCAGCCCTCGTTCACGCGAGTGAAAATCACGCAGTGTGAATGAGCAAAGACGCGAACTGAGAGAATCACCGACGAGTCGCCGACGCCCGTGAGATATTTGGCATGCTAAATATCTGGACCTGTCGGCGATTCAAAATCTTGCTGTGTGGAAAGTGTTTTGACTGAAAACTACATCGACAATAACCGGCAGCCAGTGAGAGAGTAAGATACAGAGCAGGGGGAGTTCGGGAAGGAGTTATAGATCACATATCAACATGATATGGCATTGTTTCAGAAAAAAAAGCTTCTATTTGGACACAATAAATGGAAGAACAATTAGTAGAAATTTGGCAGGAGCACTCGTGTCTGACGTTTCACCTGAGCTGTACCACAACCGGGTCGAAAAAAAAAGTCTCACGTGAGAACTCCAGTCTTGCACGTGTGGTGTCGTTGTTTCCTTTTCACATCTCACGTGTGTTTGTTTTTGAAACGCAGTTTGCGCTGGCAGCGTGCTAGACAGAGTCTGTCCGCGATTTTCCTATTGTAGTCATGCAGTGTGAAAAGAACAGCGACCCCGACTACTCAATCTTTTTTCTTTTCTTTTTTTTTTTAAATAAGATTTTCATTAATTTCCATGACTTTTCTAGACAATTTTTTTTTTTGAAAATATAAGGGTGTTTTAAAACAATTTCTAGCTGAGCACATTGAGAAAATGTATGAATATGAAAAATGGTATTTTATTTTTATTTTATTTTTATTTATTTTTTTAATTTCCATATTTTTCCGGTACGATTATAATTATGTCATTAATTTGCGTATAAATACCTAATTAAGACTGCAATTTAAAGCTGAGCATTTGTAAAAATATTATAATAATCCTACATCATAAATTACAGATTTAAAATTACATTTAAATTACCTTTTAAAACAAGATCTTATTCATTTCCATGTCTTTTCCAGCTGTTCACAATTATCAGATAAGGATTTTTAACCATTTCTAGCTGAGCACATGCAGAAAAATCAATATTTTATTAATTTCTATAACTTTTACAATAATAATTTTACAAGTTATATCAGTAGCACGTTAAAATTCCTAAATCAAGATTGTATAAATTCCAATAATTCTTTTAAAACAAGATATTGTAATTTTTAATCATAAGCTTTACACATGTAGAAACATGAAAATTTTAGATACTTTTTTAAAATAGGAAGTTTATTAATTTCTATGACTTTTCCAGTTAACCATAATGATTTTAATAGCTTAGCACAAGTAGAAACTTGTCTTATATAAAATGTATATAATAACTATACACAATTACTAGCTAATATGACATTTTATTCCTGAGCATATGACAAAAAGCTCATTTGTTTTGTTTGTTTGTTTGTTTGTTTGTTTGTTTGGTTTGCATGTCTTTTCCAGGCCTGAATACTGTTCTCTAATTACCAATAATTTAACTTGCTCTGCATCACATTTAAACTGAATTCATATTACATAATAAAGATATGAAATATTTTTTGTAGATATATATACTCAGTCTGGGCACAGTATTTTAATGTATACTGAGGCTGGTATGGATTTGGCTTTGGCCCATTACACAGTCTCTTTCAATACCTTTCCCAAAACCCTAAGGAGTGAGTCCCTTTAATAGGGAGTTAGTCCAGTTCCAAAATCATTATATGGTCCAATCCACCCAAGCAGTCCCCCCAATTATGCCTATATTGCACTTTATACACAGAAATGTTTTGGCCATGCATGTTAGCATTGTTAACTCATTTGCATAATTATATGAATCGGGTGCTAAAACAAAGACAACACAGTACGTGCCAATAAACAACCTTATCTGTGAGCACAATTCATTCTTAGTGTGTTTTTTATTTTTTTCTATTTTTTAAATCTTCATTGCTCTTTTAAATCTGTCTTGGCACAGACAACCAAACCTCAGATGATTGACTTCACGCCGACTTTTTTTCTTCTCTTTTTGAGCCAAAGAAACTAAAACGCGTGCACGTAAGGCTCAAGATGCTATTCATTGGAGTGGGAAAGGAAAACAAATACTCATGCCAGCTGCTGTTATCAGTGAAATAAGCATTAGAAATGGCTGAAGTCAGTATGCAACAATGTGCATACGTCACAGCGCATAATTCACTGCGTCCTTGGCTTTTGCCGGGGGTCGTGATCTCATTCCTATGGTTTCATAAGCAAATCCTCTCCTTAAGCAAAAAAATGGTTGCGACGTGCCTGATTTATTTGTCGAGTTTTGTAGGACGCAGGAAAAGCTCAGGTGAAGGATGAGAGCAGGGATCTTTAACCAACGCGCGGACAGCACAATAACTCAGTATGATTGATTTATGCGTGTGCTGTTTAGAGTTCTGTTTAAAATCTGCACTATTACACTTACCTTTGGCTCTCCCAAAGGAGCAAACCATGCGTTTTCATGTTTACAGAGCGGAGAAGAGAAGTTAGATCATCTCAGGCTGTATCACACTGGCTTTAATTGGATCTGTTGGCTAGCTATCCCAGAACAAGTGAGCAGGAAAAGAGAAACTATTATAGGATTTTATAAACGAGGTGCTTTTAAATCCAATACTCACCCTGTTTCCAGTAGAATATTAAGCTTATTGGTAACACTACTTGAAGGGGTGTGCATAAGAGCAACATGACACCTTTATAATCATGACATGACATATTATTGAATAGATACAAAAATACAAAAACAAGATTTAATATCTTGTTCTTACATAATGTTGACTCACATATATTTATATATTTTTATATATTATATATAAATATATTTGCAGCACAAAAATTAAAAAAGCGATTTTGTGGTGCAGCATTTTCAAGGCATGGATGAGGAAGGACCAAGGACCTACAAGGTCCAGCAGGTTTTGTTTCCAAAGAATGTTCAGTGTGGAAGGACTGTTCTATCCCAGAATGCTTTGCTGCCATCATATCCCTCTGGTAAAGCTGTCAAGTGACAGTGTGAACGATAAGGGGGCCATTTAATAACTCTGTCCATCATCAAGTGGCACTTTGTTGGATTTTTATGAGCTTATTTTTGGGAATTGATAGCCTGGATATGAAATTCTTCACGTTTTTATATATACCTGGAGTTTATGAAAAATCTATAGGACTGAAATGAATGGCTATGTTCGGAATAGCATACAGAAATTCAACTCTTATAGTTTCTGCAGTATACAGTATAGGCCACAATATCATCTAGCTATAATTTTGAATAATTTAAAGTCTATTTTGAGTAATTATTTGATTTGACCGCATATATATGTATAGAATATAGTAAATATCTTAAATTTGTGCTAAAATGTAAGGCAAATATATATATAAAACATAAAAACATAAAAAATGGGTAAATCCTGAATGCAAAAAAAAAAACAAGACACATGAAACCAGGATAACGCTCAGAAATGCAGTGTAACAATATACAAGACTTTGCAAAGAACGAAGTGAAAACAGAGGGCTTATAGGGGGCATAAACAAGATAATGAGACACAGGTAGAAGTAATCGAACATAATTTGTTCAGGCAATGGGTTATGGGAACGTTCATGATGGTGGAGATCATGGGCACTTCAGCTGGTGGATATAATACGTATTAAATCTATTAAATATTTAAAGGAGTAGTTCACCTTTCAAAAAACTTTTGCTGATAATTTACTCACCCCCATGTCATATAAGATGTCCATGCCTTTCTTTTTTCAGTCGAAAAGAAATGAAGGTTTTTGATAAACATTCCAGCATTTTTCTCCAAATAATGGACTTCATTTGGGAACCAAACTGTTAAAAGGGCTTTAAACGATTCCAGACTATGAATAAGGGTCTTATCAAGTGAACACGATCACTCATTTAAAAAAAAATATATATATCAAAGTTTAAGTTTTATAAGCTTAAATGCTCGCCTTGCTCTGTTCTGTGATGCGCATTTGTGACTTTCCTGTTCGAACTCGTTCATTAAAATGAACGGATCTTTTTCCGAGTCATTTGGTTCATTCAACGAAACCTTATTCTTATAAAACTTAGACTTTTTTTTTTTTAAATGAGCGATTGTTTCGCTTGATAAGACCCTTATTCATCGTCTGGAATCGTTCAAAGCCCTTTGAACAGTTTGCAGTTTGTACTGAAAGTGTATTT
Source organism: Hybognathus amarus (assembly GCA_030378365.1). NCBI lineage: Eukaryota > Metazoa > Chordata > Actinopteri > Cypriniformes > Leuciscidae > Hybognathus > Hybognathus amarus. The sequence continues at coordinate 106,580 of JAQIUQ010002992.1, read as the reverse complement.
TGGACCTTGAACAGTTTGGTTACCAATAAAGTCCATCATATGGAGAAAAATCCCGGAATGCTTTCATCAAAAACCTTAATTTCTTTTCGACTGAAGAAAGATTGACATGGATATCTTGGATGATATTGGGGTGAGTAAATTATCAGCAAAAGTTTGTTCAAAAGTGAACTACTGACTGATATTAAATAATAGTACATATCATTTATTAAATAGAATAAAAATACTAAATATCAGTATTTCATTATTTTTCTTGATTTCTAAGTATGCTAATGCATGCAACATGTTAAGATCAAATGACAACACTATAGCATACAACAGTATGTATTGAGTGCTTCTTGCGTTTGCTTAATATAGCCTATTTAAAAAAAAAAAAAAAACATTGTAGTGTATATTGCATACTAGGCCTATCCAGTTATAAGCTAGTATGCCATTCCGATCATTTTTTTTGTTTTGCCTGGCGTGCTGGAAATATTTTAGATTGAGGTCAGGTGTGCAGCTAAATATTGCATCATGACATTCATTACTGCGTGCATTATCATGTTTTGCTGTTATTTCAAGTTCTCGCCATGTTGACAAAATCACACTTGCTCGCAGAGTGGCTAACGCTGGAAATTATGTAAATCGAGCACACGCACGATTAGTCAGAGGAAGATTAATACAAACTGCATCTGGCAACCTTGAGACAAAGAAGGGTGCTCTACATGGCTGTTCGCTTTTGTGCCGTGTGAGATTTTCTTTCTTACGTACATTCTTCACAGCATATCCATCAAGGCGAAAGGAGACCTTGCATATGTGTGTGTGTGTGTACTGGGGGAGTGATGTTCCTTATTGCCCTCTGAGAGCTAATCACCACGGTGTCTGAAGAGATAAATCCAAGCTTTAGATAAAAGCAAGACTCATTGTGCATAACAAACCATGAGCGGACCTCCTCCCACCTGCTCTTCACTTACTCACTGCTGACTGGACACACCCACCGCAGACCTTTGCTTGTGGAAACTGTCCTGATCTGAAAGCAGTTCTGCTGCATGTCCTGCATTGATTATAGGTTGGGTTAAAGGTGGCGATACTGGTCCTAGGTCAGTAATGACATGGCTCCTTTAGGGCAAAACAATGATTTCAAGTCAAGTCAAATTTATCCGTATTGTGCTTTTCACAATATGATGTACACGTCATATGTTTATGATTTTAAACACGTTCAAATGATCTGTCCAATTATCAATCACCAGCTGTCAACAATCAGTTATCATCATGTCTTCCCTAATCAGCAAAAAGAGTGGAGGCCTATTTATATTCACATTCAACTCACCTGATGTTCCTCTAGTTTTCAGCATCCCTCCACCACCCCATCTCCTCACACTCGCCTGGTTACTTTCCTGAACCCAGAAATACGGTGGGAGTGCTCTGTATTCGAGCCAAATTCCAAGCTTGGAAGCCCTCCCTCAGAAAACACACACGAATACACATACTACTGTCAGGGCTCCGGATGAACTTTTCCAGTGGTTGAACTGGTGCTACAGAGGACAACCAGAATGTGTTTTCACACTGCAGTTTTGCCACGGCGGTAAAAGTTGAGGTGTATTTGCTACCTTTGGCCGCTGAAGAGGCGCTACAATCACAGACTTTGAAAAGTGTCCGTTTTTTGTTCGCGAGCTCGCGCGGCTCTTTCAGAGCGATTGAAAGTTGGTGGCACGTGAAACGTAGTTAAATTAATTAATTAAATTAAATTGAAAAAAAATTATGAAACCTTAAAACATTGCAGTCGAAACATATTAGGCTACATCAATGAGGCTTTACAATCGTATAAGACATTAATGCATTAGCAGTCTAACGATGGCTGTGTGGTTAACGCATCATCCTCTAACTTCATAGACCTCCAAACGACGTGAGATCGAATCTCGTTACATGTTGTTGGCCGACAGCTTTTATGTTTTATCGTTCTTGAAGCTTAAATAGGTAGCTGTTTATTAGCGAGTTTATTAACTGTTTATTTACTTAAAGTGTCCGACATAATTTGCCACTTCTCATTGAGAGCTGAGGTCGCAGATAAATTCAAGGTTAACACAGTAGCCTGTACCTTGGGACGGGTGGGACATGTCCCCACCACTTTTTGGCAGGGTTGATATTGTCCCCACCACTTTTGAAATCTTAGCTAACAGCATTCATTTCATTCGTTTGTTAAATTAGAGGCGATCTAGCGCTGAAATGTTTTGTCTTCACTCGGACGCGCTGCAATCCGTTGCGTGAGTGCCCACTTGCACATATGCGACTACATAAAATTTTATCTCACACATTCTCAAAAAATGGTTGCATATGGAACCAATTTAGTCGCAGTCTGGAACCCTACTGTACTGTTTATAAATGAAATCTTCTTCGCTTAATTCATATAGAGTAGTTTTACATTCTCTTTATGAACTTTTTGAAGCAACAAAGTGGTAGTTGAGGGACAGAAATCTCTCCCAAAGATGATTGACATGAGTAAATTATGTAGTTTTCTAGCCTGGGTTTCCCCATGCTGCCTTTCCGCAGTGCGATTTTATTCACGCTGAAAGTCAGTCTGGATACCATGGTCCAGATTTTTGCCTAATTTAGGGAACCAGACATCTATGCGACATATCGAAGCAGTTTGTTTATATCTATGAATTCAACATGGCAGCAGATGCGAAACTACTTTTTGATGCAGCCTTCGATATTGTTCTAAGTAGTTTAGAATGCAAGATTATTTTGAAAAAAGAGCAGCTTTTAGTGTTAAACTTCGCGAGACCCCAGTCGTTATTGTTGTATCGCCATTAATCGCCCTAATGGAGGGCCAGGTACAGGAGGCGGTCAACCTTGGAATATCTGCCGCTCAACTGTGTCCCGAAGAAAGAAAATGCGATAAAGAATTGTTGATACCAACTTTTGTTCAGCAGTTGAGGCCTGGATGAGCGCAAAGTGGCAAGACATGTTAAAGTTGTTGACACTTTAGTCATTAAATATTTTTTTTTTTACATTTTAAAACTTGTGAAGTACAAGCGCAAACAATTTCCAGTGCAAATTACAGCTTCAACATCTATGTTAAACTGTACTTAAAGGGATAGTTCACTTTGAAATACATTTTTATGTTTTATCTATACCTTAAGGGCATCCAAGATGTAGGTGTCTTTGTTTCCACAGTATTTTCAATTTTGACATTTTTCAGTGAAACCTGTTGTTGTCTATTAGTCATACACTGGAGGCTAAGGGGGTCCACGTCAAAAGCATGCAGAGAAGTCAAAATTTAACATTATTGAATGACTCGGTAAATGTCAGTACACATTGATGGCCTAAGACTCTAAACGAGCGGTTTTTATGAGAAAACAAACAGTATTTATATCGTTTTTACCTTGTGTAATCACACGTCCATCCAAGCTGATCTAAATCAGTTGTGCAATGTCCAACTGAACCGAACTGAATCAGTTCAATATTACGTCGGAAGTGATCGCTTGCGTGTGACGTCACTCAATATTTACGCGGAGATTTCGGAAGTTTTACCTTTTACTAAACATATTTAGATATACCGAAATCGTCTTCCATTGCGGTTTCCGTATATCTAAATATGTTTAGTGAAAGGTAAAACTTCCGAAATCTCTTTATAAACAAAGTGATCAATTCCAGTGCATGCGTATACCGAAGCGCCCGTGCCGTCGAGATCATTTGTTATGGCTATGATTACAAGAGGTAAAAACGATATAAATACTGTTAGTTTTCTCACACAAACCGCTTGTTTCGTGTCTTAGGCCATCAATGTGGACTTACCATTTCCGAGTCATTCAATCATGTTTAATTTTGACTTCTCTGCATGCTTTTTGGTGGACCCCCTTAGCCTCCAGTGTATGACTGATAGACAACAACGCTTTGACTGAAAAATGTAAAAATTAAAAATACGGTGAAAACAACGACACCTACATCTTGGATGCCCTTGAGGTAAGCTAAAACATATCAAAAATTAATTTCAAAGTGAACTATCCCTTTAATACTTGTGTTTTTCTAATTGAAATGATTGGCCATGAGCTACGGACAGGCCCATTTGATAGACATCCTTAGCACCCAATAAACAGCGCCGGGCATTCGTAAAGCACGCCTCAAATACGAGAAAATGTACATGTGGTTACCAGACCCAAATCTCAACTAGAATTGGGTCTGGTGTTAGCCAGGCTAGTAGTTTTCTTCATTTTTGGGTAAACCAACCCTTTCATTTACATTTTTCAATTTTATGCCACAAATGCTGTCAATTGAGCTAAACTTGTACTGAACTCAGAATGTTCTTTTAAGTAGGTGGATGTTCTTTAAAGTAAAAAATAGGTGCATGATGCTCCTGGCAGGGACAGTCCAGAGTGCACGAGAGAGAAAGAGTGAGGGACTGGCACTGGGCGGCAGCTGCAAAGAGTGGCCACGGCAGCCGGCTCGCCACTGGGGATTTTTCAACAGAGGCAGACGGCCAGGAAGTTAGAAGTGGATTGAGTGTGAGACTGAGAGAGAGACACAAACTGATGAGTGGATGAAGGAGTGTTTTTTTTGCAATCAGCGTCTATTTCCTCTCTCATTAGTTTCAGGGGCTGTTGACTTTTGGATGCGCCTTTCATGGGTCAGTAGAGCTGGGGGGGTTCTATGAGAGCAGAGGCTGGATAGAGAAGGTGGAGTTGTGAAAAGCCGATCAATGCAATGATATTCTGCCCTCCAAAACGAGGCGTGCAGGATCTGTGACATTATTTATGTGCTGGGTCATGCGTGCACATGCATGTGTCTGAATATTCTCTTGCATGAATGCTAAAACAGCTTACTGCTCATATTTACATGAATTTAAAAGGGTCGTATTTAAGGTTCCCTGTGATTTAATGCGCTTTCTGAACAAAACCTATTTTTATTGGGGCAGACCCTTCAAGCACTAAACACTAAAAACAGAACAGTGTTTTTATATACAGCCTATTTTATTATTCTTTAGATATTTTTTATTTTTAGATGTTTTATGATTTCATTTATATTAACATTTAAAATAAAATATGTAACAAGTAAATACAAAAATATGAACTAAATATTGTTATTTTTCTGTTTTTTCTTTTCAAAAGCAGATTTCATCATTTTGTAGAAATCACCAATAAAATCACACAAAAAAAAAGTAATAATAATGAATGGCCTCCGTGGGTTTCTGTGTGTGCTTGAATGTGAAATCTTTGTTTTGTTCACTGCATATTTCAAAAGATTCCTCAAAGCGTCAATGGTTAAAAAGAATCAATGAATATTGCGATAGACTCCAGTTGAAATGCTGATGATTCATTTCGCCTCTGATTCAAGAAATCTCTAAGCTTTCACTTGCATATTTTTGAATCTGTCTTCTGACTCGGCATATTTCTGTGTGGGAGAATGTGCAGTACATTGGTCATATCATAAGGAATCCAATTTCCTTGATCTTTTTTAGATAAAAGACTTCATTGTATTATGAAAACACATTATAACTTTCTCAGAAATTCCCCCCAAGTGATAAAAAGACCATCTTTTGCAACTAACCTGGTAAGTGGCAATGCAGTTTTAAAATTTGAAGGTTTCTGAAACCCGAAATATTAATACATGACTGCTCAGATTTACTCGTTCTGCTCAGGTGCCTGAAGGGTTTCCATTACAGAAATAGGTTTTTCTCCGTAAAAACATAAATCACAGGAAACATTGAGTATAACCCCTATAGATTCATGTAAATATGAACGGCAAGCTGTTTTCGCATTCATGCAAGAGAATATACACTCACCTAAAGGGTTATTAGGAACACCATACTAATACTGGTGTTCGACCCCTTTCGCCTTCAGAATTGCCTTAATTCTACGTGGCACTGATTCAACAAGGTGCTGAAACTAATCTTTAGAAATGCTTGCCCATATTGATAGGATAACATCTTGCAGTTGATGGAGATTTGTGGGATGCACATCCAGGGCACTAAACCTCCCGTTCCACCACATCCCAAAGATGCTCTATTGGGTTGAGATCTGGTGACTGTGGGGCCATTTTAGTACAGTGAACTCATTGTCATGATCAAGAAACCAATTTGAAATGATTCAAGCTTTGTGACATGGTGCATTATCCTGCTGGAATTAGCCATCAGAGGATGGGACATGGTGGCCATAAAGGGATGGACATTGTCAGAAACAATGCTCAGGTAGGCCATGATTTTTAAACGACGCCCAATTGGCCCAAGGGGCATAAAGTGTGCCAAGAAAACATCCCCACACCATTACACCACCACCAGCCTGCACAGTGGTAACAAGGCATGATGGATCCATGTTCTCATTCTGTTTACGCCAAATTCTGACTCTACCATCTGAATGCCTCAACAGAAATCGAGACTCATCAGACCAGGCAACATTTTTCCAGTCTTCAACTGTCCAATTTTGATGAGCTCTTGCAAATCTGTAGCCTCTTTTTCCTATTTGTAGTGGGATGATGAGTGTTACCCAGTAGGGTCTTCTGCTGTTGTAGCTCATCCGCGTCAAGGTTGTGCGTGTTGTGGCTTCACAAATGCTTTGCTGCATACCTCGGTTGTAACGAGTGATTATTTCAGTCAAAGTTGCTCTTCTATCAGCTTGAACCAGTCGGCCCATTCTCCTCTGACCTCTAGCATCAACAAGGCATTTTCACCCACATGACTGCCGCATACTGGATGTTTTCCCTTTCACACCATTCTTTGTCAAGAATGCTCTATTTAGTTCCTGTCTCTGCGAAGTCCCTCCTTTTGTAAAGCGCAATTTGCTCTGATTGGTTGTGACCACTTCAAACATGTTTTTGGGAAATGTCATGTTTCTTACCATTACCACGAGTTTCAACCCTCTGTACTAACCCTTTATTTTGCATGTTGTAGGCGGGAATTATTTAAATGACAAATCTCTGGGTGTTTCATGCCCTGCATCTGAACTTCACTTACATTTGAATAGTACTTTCAATATAGCATAAATGTAGGTAGTATGAAATTTGGATGTACTACATTCGCCATGTTGTTACTGTCCTGTGAACTACCAGCAACAGTTCACCTCCATTCATAATTTCTAAACTAAAGCACAATGAACATGTAAAACAGCATAACAGGTCCTCTAACATTGTAAGTGGAAAAATGTGATCCTTTTAACTTGTTTATGAACATCGATGCGGCTGTACTCCTCCCACTGTCGTTTGCGGTGCATTGTCTAATTACCCCTCTTACACCAAATCACCACAATCCAGAACAAGTAATAGTGTAGTCCAAATACAGAGGCGTGGATTTCACATATTCAGGCTTTTGGGTGACTGTTTGTGTGTCTGAGCAATCTCTATTGGTTAATTTCCTCCTTTGTACTCATCTGAAAGTTCTTCCCGCTCGTTGTAAAATTACAGGTCTATTCATCAATTACAGGCCAGCCTGCTGATTGTCACAGAATGCCAGCATATTGCATTTACGAGCTCATTAGACCAACAATATTGTACTTAGCTGCGCCTCGTTACGGGGAGAATTCGGTAAACACATTGTTTGTGCATGTAATCAGTGTCAGTGGGGAGAGTGAGACAATCAGCCACATTTTCTGGATAAATGAGCAAGGGAGGAAATGCGGTCAGTGAAAGAACAATCCGGCGGTGACAGAAGGACGGGTTAGAGCGGCCGGGAGACGGGAGAGTTGAGGAGGACGTGGAAATATGAAGGTCAGGGGTCACTCCGGCTTACCAGAATTACTGCCATGGTTACATTTACCCTGATAATGATGCTGACTGAAATATGTGCTTCAGTGTGAGATGAAAATGAGATGCGGTAACACCTTACTTGAAGGGGTGTGCATAAGACATGTGTTATGACAATATGAAGGAAGTTTTATGCATGTTTGTGACAACTGTTATTAAGTGTCATTTGCTCAATGACATTTTTAATGCAAATATGACATTGTTTGAGATGTCTTTGTTATGACACCTTGACATAAACCAATACATCATAACCTGTCAGTATCTTTGTCACGACAACATGACATTACTAAGACAACACAACCTGTCATAAACATAACATAGCAGATTAATTATCAAACTCAAGAAACCACCTAGCTTTATTGGTTAACATTACATTAAACTGTCATGTGGTTGGTTTTGACATTGTCTGTCATGAAGCCATTATAACATTTTAATGACAAATTCAATCAGTACCACTGTAGTTGAGATCACGAAAAATCAGTGTTGGGGAGTAGTTAACTAAAAGTAGCATAGCTACTAACTTAACTACATTTTTCTGTAGCTTGGCAGTAGCTCAGTTGCTTCTTCAACAGTGTAGCTTTTCCAGTAGCTAACTACATTTTGCAGCAAGTAGTGGGTGTATCGCAAGCAAAAGCTACATTGTCGAGCCTGCGCGAATCAGCACCATAGATCAGCACGATGCAAGGATATTCTTCTTGTTAGATTACAAACTCATTTTTTGCCATTACCGCCACCTGTTGTTTAATCACGCATCTTGCGGCTAACGGTTCACTGACGTACAGAAGTGGGTTGACACACCCATATTATGATTATATAGCAAGAAGTGACGGCAGATTTGGAGGATGGAGAAACAACTAACGTTAATTACCCATGGCCTTATTTGTCCAAGTTCAATCGGTATTTTTGAGAAAATCTTCTGACATGCAATTTACGTTGGATGTATATTTCGTTCTTGCAATGTTCTAGGCTTTTTGTTGCAATTTTGCACTTTTGACAGTCAACAATCGTAATTGCATTGCCTTGTTTTAAACACTAAATATTTTACTTAAAACATTCCTCAGAAACGTATTCAGTTATTTATAATATACGTTGTTCAAAAAAGCAAAAGTAGTTTCAATGTAGCTAGCTACTTTTTGATAGTAACTTTGTAGTGTAGCTAACTACTTTTTTAAACAGGTAGCTTGACTGTAGTTAAACTACTTTAATTTATGAGTAGCTTGTAGCTTGTCCAACTACAGTTTCAGAGTAGCTTCCCCAACACTGCGAAAATATGCATGACATAGTTATAATATAATTTCACTTACTTTGTCCACTACGATAGTTAACTTACTTTGGTCCGGACCAAATATTTTTTTTGTTGTTGTTGTTTTTGTTTTTTGGTACGGTTCGCTTTCACACTCCAAAAAAGGCTCAGCATGGAGATATTTCGTAATGCGATATTTGTTCGCATGATGTTGTAATGCGATATTTGTTCGCTGATGTTGAAATTCGGATTTTGAGAAGACGACCAGTGTAACGTTTGAGTGGTTCTATTAAACGCGGGAAATACGACTACTCTTGTCTCTCAGTGCATCTTTTCATTCGACCATCTACTGTTTTTTTTTTTTATCTCTGGGCAACATCTCAATTTTGCGTTACAAGTGGCACTGCGCAGAAGACAGATAAGGTATAACGTTTTCATTCATAGAACGGGGGTTCCTGTAAACAAACCGTACCAGAGTTCGTCTCAGATCAATACCGAGACCACCTCTTCAGCTGGGTCTCGGTTTCGGTTGTTTGGTCCGCACCCAAGTTCGATTGCTGTTTTCACACCTGCCCAAAAGGTCCTCACCAAGGGGTGAAATCAACTAGAGTTCGATTCAATCGAACCAAACAAGGCAGGTGTGAATACACCCTGAAGTAATTATAGAAATATACAGAGCTACCACAGAGACAACATTTTAAAGATGGCTGCATGTTTGTTTCTTTGGTGCAAATATGCCCAACTTAGATCAACAGGATCACATTAAAGGATTAGTTCACCTCAAAATGAAAATTTCCTGATAATTTACTCACCCCAATGCCATCCAAGATGGTCTTTCTTTCTTCAGTGGAAAATAATTTTTTTGAGGAAAACATTTCAGGATATTTCTCCACACAAATTGTTGAAGTCCAAATCAATGCAGTTTCAAAGGGCTCTGCATGATCCCAGCTGAGGAATAGAGTCTAATCTAGCGAAACTATCGACCATTTTCTAAAAAAAAGATAAAAATGTATATACATTTTAACCTCAACTGTTTTATCTTGTGCTGGTCTTTACGTAATCACATTGGAAAGGTCACGCTGGACGTAGGCTAAAGTAAAAGTGGCACAGTTGTTTTATCTAATATCAGTTTTGCTTCTCGGTTAAACGTTAATTAAAAGAATTGAATCTTGCTTAAGGTTGTTTAGATTTTTAATTGAAAAGCAGGATAAAAAGTAGGCTATTGATTCATTTCTTGGCAGTGTTCTACATCTTACAGCGCTTCGGGCCGCAACCAATTTCCAAGAAAGAACCCACAAAAACCTTCAGATGAATGTTTGATCTCGCTTGCATCAATGTTATCATCTGTTGCATCATCCCTCATTTTGCACTTTTCGTTCTAGTCCACCTACGTTCGGCTCCCTGCGCTGTCGTCCGACATAGATCTAAAAGTCCTGGATCCCAATCCTTATGAATTTGTGCTTCGGGTCAGCGGCGTTCACCTCATAATGAGCTTATCTCTGCCATCTCCACTGTAATGCCATTGTCTGCCAATTGAAAGTGACATAGAAGAGAGTTAAGCTGATGTTATGAGGTGAATCAGACCTTAAATAACGACGTCCATCGATCAGGCATTACACGGACATCTGTTCCCATGGAAACAATGGTCAAGCAGAGCACTTTTCTTGCTGTTGTTTAAATCTCACATGACTGGAATGTATAATTGAAAATCAGAGGCAGATTGGACATCAGTCTTTAAGTTTTACTTGTACTTTACTTTAATTATGCATAAGCTATATTAAGATTTCATTAGAGTTGGGTACTGTTTTTCTGATGAATCAATTCGTTTTTATGAGGTAGAAGGTTCATTGTTTCATTGATTCCTGCTGTTCAATTTTCAGTTGACCCAGTCCTCTGACCCATCCTTCACACCTTAACCTACCCTTAAACCTACCCATACCACCACACCTGTCCCTAACATTACCCGTATCATACCTCAATATAGGGCTGGGAAAAAATCGATTTCGAAATAAAAATCGAGTTGGCAGGTCAAATCGATTCATATTTTCAAAAAATCGATTTTTTAGATTTTTTTCTCCCCCTCTTCAGTATAGTGTAACTTACATTTTGCATTCACCAAATCTTCCTTCAGGGTTTCCACAGTTCGGTTACGACAGTCAATACAATGAAACTCTCTCAAAGATGATTCAATGTTCCTATTATTATACTTGATCTGTAGATAAACGTCTATGGTTTCGCATAAAACAACTTTGTCTTGCTGGAATATTGCTGTAACTAAATCATGACGTTACTTTCTACCGGGTGTCTGTTAGAGCAAAACACTAGTCAGAGCACTATTGTTCTTCACGCGCACAGTAATTGAAATTTAAAACTGTTAAAAGTAAAGGTTCAATGAACGATTGCATAGCTAGATACTGTATATTATACACGAATCAGTATTTGATTTCCTTTGTGCTTTGAACCGTTCAGTGCGGACTGCGGACTCGACGCGCTGGGCTCATGTCTGGGCTGCGCGCTGGTGACTCCATGTGGCTTCAAGCGCATCATTCAGCGCTCGGAATGCGCATAAGCGCTTTGTGCCGCGGCCCGCGATGTATTGGAGCCTTTCATATCATGATACTTTTGCGCAAGGAGAGATTATTAATAGCCTTTTCTTGTTCTGTCCTATCTATCATATGTTGCTGTCTCATTAAACAGCTGTGCTATACATTTAAAACATGTCTCAATTGTATAGTAGACCAGACTATATAATAATTGATCCTTTTGATTTTTGTTATCTTGTTTTTCATGAATGTACAATACAAAGAGCAATGTGTAAAGTTTGACCAGATTTAGTGTTACACTTGTCTCGTATTTGTTCCCCACTAAATGTTTTTTTCCCCTAAATGTTCAGATTTTATTCAATATTGTGCACTTGTGAGTTTTCTAGACTAAATTGTACTGCTGAATTATCCATTAATCTAGTTTATAATAGCATTTTTGTCATAGATTATGATCATATTTTTTGGGATTTGTTGTTTTTCTTTATAATGAAGTTGTATTAATTAGATTGTGTTTAACACACAAAAGAGTTATAATCAGTTCAACACAGAGAGTTATAGAAATTCTACTTGATAAAATAAATAAAAAAAATCGAATCGTAAATCGAGTTTTTTATTAAAAAATCGCAGATTTTTTTAAGGGAAAAAATCGCCCACCCCTACCTCAATAGCAGCAAAAGTGTTTTACAGTACAACAGGACCACAATAATACGGTTGTACTTATTTTTCAAATGTAAGTACCTAAAGCCACTTAATATAAAGTGGGACCAAACTTAATTATGTGAATTAGAATAGTTCATTCAAAATATAAAACCATACCTTTAAAAAATGAAGTTTGCATATGTGTTTTAGTCGAGAATCATGTTTGTTACGATTCATATATGATATACACTCACCGGCCACTTTATTAGGTACACCTGTCCAACTGCTCGTTAACACTTAATTTCTAAGCAGCCAATCACATGGCGGCAACTCAGTGCATTTAGGCATGTAGACATGGTCAAGACAATCTCCTGCAGTTCAAACCGAGCATCAGTATGGGGAAGAAAGGTGATTTGAGTGACTTTGAACGTGGCATGATTGTTGGTGCCAGAAGGGCTGGTCTGAGTATTTCAGAAACTGCTAATCTACTGGGATTTTCACGCACAACCATCTCTAGGGTTTACAGAGAATGGTCCGAAAAGAAAAACATCCAGTGAGCGGCAGTTCTGTGGGCGGAAATGCCTTGTTGATGCCAGAGGTCAGAGAAGAATGGCCAGACTGGTTCGAGCTGATAGAAGGGCAACAGTGACTCAAATAACCACCCGTTACAACCAAGGTGGGCAGAAGAGCATCTCTGAACGCACAGTACGTCGAACTTTGAGGCAGATGGGCTACAGCAGCAGAAGACCACACCGGGTGCCACTCCTTTCAGCTAAGAACAGGAAACTGAGGCTACAATTTGCACAAGCTCATCGAAATTGGACAATAGAAGATTGGAAAAACGTTGCCTGGTCTGATGAGTCTCGATTTCTGCTGCAACATTCGGATGGTAGGGTCAGAATTTGGCGTCTACAACATGAAAGCATGGATCCATCCTGCCTTGTATCAACGGTTCAGGCTGGTGGTGGTGGTGTCATGGTGTGGGGAATATTTTCTTGGCACTCTTTGGGGCCCCTTGGTACCAATTGAGCATCGTTGCAACGCCACAGCCTACCTGAGTATTGTTGCTGACCATGTCCATCCCTTTATGACCACAATGTACCCAACTTCTGATGGCTACTTTCAGCAGGATAATGCGCCATGTCATAAAGCTGGAATCATCTCAGACTGGTTTCTTGAACATGACAATGAGTTCGCTGTACTCAAATGGCCTCCACAGTCACCAGATCTCAATCCAATTGAGCATCTTTGGGATGTGGTGGAACGGGAGATTCGCATCATGGATGTGCAGCCGACAAATCTGCGGCAACTGTGTGATGCCATCATGTCAATATGGACCAAACTCCCTGAGGAATGCTTCCAGCACATTGTTGAATCTATGCCACGAAGAATTGAGGCAGTTCTGAAGGCAAAAGGGGGTCCAACCCGTTACTAGCATGGGGTACCTAATAAAGTGGCGGGTGAGAGTAGGTGTTCATACTTGAGGAGGAAAAACACTTTGTAATTTGGTGTAGTTGCTGATATTTACAGTATATGGCCAAAAATGAAGATGAAAATGTGACAGCTTGTAATGTTAATCGATGAGATCTTTATAACAGCATAGCACACTACTTGCATACAATACATACAAATATCAGTCAATATTTCTCCCAATAAAATGGAAGCTGATAATTAAATGCTTAGTTTTATGATCAAAGCTCTCTAGACAAAAAACCCATAATGCAATACTGAGAGATACTAATAAACGTTAGAGATGGAGCACAGCTTTGATTTTCTTGCAGTCTTGGAGTAAAATGTTTTTTTACTCTAAAACTCTAAAACTTCACTTATAATCTACCAGTGTCTTCTTTAAATAAAGGCCAAAGTCAGTCTTTGTTTTAGAGCATTCAAGATTTGTGACTGTTTAAGTTGAAAATGTCATTTTCTATGCTCAAAATGTGGTTAACAGTTAATAAATGGACAGTAAGTACTGCATAAATATAAAGTAGCTCTATAAAATCCCATAAAAATGTATAATAGTACATACATTTTTAGAACTAAAACAGTACATTAGTTTAATGAAAAACACAAGATGGTTTTTAGATAAAAACCTTTACTTTCTAACAGTGTAGAACTTCCGTTGGCAGATAAATTAATAACTAATATTACAACAAATTAGGCCTTTGATTGGTTGATAAGAAAGTTGTTAAACCACAAGGGATGGTCAATCCAAAAATGAAAATTGTGTCATAATTTACTCACCCTCATGTTGCCCCAAACCTGAATGAGTTTTGCCAAAGATATTTGGATATTTGCCAAAGACGACATTGACAACAGAACTGGAAGAGAATACAATGCTGAATAAAGTCGTTGTTTTTGCTATGTTTGGACTAAAAGTATTTTCAATGCTTAAAAAATTCGAACTAACCCACTCATGTCACATGGACTACTTTGATGATGTCTTTATTGCCTTTATCGACAAGGACAATATAAGGTACATACATTTCCAATGGAGGAACAGAAAGCTCGCCGACTAAATCTAAAATATCTTAAACTGTGTCCGAAGATGAACGAAGGTCTTACGGGCTTAGAACGACATGAGGGTGAGTCATTAATGACATCATTTTAATTTTTGGGTGAACTAACCCTTTAAGAGTCTTAACTTGGGTTCGGCAGACCATGATTACCCACTATTCTCAAAACTCTCTCAGAATGCACAGATCAGAGCCAGAAACCACTTTTGGGGCTTTTTCTTTGTGAACACCAAATTATGGGGTGCTACTTAAAGGACAAAGTCATTTGGCAAACCCTTAAAGTAACAACACGTCTATCGCATTGACCGCTAACGGAGAGCTTCTCCCAGACTCCACATGTGTAATGTTCTTTCCGATGGTGATTTAAAAAAACTTTTTCGAGATAAAATAGCACGGAAACTAAAAGAGAAAGAAAGAGATGCTGTAGCCCGGATATGACCCTCTCTTGTAAACCAGGAAAAAGAAGTTTCTAATTTTATTTATAATTCCCTGACTGCTTCAGCTCTTTCATCCTTTCCCCCATCATCTTTCTCATCCCTCTATCCTGCTGACTGCAGGGAACTGAAAGAAGAGGGTCCCAGTCCTATCTGAGCTTGAACCCAGTGTGCCGGCAGAATAGATTGTAGCTTTTATTTCCAGCATGACTTTTCCTTCAATGAGATTTGGGAAGGTGACTTTTATCCCTATTGAGGAGGGTAGCACTTGCATACGGCGTAGTGCTCTGATGAGTTGAGAAGATATGGCGGGAAAGAAGGCCAATTCAAAATCCACAGCATAGGGACCCATTTACTTTGTGCCTGTTATCTTTGTGTACTGACTTGAACTGCATACTAGGTGGAAAGTGAGCTCTGGATTTGTGCAATACAAAGATATATTATCTGAAATAAGTAATGGAGCCACACACTCTGATTTTTCAAGGCTTACCCTTGGGCGCTTCCGTACCTTCTTTTGAGAAAGCGAATGACCTGAGGTATTAACCTGGGCAGAAATAAAGAAAAATAGGACCACTTCCTGGACTGATATATAAAAAGAAGAGAGTGAGTGAGAGAGAATCTCGGAAAATCCTGCTATCTTGGCAGAAGTTGAGTTCAGTTAATAAGTCCATAACCGTGCTAACCTCAATTTAGTGTTGAAGGCTTCCCTGTTCCCCTTTCTCAAGGACTAGACTATGCCTGTGGAGCAGTGTTAGGGAATCTACTTTAGCTTAAGCTAAACACTTTTTTTATAATAGTTTCAGTTACATTTAGCTTAGTTAAACTGAGGGTCAACCTACTATAAGCTGCTAACAAAAGTAATTAGCAGCACTGAAGCCACTTAAGGGAGAAGTACCTGTATACATATTCTATTTTGTACTGTATTTTTCACACTAGGCTCTATCTTGCACCCAACGCAAATGACTTTGTACGCTGACGCATGTCTCATTCATATTTTGCACCTGTGCAAAGCAGGCTTTTTTCCTCCACAGACACACGTCGGTAAACTAGGAAATGAACTTGCGTCTCCTGGCGGATTCGGCGCAAAAGGAGGAAGTGTTTTGGCGCAAACATTGCCTAGTGCTATTTTGCAGTTCCTGAAAACATTCGCCACTGACCATAAAACATCCCATACAACTATGTAGTTCGCTGCTTAACTAGCATAGTATGATGCATCGTTGGAGAAATCAACTAGCTAGTCACGACTGTTCCTCGAAACCCATTGTCGTAAAGTATCGTTTACATGTTGGTTTGCACGTGGTGGAGTAATAACTACTTTAAATTAAACTGTTTGAGATCCAATAAACGCTATATTTTTTGTATATAAATTAGGGACATGTCATTTGAGAATAATTTCTGATTGTTCTCAATTATTTTGCTTTATTACCAGACTTAATATTTGGCTCGTTCTTACATAGTAGAGCACGTTTGCACATGCGCACTCTTCAAAATCGGAACTTAAAATCTTTTGACAACTAAAAGACGTAAATTACATTTGTATGAATTTTAATAAAAACACAGACTCATTGAACTATGCTGATAATGTCTCGCAACTTGCGACCATATAGGCTAACAATGCTTTCGGGAACGCACCTGGTTTAAGTTCGTGTGCCGCATTGAGCGTCTCTTCATAATGCTATTTTAAGCGTGCATGCTTGGCCATAATGTAGTGTGCACAACGCGCATTCACTTTGATTCTTTCATCAACACAGATGCAGCAATTTTTACTTTTGCAAATCACACATTATAACAAGGAAAAACATTAACACATGAGGGGAATCATTGTGGTTTCCATGAAGATGAAAAAAACCCAACTACCCAATTTTTTTTTGTTATAATTGTAGTACCTGAAGGATCAGACCTGTTTGCCCAGTAGTGGAAAGAAACATATGTATATAATGTTTAACCGACGCTGTTTTGGTGGCGTTTCTCCATCCCAATACGACATCACTTCGATCTTTCACATGCCCCTGAGCAGAGAACGTCCATCTCCTCAGCTGTGAACCGCTCCTGCCGCACGTGATGCCCCATTCTGCAGCACCAATCCGCCCATTCAAGGAACATAAAGGGTGCGTTGGATGACGCTCCTTGATTGTGCGTCATTCAACGTTACCGCCCAAACCACACCTATGAACAATGAAGCTACTTCAGACCAACGAACCCTTTTAAACTTGCGTCGGGACGCAAGAGTCTCATTTATAAAGTTAATTGCGCTTCTGATTGCACTTGCATTTCAGATCGTTACAAACTTAGGGCCCACTGTGTCAAAACCGCATTGCTGAAAGGATGGTTTAATCCCAAAAAATGGAAATTCGGTCATCAGTGTGCTCACCTCAAGTTGTTTCAAACCAGTATGAGTTTCTTTATTCTGCTGAACACAAAATAAGATATTTTGAAGAAAATGCCGGTCAGCCAAACAAGTTTCGCATTCCCCTATGGAAGACACTGAGGCCATCAACTCTTTTTTTTTTTTTTTACTTATATCTCTTGAAAATATCTTTTTGTTTTTGTTCAGCTGTCTGTCTGGCCTAATCTTTGAAAAAATGGGAAATGGGAAAATGCGACTGCATGTGTGTGTGTTTGTGTCAGAGAATTTGCAGAGCAATTGAAAAAAAAACATGACAAGCGGCAGCCTTTTGTAATGTTACACTGCTACCCATTAAGGAAAAGATAGCTTGCTAGTGAGATTTTGAAAACAGCTTTGCACTGTCATGCTAATGAAAGATGTAGTTAAGTGAGTAGCATCACTATTTGTAGTTAATTAAAAGTAACTAGATCATCATGTGTCTCCACTGAAGTGTTTAGGCAGCCAGGCAGGTTGTGATGCTCTTGAATCACTTTAGCACTAATGAAAATGAAAAATTAAAGACATAGTTACCAAAGTTTTAAATGTAGAGTTGTTAAAGCCCCTGGACTTTAGTTATGACTTTGAGTCTGGACTGTATGTTAGATCAATAATATGTATGAATATGTATACATATACATGTATAGTTCATATGATGTAATGAAATGCAGCCACTGTGTTTTTGTTCAATTTTATGGAGGGTTTATTTATCCATAAAAGAAAAATGTGTGTGACGTTATAAAATCCATATCAGCCCTGTAGCTTAATATTCCAACGGCTATTTTCCCATACAGTGCTGTTCGTCTTCAGACCGAAAATTTTGTCATTTGGTCGTCTGTTAGCAATGCCAAGATTTGTGGGCTAACGTGCGAACTCCAGGCCTTGTCCGACTGGAGAGTGGAAAATCTTCCACACTTGAACGCATCATGGCTGACCAGCGTTTCCTTCCTTGGAGATTGTTCAATTCCTGAGCTGTCACTGATGAAGATGGCGAGTCGTCTGGCCATATCCAGAGGAGCTTTGTACCTCTTCAGTCAGTGTTGAAGGCTGAGATACTGCTTCTGAGAAATTGGGGCTCGAGTTGCCCAATCTTTGATTTTGGAGGTTTTTAGGGATATTGCTTTTTTCAAACATTTTTTTTTCTGTTTTAGTTTGTTCCTTAGACACAAATGTGACTATTGTTAACATATGGTAAGAGCACAGATGGTTAATTTACAGCATCTGCCAGTATACCGTTCAAAAGTTTGCAATGTAAAAAAAATATTGTTGGTTCAACTTAAAAAATGAAGTAACCTGGTTGCCTTCAAATTTTAAGTTCATTGAAATGGAAAAATTGAGTTAATACAATGAAGGAGATTGATTTAATCATCAGGAACTCAAAATATTATGTTATCTGAACAACATAAATTATTTAAGTTGATTTGACAAAAGAAAAAATGTTGTGATTACGAATTATGAAAAAAAAAATTTACAGTGTGGGATAAGATTAACAATTTTATTCAGCAAAGATGCGTTAAAGTGATCAAAAGTGAAAGTAAAGACTTTTATAATGTTACAAAAATTCAATTTCAAATAAATCCCTATGAGCATATGAGATTTCTTAAAAAAAAAGGAACTTTTGAACGGTGGTGTAAACATATATTATGAATGTATTAACATTATCAATGTATATATATATATATATATATATATATATATAAAACACTTGCATCATCCTTCAACAATTTTTCGTTTCTGATCATTTCTTTCAAAATAGCAGCTGTGGGTTTCAGCTCTATAGTTCAAATATAACTTATTCAACTCATATAAAAGAAGAGTTGAAGATTTACTGAATGTGAAGAAAGCCAAATCTGTGCTGCCTCAGCTTAAAGGCTGCTTTGTGCTGATGTGGGACCACATTTTGCAATCCAAATCCCAGCCTTACTCAATTTAAGAGAAACAGTAAAAAAAAGCTCAGCTTGAGGGTGGAAAGACCTTGAGCACCAAGGGTACAGGAACAACAATAAATAAAAGGAAAATGTCACATCTGAGCCCCAAATCAATCAAAGCCATAAATCGTACTCATGTGTTTTATTTTTAGCTGATTTCTTTTTTGCTTTGCTTGGGTCACAGTGCTCCACGACCCCAGATTCAATAAAAGGAGTTAAATGATTCAAAAATTAAGTTAAAGAAAAAAATAAAACAGAAAATCCAATGTGTTGATGCTCTGTCATTGTACACAGGAGAATTTTGATTTTAGAGACCAGAATAATCATGCTTTTTCTCTTTTTTTTTTAAAATGGAATATTTCAGTATTTATTATAAATGATTTATCTGTGCACATCATTATTCTTTTTTTAATCACATCTTCATAATCTGTAATCAAACTAACTTCCCTCCCGTCTTGCAGCGATCTCTCTTCTATTCTCTAATGATATGTTAAAGGGTTAGTTCACCCAAAAATGAAAATTCTGTCAGTATTTACTCACCCTCATGTTGTTCCAAACCTGTAAGACCTTCAGTTCATCTTCAGGAACACGAATTAAGCATACCTGCAAACTCCACAGCGTAAAAAAGGTGACAGTGGGCTGTGGGGGTGATGGGGTTACGGGGTTTGGTGGGCGGGGAGGGGGTGTCAGAAATATATAAGCCATTTTTATAAATGTCTCAAGCCTTGTATGTTTTAAATACGTTTTATTAATAAAGGCATAAAAACAGTTTATTTATAGTGCACTGATAATAGTTTCATATAATTAGTTCATTAATTAAACTAATAAAAAGACAAAAGAGTTTGAGATATGTTTGGCAATTTTACCTGAATTAATTTAAAGTTAATTTGCTATATTTCAGATCAATATATTTGTTTTCCTTCATTTTAATTAACCCTAACTGTATTCTCATCAGAATTATCAATAATTCCCTATAAAATAATACTACAAACACTTGAAAATAAACAGATTAGTGCTCTGTTTTGAGAACAAGAAATGAAAACCAATGGAACTCTGTAACGGCCACTTAGTGTTCAGTAGTGTTCATGACATGTTGATATGCCTTTAAGATGACTTCTTCTATGGCGTTCGTTATTGTATGCGTGATGTTGTTATGTGAGCACGCGCACGCTCAGTGAGAGTGAGAATGCTCGCGCAAAGAGGAAGATGACGATCTATCGCGGGCTGTTTTATAATGCGTTTACTTTCACTTTGATTTGTAGCGTTTTACAGAGTGTTTTCTTCAACCTGTTAACAACCGCTCTTTCGACATGTATGTGAAGAGTGTGCTTAACTGAAAGAAAGCAACTATAAAAGGACTCGTGGAACTACCAGTTCGTTTGCACTGTCTTTCCTATTCTTCATCTGGGCAGACGTACAACACACGGACCGTTTCAAACAGGGGTTGGATACATATGTTTTGCTCTTAAAACTGTTTTAATGCACGTATAGGCTTACACAAATATAAGTAAACACTGCAGACTGAACGTTGTCCTGTATGAACAAAATGACGGATCATGTTTTTATGTCTCCACTGTTCAGATCGCAACCTTGTCTCTGCGCACCTAACCCCCCCTCCACCCCCAAATAAAAAACTCTCCGGTTCTATGTCGATTCACGTAAATGACCCAATTGACCAAGAAAATGGCGATTTTCGCCGAAAAGCAACAAGTTTGCAGGTGTGATTAAGATATTTTTGTTGAAATATGAGAGCTGGATCACTCCTCCATGCTAGTCCATAGTCTTCTTCAGGGATTAAAACTTGCCAGCCACGAAAAGTTATTAAAGACATTTGTTAAAATAGTCCAAGTGACTACAGTGGCTCAATCTTGCGTTTATCAAATGAGCGAGAGACACTTTTTGTGCGCACAAACAAACAAAAATAACAACTTTATTTATACTTTAGACTTTATATTTTCTTCTCCGTGGTCCTCGAGTCAGTCGACTGGTATGATAGCGTGCGCTTCTATTGTTGTACGTCAGCCGCATCACAGCACAAGTGACCAGCAGTCGGCCAATTGTGAGCCTCTACGTGTGGCGGTGAGCTCTGCGCTATCACACTACGTTAACTGACAAGAGGCCCAAAGAAAGGAAATGAATATTGGGTTAGGGTTAGGGTTAGGCAGGATGAGTTTTCATCAAAGGCAGGATGATTTTCACATCATTTTGAGGCCAGAACTGGAAGCGACAAAGTCCAAAGTCATGTGGACGCATAGTATGTGTTTTGTGGCCTTATTTCAGAAACTTTCAATTTTAGTTTATTCAGTAACCACACAAACAATATTCTCTCAAAAATACAAACATGTACATGTTGCTTACATATTATGGTAGCCCTGTTTGTGCTAAATTGAGTGTAATTTCACCTGTGCCATTATTATGTTTATAAGCAACTGAAAAAAAGCACAAATGTCACAGCATGTCAAAACATTTCAAGGACCCCAGAGGGTTAACAATCAGACCAGTCTGAAGAAAACAAGGCCAAATTTCCACTTAAAGTAGCCTAGATGTTTTGTATCACAATAATGTGATAATATGTAAATAACCGATATGGTTTCAAATGCATTCTAATGGGATTACAAGCTTGAAGAATCAAAGAAAACCCATGAAACATGTTGATGAGAGAAGACGGACTGTGTGGCATCGTGTTCAAATGGGCCACTTTGTCATTTGAATATTACGCTAAAGAGAACCTCAGTTCCCAGAATTTGAACCGAGATCAGAGGCGTCTGAGTTCTCCGAACGTGTCCAAACATGCCCCAGGAACATGCTTACGCTTCTCTCTGCTTCAGTCATTGAGATTTTATTGTTTCAATCACAGATTTCCCTCTGCAGCATGAGCAACTACAAATGATGTTGGACTGCTGGTCGGCTGCCAGTTGAACTGTTTTGTTCTTGGCTAATGTCATGCAGTGCCCTGAGATGTGAGTCTTTACCCGTTTCCTTATCTTCAGTTGTCTGCCAATTACTAAACCTCTTTTTATCAGTCTGATGTCAGGAAATGCTGAAATTTTAAGTTCAGAGAAAATGTGAGTGGTACTTTCCATATAAAACTTACAAGGGGATATGTTTCCCAAAGCCAATGATGTGGTTGCAAGTTCCGTCATTACCAATAGAGTTTGCAGCCCATAATATGCGCTGACAATGCGTTTGGAAAATGGACCACATCATGATGATTGGGTTTCTGAAGAGTTTGTCAGGGCATTGCTATTTGGGTGCTATATAGGGAGTTTTATGTGGATCACATGTAAAAATTCACACACAATCACAACCTCATAAAATACTTTCATTTTCACATGAGATAGGATTGGTTTTAGGAAGGAGGTTCCACAGGTCCTCATATGTGGAGGTCTGTGGAATGAAAACAGTTTGACACTCTTGACCAATGATAAAATGTGTGTTAAGTGGGGAACTCAACCCATATATAATTATGAACACAAGCTGAAGGTCTTCGAAATGTATCAGGATTTGGTAGAGAGATGGATTTCATTCAGCCACAACAGAAAAACGTTCTCTGGAAACAGTGGAGACCTCTTTAAGAATCCAAAGTATTGTTGCCTGTTTCTTTGCTTTTAATTAAGGTTAAATGAAAAAATGGCAAGGATGTCTGCTAGACTGCCTGCCCTAAATAATCTCTCTGAAATTTCATTTGCCTTTCTCAAGCATGTACTTCTATATTAATGAGTTTTTGCTGAGCAAAATTTCAATTGAGTGTAGAGGAGATAGTCGCCTGCATTCAAAGCAATTTCCAGCAATGTCCTACAGACATCTTTAAATGAAATAAAACTCAAGAACCATTACTTCCTGTTATCCGATGAAAGCCTCATGAATTCTAAAATAGTATGTTTATGGAGGACCCTGCTGATGTTTTAAATCATTTTGGGATTAAATCCATTTGAGAACATTTCTGCTGGTTTATGTAAGAATTCAGGGTCATTAAGGGTCAAGGTTAGGGCTTGGGTCATTAGATTATCTGACTGTTGTATTGGCCATAATTTTTCTTTATGTAATATGAGTAAATAAAAACTGGGCCTCGCAACAGAGAAGGAGCCTCCACTCCTTGCCATTACACGCCGCATATATTATACAATTAACTGTATGTGTTATACATGAACACCACTGAAATTAACAGGGGCTTGAAATCAATATAACTGTATGCGCCCTTGTTTTTAATATTCATAAAGGATAGCGAAAGCAATATCACACGAGCAAGAGTGCGTTTTCTTGAATATCAACACGTTTGTTGATTTTATATGACAGTTCAATAAACAAGAAGTTAACTTTAAGTGACTTGCATTTTAGTCTCAGTACATTGTCTGTTTTTATTTCACCAATGACAATAATTCCTGACCAACACTTATGTTTAGTTACAGAATGAATCCGCAGTTTTGAACGAATCGTTCTAAAGAAAGACTCAGTGACTCACTAAGATGTCATACGACCGACGTCTTGGGACGTCTTTTGACCATACGTCAATATCTGCCTTTTTAGGGTACCGGTCCCCTAAATGTTCGGTTAGATGGCGTTATCGGATCCTAACTTTACCCCAGACCTAAACCTACCCCTAAACCTACCCCGTCACCTAACTGACGTTAAAGGTAAAGGGTCAGTTGTATGACGTCCCAGGATCGTCATATAACCAACGTTTAAGGATACCCTAAAAAGGCGGCTATTGACAGTATGGTCAAAAGACGTCCCAAGACGTCAGTTATATGACTTCTTGGGATGAGACTGTGTTAAAAAGGGCCCTATCATACAGTTGGTGCAATGGAGCGTCAGGCGCGATGCAAGTGTTTTTGCTAGTTTCAGCCTGACGCAGTTATCATTTTCACGTCATTCAGGCACATTTTGAAAGTTATATTAAACTGTCTGAATTCAAACAGTTTTCACAAACTGTCTAAATATGTTCACGGTCCATTTCTGTATATAATAAAGAGTCTAAACTATATATAATCGCATCTTAGTAAGATATTAGTCAACATTTGAACCGCTTTAAAGTTTTATTTTTTATTATTTACATAGATCACTAGTTACTTGCAGTGTTGAGAAAGTGCACTTTCTAAATGAACTAGTTCAAAGTTCAGTTCACCCATTTTAAAATGAACTAGTTCAGTTCATAGTTCAGCACTTCATAAAAATGAACTAGTTCATTCATAGTTCTTTTTTTCCATATGTTGCAAGTTTATTATTATTATTATTAACGCCACAGCCCATATACAACCACCTCAGACAACAATTATTTTATTGACGGGCAAAGTTTGCACAGAAATGTAAGATTTTTCCCATCCTCACCAATCTAGTCATAAAACCCGTTGAAATGATCATACGACACCTCGCTCGCTGCTTTGTCGACAGCGGCCGCGGTACGACACTGGTGGCTGGTGTTGCCAGATTGGGTGTTTTCGCTACATATTAAGACTTGTTTACGTGTGAGCCCAATCTCATGAAAGTTCGTATCTATAGCACGAATGTCATTTCTCGTGCCATTTATACTCCAAAAACAGTTTTTGCGTGTATATGGTACACGTTTTTCACGTGCATATGATACACACTTTATGGCGTTCGTGAGTTTGTGCGTATTATACGGTATAATACGCACAAACTCCCCCCTCCCTAAACCTACTCCAGGGTTTTTCAGTGCGTAGCATATGCACGCAAAAAAAAAAAAAAACATTTTTGGCATATAAATGCCACAAGAAATGACGTTCGTGGTATAGATACGCATTTTCATGAGACTGTATTGGTTTTATGCGAGTTTTCGCCTGGAAGGATTTATGGAAATCTGGCACCCTCTTGTACGAAGTTAAACTGAGAGAGCGCGTTCACAGACACCAGAAGGAACCAGTTCACAGTAACGTTCATCAGGCAGTAATACACTAAATTCAGTTCACTTTCGTTTAAAAATATGAACACGTTCAGGCACAACACTGGTTATTTGAGTATGTTGAAACTCAATACTTGTGTTTAAAAGCAAAGCAAATCACTTGCATGTCACTTGCTTTGTCCCCGAATGAATTAGCCATTTTGAACGACTCGTTTGACTGAATGATTCAATGACTCACTCGTTAAGACCATGACTTGCCGCCACCTACTGGCGGTTTATTTTCATATTTAAAAGTATAATTTCATTATAGTTAAAAACATAGGATACGTGGATAATGGTTGATAAAATGCATTCATAAATAGACTATTAGGCTACAAGTGAAATATGAGATAACATTTTTAAATATAACACAAATATTATAGTAATTGCAGCCAAAATGGTTTATTTGAATCGAAAGGCCACCTCTTTATAGGACATATTTTGTTTTGCATGGAACTTAATTGTAATTACTTGGTTCCTTTCTTTTTGTACTTGTGTGAACAGCTTTTCCAGACCAATTTTTTTTGTCTAACTATGAAGGTCGGCTGAGTTTATACACATATAAAATGAACAGATTCTGGTGTAGAGGGCCTTCCTCTGCTCTGTGCCAGGGCTTTATGCCAATGTTCTAAAATCCAGCATACATAAGCATATCTAAAGGAAACCCCTCTTTTGAAGAGCAACTGAAAAGTGCTGCGATTCAAGGGTGAAAACATCTTCAGAAAGTATGACTCACTCTTTTGCTAATGAATGTACTGCTGATCTGCTTAAAAAAGTGAGTGGTAAGAGCTATTTATGCTAAACAGTGTAAATATTAATAGTCAACACAGCATGAAGTTTTTTTTTTTTGCTTACAACTTTATTTCCTTCTTTATTCATACTAAAGCACCTCAATTTCTGTTCATCATAATGGCGACTCTTTTGTTGTACGGAGGTAAGCCGTGACCTCATGCTGCTCAAGGCTAAGAACAAACCTGCATGGCATATATTACCTCCGTAATGAGCATTTCATGGCCTTCCCTCTAGTAATAGAATATTCTTGTCTGGTGAATTTATAATGGAGTTTACATTCTCTGGTTCTTATTAAACTCTGTCGCCAGGATAGGCTAGTACAAACGACCCTTCTATTAGCCTTCCTGCACCCAGTGCGGTCATTAGAGGAACATTAGGAAATTAGAGGAGAATTGCATTATGGGTGCAGCAGATGGAGTGGCTGCAGTACAGGACGAACATGATTGGCTGATTCCGGCTGCAAAAACAATCGGATCATTCCAATCTGGGTAATTTACTCACCCTCAAGTTGTTGCAGACCTGTATGAGTTTCTTTACTCTGCTGAACACAAAGGAAGATATGTTGAAGAACAATTGGAACCTGTTTGGCATCATTGACTTCCATAGTAGAGAAAAAACATACAGTACTATGGAAGTCAATGGTGCCAAAGTTCCAATCGTTCTTCAAAATATCTTTGTGTTCAGCAGAAGAAAGAAACTCATACAGGTTTGCAACAACTTGAGGGTGAGTAAATGATGACCGAATTTTCATTTTTGGAACCCTTTTAACATCCATGTAATTTATTTGTTTACTTATTTATTTTATTATTTTTATTTTATTTTTAATTATTATTTTTCATTTATTTATTTTTTAATATATACATTTTGTTTTTGGAAGGCCTACATTCTAGGTTTGTATTTTATTGTTATTTTCTTGAAGTTAATAAATGCATTAGTTAACATGAACTAACCACAAATGTTCAGCATTAGTTCATATTTGTTAACGTTAACTCATACTAATAGCATCAATTCACATTAACAGCAAAATTAGTTAACATTAGTTAATGCATTAGTTAACATGAACTAACCATGAACAACAACTCTGTTCAGCATTAGTTAATATTTGTTGACGTTAACTCACACATGTACTAATGCATCAATTCACATTAACAGCAGAATTAGTTAACATTAGTTAATGCATTAGTTAACATGAACTAACCATGAACAACAACTCTGTTCAGCATTAGTTAATATTTGTTGACATTAACTCACACATGTACTAATGCATCAATTCACATTAACAGAAAAAAATTGTTAACAGTAGTTAATGCATTAGTTAACATGAACTAACCATGAACCACAACTCTGTTCAGCATTAGTTAATATATGTTGACGTTAACTCACAAGTGTACTAATGCATCAATTCAGATTAACAGAAAAATTTGTTAACATTAGTTAATGCATTAGTTAACATGAACTAACCACAACTGTTCAGCATTAGTTAATATTTGTTACCATTAACTCATACTAATGCATAAATTCACATTAACAACAAAATTAGTTAACATTATTTAATGCGTTAATTAACATGAACTAACCATGAACAACAACTCTGTTCAGCATTGCTTAATATTTGTTAACGTTAACTCACACATGTACTAGTGCATCACTTCACATTAACAGAACAGTAAGTTAACATTAGTTAATGCATTAGTTAACATGAACTAACCATGAACAACATCTCTGTTCAGCATTAGTTAATAAGTTAACGTTAACTCACACATTTACTAATACATCACTTCACATTAACAGCATGGGTAGTTAACATTAATTAATGCATTAGTTAACATGAACTAACCACACACTGTTCAGCATTAGTTATTATTTGTTAACGTTAACTTAAACTAATGCATCAATTCACATTAACCGCAAAACTAGTTAACATTAGTTAACATGAACTAACCATGAACAACACCTCTGTTCAGCATTAGTTACAATTTGTTAACGTTAACTTGCACATGTAATGCATCAATTCACATCAACAGCACGGTTAGTTAACATTAGTTAATGCATTAGTTAACATGAATTAACCATGAATGACACCTCTATTCAGCATTAGTTAATATTTGTTAACGTTAACTCACACATGTACTAATGCATCAATTCACATTGACAGTTAATTAACATTAGTTAATGCATTAGTTAACATGAACTAACCATGAACAAATAGCTTTAGTGTTTTGTAAGGTTAACTTACTGTACATATTTACATTAGTTTACGTAGCAGTTGACACACACTACTGTAAGTATGAACATTTTTAACTACCATCTAGTTACCCTAAATGTAAAAATACTGTTATGTACCTTATCGACACTCTTTCATATTTATAAGGCATTCATTTGTTGGTAAACATAATTCTACAGTGGAAGCCAAGCTACAAGGTTCGAACTGTTAAATTTGTGTTATGCTGAAGAACCTTGCACTCTCCTTGGAAGTTTGAAAAAGTTTTCTTCTTTTGATCTCGTTTGCATGCCGGTTGCCTCTCGTTACAAGCAAAATCACTGTACTATGATCAAAATGAATGTCTCAGACCTTGCACCGTTAAATGAGTTATGCTTCTGAGAGCGTTACGTAAAGGAAAACGGATTGTGTCTTTAGGACATACGCTGTCCGTACGCTTCTCAATCTTCCACTATAGTCTTCGTCAGCTCACGCTGTGCGCCCTGAGCAATGAGCCTTGAAGATATCCACGATACTGCCAGGCCGTTAGCATGATTGAGCAAAGGTGCTTGTCTTTTTCCATGCGACGTTATTTATACGGTTTAATGATACCCTCACTGTGCGACCCCATCTCGACCATAGGCTGCTAGTGAAAAATTCATATTTTAAACACTTGCCCAATGCAGATAACTCCCATCAGTCATTCCTCGACATGTTCAGTATGGGATGTGAGGACAGGGGGTCTCGGATAGCAGAGGACGGGTTCCAAGTGTCCTCCTGACAACTGCGCGAGAGGACATTTTATTAAGTCATTTTAAATATTAATGCAATCCTCTGGCTATGTTTGCTCACTGTTCCGAAATCATGCCCCCGTCCCTGAATACACTTGCACATGTGTCTGTTTCTTCTATGCGAGTTCTTCAAATATGAATGAATATGTATTTGTTTTCTTTTCTCTTTCCCGGCTCACACCCACTGTTGCCCAAGCTCCGTGCCAGCAGGCAACGGCCATGTTGCGTTTCCATCCTGGTTC
The DNA here is from genome assembly GCA_030378365.1 of Hybognathus amarus. Lineage (NCBI taxonomy): Eukaryota > Metazoa > Chordata > Actinopteri > Cypriniformes > Leuciscidae > Hybognathus > Hybognathus amarus. Next base: position 77,263 of record JAQIUQ010002992.1, on the reverse strand, counting down.
TCACGCCAGTGTGGCAGGTTTGTCAATACAGATTGTCAGTGTCTCTGTCAGCCAGAAAGGGTTCAGCCGTGCTTGTGTCAGAAACCGGTGCTGTAGCCTCAGGATATGGAGGTCTTTAGAGTCAACAGTCTGACACGAGAACACAAAGCTTGGAGTTTCCTGGCTATTGGCAGTGAGTTCGCAGCCAAGGTTTCATTAACTATACAATACAGCTGAATATTTCACACGTTTTTCCTCTGTGTTCGTCCTCTTTTGTGTATTAAGGTGATTATTGTATACCCATTGTTGGGGTTCAAGTAATGCAAGTTACAGATTATTTTTTAAAGGGTTAGTTCACCCAAAAATGAAAATTAAGTCATTAATTACTCACCCCCATGCTGTACCAACCCCGTAAGACCTTCGTTCATCTTCGGAACATAAATGAAGATATTTTTGATTTAATCTGAGAGCTGGATCACTCCTTCATAGACTGCCTAAGGGACTGGCTCTTGACGGACCATAAAGTCATTAAAGAAAATGTTTAAATATTCCATGTGCCTACAGCGGCTCAATTATAAGTTTATCAAGCGACGAGACTACTTTTTGTGTGAAAAAAAAAACTTAAATAACGACTTTATTCGACTATTCCTTTACTTCCATATGGGTGCATTCGCGAGAACTGAGATGACGACGTTCTTCTTCGACTACTTCTTGTTACCGGCTGCTCACCACTTAGGAGTATTACCGCCACCTACCGTATAAGATGACGTGCTGATATCTTTACAGTCTATGGCTGATATAGCTCAAAACTTTGTTTACAAGCAGAGGAAGATCTGCCCTGTACATACGCTTTTCAATTACCATATTTTCCGCACTATAAGGTGCACTTAAAAGCCTTTAATAGTCTCAAAAAACGACAGTGTGCCTTATAATCCGGAGCGCCTTATATATATATGGGTCATCATCTCATACGGTCAGGGGCGGTAATACTCCTAAGCGGTGAGCAGCCGGTAACAAGAAGTAGTCGATGAAGAACATCGTCATCTCAGTTCTCGCGCATACGCCCATAAGGAAGTAAAGGAATAGTCGAATAAAGTCGTTATTTATGTTTTTTTCGCACAAAAAGTATAATTTATAATTGAGCCGCTGTAGGCACATGGAATATTTAAACATTTTCTTTAATGACTTTATGGTCCGTCAAGAGCCAGTCCCTTAGGCAGTCTATGGAGGAGTGATCCAGCTCTCAGATTAAATCAAAAATATCTTAATTTGTGTTCCGAAGATGAACGAAGGTCTTACAGGGTTGGTACAGCATGGGGTGAGTAATTAATGACTTAATTTTCATTTTTGGGTGAACTAACCCTTTAACTTGTAAAGTAATGGATCAGTTTATTGACTGATAGCTCTCCTGTCCCCATGTTGAGAGAAATCGGGCGTAAGATGCAGAGGCATTGTGTGTAAACATGATATAGTTCTGGAATAAATGTGAGCATTTACTCATCTAACTTGCAAAAAAAAAAAACGATTCAGTATCTCTCAAAATGACAAAACAAAACAAAAAACATTAAAATCCAAACTCTGAATATTCTGCAAACCTGCAATAATTACAGAATATGTATTGTATGTATTTAATCTCACTTTATTAACCAATGTGTTTGCTGCTGACCTTTGATTCAATTCAACCATAGGCAAAAATGACTTTTTGTCAAACATTTATTATATATATTTTTTTTAAATTGCTGAAGTAGAAGAATCCAGATGGATGGATGGATGGATGGATGGACGGATCAATGTATAGATAGATGTGTATAGATGGATGGATGGATGGATGGATGGATGGATGGATGGATCAATGTATAGATAGATGTGTATATATGGATGATGGATGGATGGATGGACGGATCAATGTATAGATAGATGTGTACATATAGACACGGATGGTTGGATGGATGGATGGATGGATGGATCAATGTATAGATAGATGTGTACATATATACACGGATGGATGGATGGATGGATGGATGGATGGATGGATGGATGGACGGATCAATGTATAGATAGATGTGTACATATATACACGGATGGTTGGATGGATGGATGGATGGATGGATGGATGGATGGATGGATGGACGGATGGACGGATCAATGTATAGATAGATGTGTATATATAAATGGATGGATGGATAGACAGACAGACAGACAGACAGACAGATTGATGGATGGATGGATGGATGGATGGATGGATGGATGGATGGACGGACGGACAGATAGATAGATAGATCAATGTATAGATAGATGTAGTTACCCATGTAAATACTATGTACTTATTTTAGTAACTACAATTACTGGGTAATAACTAGTGTAACCCTAAACCTACCCCTGTTCCATGTACTTATATTAGCCAGTACTTTCTAGGTAAGTACACAGTACACTGTAAGTACTGTACTGTAAAAGGAAGTGTTACCTATATATGGATGGATTGATGTATTCTGCTGTTTTCATTCACAATACAAATGATAAATAGGTCAAAATACTAAAATGAAAAGCTTGTCCTTGTGAGCCAAGTATAAGAATTGTCACGTTTCCGGGGGAACTAAAAAACATCACGCCATTCCCGGATTAAGACCCTCTGTGAGATTTAATTAGCTGTGCAATGCTAATCACAGTCGTGTGGCCACTGAAAAATACATTAAACACACACCTGCTATGACAACACCCAGACAGAGCAAACAAAGAGAGAATGTGAAAGAGAACTTTATAGAACATTCAGTGCAGACATGCCAACCAGGGGAATTATATACAACCTGGTCTATCGTTACAGCTGTGCTTATTGAAGAACAGTCGAATACACATATTCTCACAAACATGTGAGAATGTGAAAGGACCATGTACATCTTACCAGCCTACTTTCTGGCTTGATTGGAAAGAAATAGACCAGTGTACTTGCATTGTTCTGAAACTGTTATTTAATTTAGTTCCTGCTGAATAAGGAAAGACATTGTCCTCTATACCTGACCAGATACTGTATGTGTTTGGTAATTCTTTTTATATGTTCGAAGAAACATACTTTCTTCTTTGGAACACAATAGATGTTTTGACAAATGTTCATGCTGCTCTTTCCGATGTAATGAAAGCAGCATCAGTGACAGCTGTAAACTCCCAAAAATGTTCAACTGTTTGTTACTTGTGTAAGACAGAAGTCTTCAAATCTGCTGAATTTCTTGCTGAAGACTAATTAAAATGCATAAAATTTACAATAAATATATCCATAATTAAAAAAACAAAAATATCCAAAATTAAATTTCCTAAAGTACATCTGAAAACAGGATCATAATTGAAGCCCCCACACACACACAGCCATGTCATTGAATTTCACACACGCAGATATGTCATTGTAATAGACGCAAATGAAAGGACTGATAATGTTAATTACAGCAGCAAGGTGACACAGCGGCTCTCGCTGAAGACTGCAGTCGCTGCTTTAATCAGGAAGAGGTCGTCAACCGAGCGAGGTCAAACTGCGGAACCACACGTGAGTTCAATCTGATCAACTCTCCATCTCCATCCCTCTTTCTTTTAAATATTTGGATCTATTAAAGGAATATTTTTGGAATATATTCTGTTGCTTGTACAGTATATACCTAGAGTATATTAATAGAATAGTATTTGTTGTTTTACATAAATGTAGGTCTTACAAATTGAATGTTTCCGCCACAGAATAAAAAATAAAAAAGTTAATTTTAAAGGTAAAAATTTATTGTTCTAGATTACATCTCGCAATAGAGATGTCCCGCCCCTTTGCTTCCGGCTCATGGGACCTTATTTCGGAAAAAAATATGTGTGGTAGTCAATGGCGAGAGATATATTTTTATTCCGTCTGAACTGTGCCCTGAATTACACATATGATGTTTGTCAATTTAAAATATAATTCTGAAAGTCAAAAACGTTGCAGTTTGTCATAAAACCGAAGAGTAACTTTGAGTTTTATGTGAAAATCGCTCAATGAACTACATCTCCCGGGAAGCGAAACTGGCGAGTAAGATCCGCTGCTCGTGTGTGTGCAGTCTGCTACAAAACACTCAGGCATGACGTCGTAATGTTACGATTATAACGTAAGACTATAGAAACAATGACAGACATTAGCCTCAGTATAGTTAGCTTCATTCATTGAGAGAAAATGTGTGCCTTTGGGGTTTGTAGTCTTTGTAATTACGTATTTTCACAGTCTTACACCTCAACGGTTTTACATCAAACTGCGACTTACTTTACTTTAAAATTTCCGAAATAAGTTCCCATGGTGGTCAACCGGAAGGGAGGGACTTAGGCTCTTGGGTATCTCAATAACAGTTTGACCCTTTTGTGTGGAACTTGATTGACAGGTAATCTGACCAATCATACTTCGCCATCCGCCATTTGGTCCGACAAAGCAGTCAGGAGAGATAGAAGATTAACATGGGAGGATTTGAACTTGAAAAACGGAGTGTACTGACGCCTTTCCGTGGTTAAAACAACATTCATTATTATGTTCATTCATGTTTATTTGATGCTATAAATGAACTATAAGAAAAAGATGATTCGGATCATGAGCAGCTTTAACTGATGCTCTACAACAATCTGTCACGACACATTAAAGAGCCACAAAACTGTATTTTTTTTATTACAATATTTGAAAGGTGAGAATTTGTTTAATAAGTTTAATATCTTAAAAGCGTCTTCTACATGTAGCCTAATAAATGATGTTATAATAGGCTAATGATGATAATTATTATTATTATTTACGGACACGGACCTAAAACACACCCCGTCTTCTAAGTCAGGTGACTGTAAATGCGCAAAATCCGTTTCCATTGCAGTTTTGCAAAAACATACTTTTTCGAATTGCCTGAAAAACCTCATGCGAGCGTAAAAACTTTTTTGCGATAAACGGGAGTTTTTGCGAAATTGACGTGTTTCCATTGAGCGTATTTTTATTTCGCAATTTCAATTTGCGAAAATTGAAGGGTAATGGAAACGCAGCTAGTGACTCTAAAGTATAATTATATGGAAATTACATTCTCTTTTTGTTTTCCGCAGAATAAATAATAGCATACAGGTTTGGACGCACAGTGTCAGTCTGCCTCATCATTTTCCAATTGACGTTTGTGACACTCAGTCATATCTGACTCTCCCATGCCCGCACCTCGGCCGTAAACACCTGGCTCCAGAAGAGACACGGGTCGGGGGCCTCGATTGAATTGCATTTACTGGATTGAGGTGGGGTCGTGGCCCGCCCGGGTCTGTGCTAATTGCAATATGAGGACAAGTGATGGGCTCAAGTAAATCAAAGTGAAAAGACCCCTTCTCCCTTGTATAGGCCTACGTGGCTTGGCTGTGACTTCATATCTTCTGAGGGGGTTTAAACCTTATTGTCATCTCAGCAAACAATATCCTGCTTTCATCGCAGGGTTTTCCTTCTTTTAAATAAATAATGGGAATTCATAGGATAGCGGTGGGTGACAAAACTGTTTAAATGCATAGGTATACTTTTGGCTGGTCAACGTTTACCAGTAAACTAGCATATAAGTAGCCTCAAAGCTTGCGCATTGAAGCCACAAAAAATGTTGTTGTTGTTTTTTGCTGTGCAGGTACTTTTTGTTTGGCTTTGCTACTTGTAGTGTACCTACTTTGAACCAGCTTGGCTGTAGTTTAGCTATTTGCTAACTTGGGAAGGTCTAGTTTCTGAAACTACAGCTACTTAGTCATTCTGACAATTCTCTGAAGTACCCTTCTTCGCACTGACTTGGATTTGCTCAATTGTGCATGTGTGTATTTAATTCATTATTCATGGGGCCTTGCTATTATAGAACCCTGCTTTTTTACAGGTGCAATTGTGTATGAAAACACTCTAATGGAAGATGGATCTCTTTTGAACCTCATGCTGTGTGTAATGTATGAATTTCCAATTCTTTCCCCATCACATATTGAGGTTGTTAGGATTCTGTGAAGCATTCGGTTAGAGTCGCTATGGCGAAATCCATACGTGTACTTCATGTTGTGAAGTCTACAGCGGAGAAAACACAGATGCAGATGTTGTGATTGTCGCTTTGATGCTTGTTGTGTTTGAAAAACACCAACGCTCATTCACAGAAGACATGTATTGTTTGACTGTACATCTACTCACCGATAATGCCAATGCAATTTCGGTTGTAAGTGTCACAACTCACAAGTGCTGTCCATCCTAGAAAATCACTTAATAGCCAATTTCATGCAAGAATGGTGAGGAACGAAATACTGAGTTAATACTGAAGGAGAGAACAGGGGAGTCCAGAGAGAGAGAGAGAGAAACAGGTTTGCCTCTAGTCACACCTCATGGTCCTGTGATAAGGTACAAAGTAATCACACAGCCTCTATGAGTTTTTTCAAAGCAAAATTATGTGTGGCATCTTGTCTCGTGTTGCCAGACTTTTGACAAATCGCATAAATCTGGTCTAGTTTGCAGTTTCTTCAGGCCAAGAAGTGTTTGTAGGGAATCAGAAACAAACAGCAGTGTTGTCTGATTCAGCAAATGACTCTTATGAACTGGTCCTTTGTAGTGAATGAATCAGAAACATAGCCTACAGTGTGAAGCAGTGCAGTCTGATTCTCAAACAAATGACTCTTAATGAGCTGTTTCTTTAAAGGGGGGGTTGACTGCGATTTTACTTTTTTGATTTTAAATAGTGTGTAATGTTGCTGTTGGTGTATGAACCGTATCTGCAAAGTTGCAGCGCTGAAAGTTCAGTGTAAGCAGAGATATCGTCTTTTAAAAATCAGGAAGTATATTGCCTACAAAAACGACTTCAATTGGGACTACAGCTAGGTATGGTACGTCACTAACCTACACATTTGCATCAACCCCTCCCTCCGGAATATGCAGGAAAGGGCACGCGCATATTTCTGCGGCACGTCGAGTGAGTTGTGTTCACCCAGCTGTCAGGTCTTCTGTGTTCGAGCTTCCCACGGACGCTACTTCGTCTTCGAACAACAATGGATACAATTTATGTTTGATTATATTCCTGAAAGTGACGATCATAATCTAGCTCTCTGTGCTGCGCATTTTACGAAGACAGCTTCCAGAATCTCCACGATTTCAACACCGGATTCAACAAGAAACTTACTAAAACATGAAGCAGATCCAACTTTAAAACCAGAGGCAGCAGTTGTTGGGCCACAACCTGTAAGTAGGCTAAGACTTAATCATTTTAAATGTATTTGCATGTATAATTATAGCCAGTATAGCCAATTATAGCTTTATAGCCAGCGGGCTAACGTCACTATGCTATTTTGTGTCTACGGCAAACGCGTACAAACATTATGGACCTGAATTTTGTATAAGTACTAATGTTGTAAATGTATTTTTCATGTATGCTTTATGACTATTTTCGATTTGATCAAGAACGTAAACTTGCCAACACTGTTTGTGTTAAACATTAGTAGCCAGTCAGTTGCTGTCGTTGCCAGTCAGATGCTTTTGTGTAAAACAAATGTGTATAAAGTTAAAAAATGTAGCAAATTATCATTCAGAAACGTTTAGTGAGAGCCGTGTGTGGTGAGGTTCTGCTTGACTCTCTTCATCACGGCTTTCTCGGTCTGATTCTGCCTCACTGATACTGCAGTCTCGACATCATTATTTACGTGTATCCACCGTCTACTCTATGGTATCCACTATCCACCTTTGGCATGCCCGTTTCGTCCGTAAAGGTAATGGGCGTCAACCTTCCGGACAACGTGAGCGACAGTTTAGCCAATCACAACACACTGGCCCAAACGAACCAATCTGAGCCCACCGCGTGTTTCTGAGGGAGTGGTTTCATAGAATCAGGAAGTCAACCTCTCGTTCAGGGTACAGAGGAGAGCGCGGCTTACAATAAAGGTGAAGTTTATGAAAAATAAGACTTTTAAAAAAAGAAAAAACACAAATACATGTTATATTGTACCCCATAAACACAATCATGCAAAGAAAAAAAGCAGTCAACCCCCCTTAGGTTTCGCTAATCTTAAATGTATTGTGACATGACTCGCTGCTTGCAGTGCGACTACAGAGCTAGTTCGCTTAAAAATGAACATTCTGTCATCATTTACAGCACAAATGATTTTTTGTGAATTTATATTCATAAAAACAGTAGTAAGTTTACTTTTTTGCTGATATAGCTCAGAAAATTATATAGAATGTGCATATGTGGTCATAAATATCCATTTAATAATGCTACGTACAATTGCAGTCAGTTCTTGCTTTTTTTGTGTGCAGTATGCATCAGAAGGTCCGTAAATAGACTTTGAATGGTCCTTGCCACATTACAGACTTCAGAAAACACCAAAGGTAGTCAGTAACAAGCCTTTAAACAGTTAAACAATTGCCTCATGCTAAAATCCCTTTTTGCTCCCGTTTGTTGTTGATGTTTCTAATACTGAAACAGTAATCATATTAGCATATTAGCACTAATTGGAGTAGTTTAAATGGTTCTAACTGGATGTTGGGGAAAACAGTTCTATCTTTGTATATATTTGCATTGTCGTATGGGAAAAACTCAACTCTTCAGAGACCCACAGATCTTTCCATTCAGCGCTAAACAGAATTAGCTTCCAAGCTAAACTAGCGTCAACACCAGTGAGGCTGCCACAGTCTAAAACAACAACAAAATGTGACTCCACAACACCACATACCTCTTGTATATTACCACAGTTGTAAAAAGGACACAAGCAGTTATTGTCATTTTAATAACACCAAACTGATCAAAGCATTTCGCCTTTAGCATGAGCGCTAGCTGCTTCAGATCTGTTGCTCTTTTATCTTTTCAGTGATTATATGAAGTCAGACAACATTTTCCCCCGCTCTTTTGCCCAATTTGGAATGATGCTACTGTAGAAGATTTATTTTACCTTTTTTTTTTTGGGAGTGACTGGATAGAAGCTGTTAATTAAAGAATTAGTAACAAAATGATGTAGCGTTTTATGCTATCAGGTTTTTTATTGCCATCAAAGACAATGTGTTTTGCTGAGTATTTTAGAATTTGAATGCTGTTTGATAATATATTTGATGTATTCAGCAATGACCTAGACCTGTATGGAAAGCTTTTTTAGTTTTGCATTGAAGTAAAAATGAATAGGCTACCGGGATTAATCGCATGAACTCTTTTATTCAAACTGAAATACCTTTTCAGAATAATCATAAGACAACTCATACATCTTTAATGAATATGACTTTAATTGAGGTGATTTATACAGCAAAAAGAGGTTATTCATTTAATATAGGCCTGCTTTCTAGTTCAACACCCAGTTTGGCTGCTGGTACTGTTGTGACATTTATTCAGGATTATATCTCCTGCCAAACCTGTTTAATTGTCTTGAAGTATTTTTAGATGTTAAAAGCTAAAATAATAAAATAACTGGAGAAGGAAAAAGCTGAAAAGAAATGTTCCTGAATGATTTTATCCAACCCAAGGTCATTAAAAATAAATGTGTCTGTGGTAACATTTCTGCAGCTGGAAACTGCAGTAATGTACGATTTTTTGCAGTTTAACAGCAATGTAGGAAGAGACAAGTTGTTTTTTTTAATACAATGACATGTAAAGTTGTGGAAAAAGATCACGTTCTGGACAGATACTGTCTAAGGCCATCTGTTTTTGAGGCAGGAACATGGCTCACAAGAGTGTTTTGTCAATAAACAGAGAGATTTCGGTAGTAAAGCTACAGGGATTCACACCTGTTTTCAGCTTTCATTTTTCCAAAGCTTGAATTTGCTTCTTGTCAAACATATCATCCGAGTATAGATACATCATGTCATTCCTCCTAGTTTTTATCTTTTATTTTTTTATTTAATGGGGTGTTTGCTCGAATCTCTCTATAAATTGTGGGACTTTGGATGTATACGCTGTTTGTTTGTTTTCTTCTTCTTTAGGATGTAACGTCTCTCAGTCTGGTGTGTCAGACCCAAGTGCCAGAAATGAAACAAGTCATTCGGCCACATTTTCTTCTCTGCCTGTTGTTGGAGTGTGTGCATTTGCTAAGAAAAAAAATTGATTGTAAGCTCTGTCGTGACTACCTCTTGCCTAAACTCTTGGACGGCCTGTGCTGTTGTAATTTCTCAGATGGCAGAATCTCATTTACTCCTGAGCGTGATGTGTATTTCAGAATGTGTGAAAACAAGGCACTCAAGTCCACGCAGCTGAGAGAGGGGGCTGTCAGATGCCACTCAGGCCAGACTCCGAGCCCTCATCATCCCCTAGTGGATTAACACCTTCTGGCCTGGATCTGCGCCGTGCGGCTGGCCCTCTCATCTATCTCGTTCAGGCCTCCAGAGGAAAGACAGTGCATGTACCCGGCAGTTGAAAGCAAGTATGTGTCTTCTGCAATCAAATGGACAGCTTTCACAATATGTTGTGCTTTTCTTTGGTCAGGCAAGCATCACTATTACTATTGCTTCCTTAGGCTTTGGGGGTTTGTCCAAATAAGTATTAAACTTTGATGAATTCATCCCACACAGTTTGTGTTATGCACAGACCTAGACACATTGCAAATATATATATATATATATATATATATATATATATATATATATATATATATATATATATATATTGTTGTCTCTGTTTTTATATAGTTTTCTGTAAATTCTTAACCCTAACTCTTAAAGGAGTAGTTCGCCTTTGAAAAAAACTTTTGCTGATCATTTACTCACTCCCATGTCATCCAAGATGTCCATATCATTCTTTATTCAGTCGAAAAGAAATTAATGTTTTTGGTGAAAACGTTCCAGGATTTTTCTTTATATAATCAACTTCAATGGGAACCAAACGGTTCAAGGTCAAAAAGACACTTTCAGTACAAACTGCAAACTGTTCAAGGGGCTTTAAACGATTTCAGATGATGAATAATGGTCTTATGTAAGATGGTCTTATCAAGCAATCACGCAAGTGCATCGCAGTACAGAGCAAGGCGAGCATTTGAGCTTATAAAACTTAAACTTGTCTTTTTTTTAATGAGAGATCGTTTCGCTTGATAAGACCCTTATTCATCGTCTGGAATCGTTTAAATCTCTTTGAACAGTTTGCAGTCTGTACTGAAAGTGTCTTTTGGACCTTGAAGCTTTTGGTTCCCACTGAAGTACATCATAAGCAAAAAAACGCTGGAATGTTTTCATCAAAAACCTTCATTTCTTTTCGACTGAACAAAAAAGACATGGACATCTTGGATGACATGGGGTGAGTAAATTATCAGCAAAAGTTTTTTGAAAAGTGAAAAACTCCTTTAAATCAGAGGGTTTATAAGAGTCATTTGTTGGTGAATCAGACTATGTTTTTAATTCAGTAAAAAACGTTTAACCGTTAAGAATTGCCAACGCTATCTCACATCCAATTCATACGAATTCGTACAAGGTGGCTAATTAGTACGATTGGTCAAAACCCCAGTGATTGGAAGTTCTAGGGCGGGGTCAGGGATAGTTTGTTCGTACAAATTGGGCAAAAAATCGTACAAATTCATCACCTCATAAAATATGCATGACTTGCCATGAGATCGGGTTGGAATAATTAATCTGAGACCTGGTGCCATGACCTGGGGTGTGTTTCCCGTACAACGACGTAGTTCACTGCTTCACTACCATAGTACGATGCATCGTTGGAGAAATCAACTAGCTTAGTCACGACTGTTTCCCGAAACCCACTGTCGCAAAGTATCGTTCAACCACATTGGTTTCACACGAGGTGGAGTAATTATACTTTTAATGAAACTGTTTGAGATCCAATTAACGCTATATTTGTTTTATATAAATTACAGACATGTCATCTGAGGACTATTTCTAATTGTTCTCAGTTGTTTTGCTTTATTACCAGACTCAATATTTGGCTCGTTCTTACATAGTAGAGCACGTTCGCACATGCGCACTCTTCAAACACGTTACTTCAAATCTTTTGACAAACTAAAACACGTAATTTACTTTTGTATGTATTCTGAATAAAAGGCACCGGTTGTACTGAATGTCAGCTTGCTTATTTTGCTCAAGATAAAGATTTATTGCGTCCAAATGTCATGCAATATAGAAACGATGCTTCTAACCACAGGTCGAGAGCTGTCGTTCAAACCACACAACTTTGCGATGCTGTTTGCGAATGTTCGTTGGAACAATGGTTTCGGGAAACACCGAGTCGTTGAACTATGCTGATAATGACGGAACCTGCGACCATAGTTGGCTAATCGATGCTTTCGGGAAACGCACCCCTGGACGGAAGTAAGGTTTTGCAAGGGTTAGTGTGGCGTATATCGAGTCCACTTGAATGAAGGACTACATATCCCATAACTCACTGCCCAGTTTCATCATCCATGATTGTCTTCAGCTGTGTCTCATTAGCCTTGTTAGCTCACCCTGTATAAGCCTGGTTTACTTGTCTTATATGTGTCAACAACTGCATTTTTTAGCGCCATTTCTGGTTTTGGTTTCATTGTCCTCGTCCTGTCTGTCTCTCTGGATTTCCCTGTTTGGTCGTTTGTTCGAATTCATACGAATTGGGCAAAAAATCTTACAAATTCGTCTTCTCAGTAAAATACGTATGAATTGCCATGAGATCGGATTGGAATAGTTCATTCAAGACCTGGTGCCATGACTTGGACAGAAGTAAGGTTTTGAAGGGTTAGTGTGGCGTATATCGAGTCCACTCAATGAAGGACTACATATCCCATAACTCACTGCCCAGTTTCATCATCCATTATTGTCTTCCGCTGTGTCTCATTAGCCTCGTTAGCTCACCCTGTATAAGCCTGGTTTACTTGTGGTCACTCATTGCGAAGTCTTATATGTGTTAAGAAATGCATTTTTTAGCGCCATTTCTGGTTTCGGTTTCATTGTCATCTTCTGTCTGTCTCTCTGGCATTTCCCTGTTTGGTCGTTTGTTCAAATTCATACGAATTGGGCGAATTCGTACAAATTCGTCTTCTCGTAAAATACGTATGAATTGCCATGAGATCAGATTGGAATAGTTCATTCGACAATCAGGCTGCACTGTTCACTTCGATTTGTTGAAAAAGAAGGAGATCATACGTGTCCAAATGTATTGGTGATTTGGACTAGACACTAGTTGTGCAGTACCTCTTGTAAATTTTAAGAATGTATATAAAGATCTACACCCAGCTCTAGAAATAACGCCAACCGGACTCAAACCTGCATCTCCCGCATAAGCTGCGCAGCTCAACGTTTCAGAGCATGTGCACTAACCGTGTTATTTTTAAAGGTGGAATGAATCATGGCAGAGGGCTCCGGGCGGGCGATTTGTTGAGCTAATGGTGGGCGAGACATCACATTTTCATGTTTGCAGGTCCAATGCATCACAGAGGGCCACAAACATTCATCACAGTTCACATCTTCTCTGCAGACATTTGCAAAATCTGTGTTTACTCATTATGTCTAGGTTTTCAATTCTCTGTCAGTGAATATGGGATTAGATAAGCTCTCTTTCTCCCTCTCTTTCCCCCTCAGCATGGAGCGAGCGAGTGCTTCCAGAGACCAGGACAGAAATTCGGTGTGAAATGCGAGGGCTGTCTGCGTGTGTGAGGGAGCTGACAGGATTTTAGGACCGTGGAAATGGAAATAAGAAGCAGGCTTTGGATGTGCCCGACTGCCATCCTGGAGGAAAGATTGGTGTCTGTCGCAACTGGCCCAATTTCAAAATTGCCACGTCCGTTTACTCTCCATCTTTATTTACACAAATCTGTTTTGTCACTCTCTCTTCACCATTTGCCTGGACAGATGCATTAAAACACTCAAAACAATCAAATCCGAAGCGGCCGGTCGAGATGGAGTTGATTGACGAATTGGCACGGCTTTCTCGACAAACGAGCTGCGAGACAATGAAAAGCGCTTGTTGTGGCTAGACCAGCTCATTGGATTTCAGAGGCAGTGTGCACTGAATAAATTGGACTATCAAATTCATCTGAATATAAATGTGATATATTTATCATAATACTTTTTTTTTTTGATATGGAAGATCTTAATGTCATTTATCCAATGAAAGACCGTAGGGGAACGTCACAGGAAACAATTCAAGCAATCTAATATAATCAGGACTTTGGGGAAACTCTCATTTTTTTGGGAAACATTTTTTGTCAGGCTTTATAGGTTTGTTTTTTTATTTTTTTGCCAATTTGTATGGCAAGAGATGATGACTTCCCCATTAGAAGCTCTGTATGTTGTGTGCCATATGTTATTCCAGCTAAAAATGGAAATTTTATGGCTAGTATGTTCATAGACCACCGCAGAAATGACCTAAATACTATTTATAGTCATGAAAAGGTCACAAGAAACTATATATATATATATATATATATATATATATATATATATATATATATATATATATATATATATATATATACCACACAACTTTGCGATGCTGTTTGCGAATGTTCTTTGGAACGATGGTTTCGGGAAACACCGAGTAGTTGAACTATGCTGATGACGACGGAACTCGCGACCATAGTTGGCTAACGATGCTTTTGGGAAACGCACCTGGACGGAAGTAAGGTTTTTGAAGGGTTAGTGTGGCGTATATCGAGTCCACTCAATTAAGGACTACATATCCCATAATAGTAAAAAGTGCCAAATAGTAAAAGTGACAATTAAACACATTTACTATTTTTCATTTTTACTTATTTTCCCATCATTACCAATGATTTTCATTAGATTCTCAGTCTACTGCCAATAATTTATTTTATTTTAATTAGCATAATTAAAGGTAGAGCAACAAATGCTACCATGATGTATAAACACTTACATTGCCTTTCAGAATAGAACATTGTATGTGAAAATACAGTCAAATGGTGAAGCTTATAAATAACCTCATAGGTTTCTAGAAAGGTCACTGCTGATCCAAAAGACCCTAGACATTATCAGTCAAAATTAGCCTCTCTGAAACAGGTAAGGCCCTGTTTACACTCTTCAGTCCATATATCTTCCAAATATCTGGATATGATGTCTACACAATGCATATACACCCAGCAATAGAAATGCCTTTGTTCAGACGGAAATCCGAATGCATCCATCTAGCTTTAATCTCATTACATGCAAATCTGCAAGGTCTAATCTACTTTAGGCGCCACAGAAAATGTAATTATATGCGTTTATATAATGTTTAATAGACCTTTATATAATTTAGGTACATTAGAACTAGTGAGAGACATTGGTAACATCAGAAACACTTGAACGCTGAGTAACGTATTTCTCACCATAGTGAACTCTCTTTAAATTGAAGGGCCCTCAAATGTACTTTATTGATATTAATAATTAGTGAAATGGAGGCCAGCTAGTAAAAATCTGTGCAAGTAAACCTTACTCCCCTGGCCACAATAGACGCACTAGCGACTGACACTACAGGGATGTGATCTTTGATGTCGTTGATGCTGGTTTGGATCCTGCTTAGAGCATGTATGACTAGGACATGCTAAATTGGTGCCATGACCCGGATGGAAGTGAGGTTTAGGAGGGAGAGTGTGGCAGCCTCAATTGACGAACTAGTCACTGATGCATTAGGGCTGCGGTCTTTAGCATTCTTTTTAGTGTGGCTACCTCCCATTCCCATGCTAGTGACAATAGTCTGAATACCATTCAGAGCAGGTGCAAGTAGGACCTGTTAAATTGGTGCCATGACCCGGATGGGAGTGAGGTTTAGGAGAATGAGTGTAGCAGCCTCAAAAGGCGAACTAATGACTAACTCTACAGGGTTGCAGTTTTTGCATCATTGTTAGCACTCCCGCCTCCTATTCCAATGCCCGTGACAGCGGTTTGAATCCTGATCGGAGCAGGTGCGAGTAGGACCTGTTACATTGGTGCCATGACCTGGATGGGAGTGAGGTTTAGGAGGGTGAGTGTAGCGGCCTCAAGAGGCGAACTTGTGACTGATGCTATAGGGTTGCAGTCTTTAGCATCCTTGTTAGTAGCCGCCTCCCATTCCTATGCCGGCTGTACAGCCGTTCGGAGCAGGTGCGAGTAGGACCTGTTAAATTGGTGCCATGACCGGATGGCAGTGAGGTTTAGGAGAATGAGTGTAGCAGCCACAAGAGGTGAACTAATGACTAACTCTAGATGGTTGCAGTTTTTGCATCATTGTTAGCACTCCCGCCTCCTATTCCCATGCCCGTGACAGCGGTTAGAATCCTGCTCGGAGCAGGTGTGAGTAGGACCTGTTACATTGGTGGCATGACCCAGATGGGAGTGAGGTTTAGGAGGGTGAGTGTAGCGGCCTCAAGAGGCGAACTTGTGACTGACGCTATAGGGTTGCAATCCTTGTTAGTGGCCACCTCCCATTCCCATGCCGGTATACAGCTGTTTGAATCCCGCTCTGAGCTGGTGCGAGTATAGGAACAGTAACATTGGTGCCATGACCCGGATGGGAGTACGTTTTGGAGGGTTAGTGTGGCGTATATCGAGTCCACTCAATCAAGGACTACATATCCCATAAGTCATGGTTTTATCATCCATGATTGTCTTCAGCTGTGTCTCATTAGCCTTGTTAGCTCACCCTATATAAGCCTGGTTTACTCGTGGTCACTCATTGCAAAGTCTTGTTTGTGTCACAACAACTGCATTTCTTGGCGCTATTTCTGGTTTCTGTTTTATTGTCATCTTCTGCCGTCTCTCTGGATTTCCCTGTTTGCCTGTGCCTTGAACTTTTGTTATTATCTGGATGGTTTGCTCTGTGGTTTTGACCTATTGCCTGTTTTATGGATTAAGATTCTGGATTAGGGGAGCGCGGGGCTCAACCTAACGCGGGGTTAAATGTAACACGGACATTTTACATAGTCAGTCAGGATCAAGCAGGCTGTCTTTCCGCTCTTTTTCTCTTGCTGCCAGAAGACGGTCTCCCGTGAATTTGCAGAAAGTTTTGATTATATTTCGTGAAGATACTGGACAAAGAGTGTTTTGACACCATGCAAGTAATTTTTTTCATCATAGATTTTTTTTCGGTTTCTGAGTTGGGTGTATACGTTTCCAAATCCAACTTTATATTGCCTTAATCACTGTCTTGTTGGCTCAAACATAGCACCGTTTTGAAACATGTCAGCAATTCCTAGCGACTGTTAACTAGGATTAAAATATGTAATACACAGCGGGGTTGGTTGTAACACAGTGTTACAACTAAGCCGCCAAGTGTACAATGATAATCAAATGAAAACGGAGTCACACAACTTTTCAGGTTTGAGTATAGATTTAACTTTGTTGGATGTTCACAAACAATGTTGGAATTTAAAATGTTTAAAATTTAGTGTACTCTGAATGATAACTTGTTTATTTATTAAAAATATGGCCTGCTTTTAATGCAATAAACCTTTTAATTAATTGAGCCAAAACCAAAACGCGTTAGGTTGTGCCCCGCTCTCCCCTACCCCAATACTACCCAACTACATTTGGATCCTCCACCTTTGCGTCTCCGAGCAGTTCACGCCAAGTTTGTTTGTTTATTAATTTATTTATAATTTTTCATTATTTTAAATCGTTTGTCAGCCAAAAAAAAAATCTTTTAAGCCATCTAATTTGTTTAATAAGAGCCAAGTTCTCCAGATTTAATGGGAAAATCATTTCTATACATTTTATATAAAAAAAGTATTTATTTTCCGAAAGCAGCATATCAAAAATATCATCATAGCAACCACCTCTTTTTTATAAGCGTGTGTGTACGCAAACGCCTCTTGCCTTCTGTTGTTTAAAAGAAAAAATCTGGCTCAGCCTTCATCCTGCACCTAATCACAGAAGTGAATTATTGCGGAGGGTAATAAAGCTCCAAATGCATTGCCTTTGTTCCTCTTATCAGCTCAGTTAAGCAATTTACCTACACATTCTCTCTCTATAATCACCACCAGACTGCAATTATGCAGTTCTAGAAGTTTCTGAAGAGGATTGTAAAGCGAGTGGATGTCATCAGATACAGCTTGAGAAATAAAGACTGGAGTGTGAATGCTTAAACATTTAAGATGTTAAGCAGGATATTAATAGGCTTCCGTGCAATTATATTAACTACATCCTTTCAGTTCTACAGCCTTGTATTGTCATGGTGACTTTTAAGATCTTGTTCAGATTTTCATTTTTGATGGATCTATAAAGCAAATTTATAACGCTTTAAGTTTTTTATGGTGGGGGAGGGGGAATCAAAGAAAAAATGTGCTTTAGTGTTAATTTAATGTCATTCATTTGAGAAACTATAGCTTTTATTGATATTTTCATTCAATTCAGAGCATTTTTTCCTGTTTTCATTTTCATTTCAAACAGTTTGTTTTTGTTCTTAGTTATTTCTTTTTAAAATGTCAATTTAGCTTTAATTCATTTTAGTTTTAAATTTTTTCATACATCAATTTAAACTAAATGAAAATGGGAAACAACTAGCTGAAAAAAGTTAAAGCTTTTATTAAAGTTATTTATTTCAGTTAAAGTTTATTTTATTTCAAGAAACTAAAACATTTTTTTATGGTCTTAGTTTTAGTTATAATATGTGCATTAAGTAGTGTGCATTAAGTAGGTGAAACTTTTCCATCTGATGCAATATACTTTCACAATCCTGAAGTAATTCCTCAGTTTTCATGCTTTAATGCAATAAAGAAATCTCCCCGTAACTCTTCCACCCACAGAGCTTCAGCGGTAACAAACTTTATCACTGCTTTCATATACAGCACTTTGGCTGCCAGCCGGCCCGTATCAGTACAGATTTGTGTATCCGTTGATTCATGGTAGATACTGCTGTACTGAGTGGGGCTTCAGGAGCCGCCGGGGGCCCGAGAGAAGCAGCGGGAGGGCTAGAGCTTCTGAGCGGCCGGCATTTTAGCCACGAACAAACCAGTAACAATGACTCCATTCTGATATGCATTGGGAAATAATCTATGTGTGTGTGTAGTACAGTCGTACTAATTGCAGTGAAAAGTGGGAGACTGAGCTTTCCCTCACCGTTTCATGTTTCTATTGTTACTTTATCTTCTCAGCTGATTTGGGCTTGTTGTGGTTTATGGTTCTAGGAAAAATAAAAATGACTGTTCTGCCGAGGAGGGTGAAAGATATGGAGGTGAGTTTACCTGATATTCATGTGTTTTCTGTAAAAATGTTTTAAACAATGGGATTTTTAACTGAAAAGAAGTCTTAAAATACTACATTAAAATAATGGTTTGTTAAACACTATTAAATATTATGTACTGTATGATTCAACAAGAGAATGCATGTTTTTTACTGTAAAAAAATAGGGCTGTCAAATGATTAATCAGCGAGTAATCGTGATTAATCGCATTCAAAATAAAAGTTTGTGTTTACATAATATATGTGGGTGCACTGTGTATAATTATTATATATATATATATATAAATACACACTCGTGCTTGTATGTATTTAAGAAATATTTTCATGTATGTACTGTGTATAGATTTATATAGTTTATATTATATATAAATATTTTATGTATAAAATTTTTTTCTTAAATATACATGTTATATATATATATATATATATATATATATATATATATATATATATATATATATATATATATATATACAAAATAATTATACACAGTGCACCCACATATTATGTAAACAAAAACTTGTATTTTGGATGCGATTTATCTGATTTATCGTTGACAGCCATAAAAATAATATTAATTTGTTTATTATTAGAAAAAAATCATCTTAAATCACCTTATAGTTAGATGAATATCAATGTTATACATTTACTTTTGTGACCAATCTTTTTTTTTTTCATTCTGATGTTATACAAACCCAGAATTCACTGTGTGAAGCATCAGATTTGAATTGATTACAAATCTAGGTTTTGTTTCATTTTTAATATCAAATATGCATACTAGGGCTTTCTTATATAATGTAATAGCCTACATTTTATATAATGCAATCAAAATGTATTATATTTTTTTCAGGATGTTTTCAAAGCAGATTTTAGTATTTACTTATTATTATATATCAGTTAATGACATATTTACAAAAAAATACCCACCAATTTCTGGAATCTGCAGCTTTTATTTATTTGTCTTAACCAGAAATAGAAAATTTTTTCTACAGTATTGTAAGCATTGCTATCAAAATCATTGTCCATATTTAATATTCCTCCATTTTATCAATGGCTCTATGATTCAAGTGTCATTTCTGAGTTGACATTTGCATAGTCACATTAACATGATAATTAGTTGCCATTTCATTATTGACAGCATGAAATCATTAGTTATTGATAATTCTTCTCTAGCATAGCAACAAATCATTACTCACTGTTTCCCTCAGTAAGATGCAGAAATTATAGACGTCATAGGCTAATCTCTTCTTTTACTGAACTGAAACTGGCCACTTTCATGCAGATTTGGGTAATCTAAATAAAAGCAAATGCACATGTTGTACTTTTAGAGGTCTGATCATATGATTTCCTCATCCACATACATTTCTGCAAATATATTCCAGATTTCTCTGGCATCGGCATGAGGGTTTGGGAAATGAGCTCCACGTGTGGGAAAGAGCTGGAGTTGAAAATCATATCATCCTGTAGAAGAGGTGGACGAATTGGAGTTGGGTAAGAAGACATTCTCCATAATTCTTGCAGCACAAATGCTCATCTCCATCAGTGATGACCCAGTCCTCATAAATCAAGAGGTAACATAAAACAAGGTGGGGGAGAAAAAGGAAACATGCTTTCCTTTCCTGTCTTACACTTCTGTCTCTCTCGGAAGAGAAAACGGAAGTCGAGAGATCATTCACAACATCAGAGGCAAAGATTAATGGTTTGTTCTTGAGACCGGCAATCAGCAAACACATGACTACATGCCTCACTAACTGCAGTGGGAAAATGTGCCACATGATTTACTAGACACAATAAAAAGGGAAATTGGCTCTATATATTTTACCCTTATTTCATTCCAAAAAGATTTATCATCCATTCTTCTTAAAAGAAATAATTAAACAAAAAACAAACATTTATGCATAATACAGTATAATATATATGAGATAGACAGACAGATAATTGATAGACAGACAGTTGAAATGTTCAAGAAAACTGACAATTGTTTTGTTCAAGAAACCAATTTGAAATGATTCAAGTTTCGTGACATGGGGCATTATCCTGCTGGAAGTAGCCATCAGAGGATGGGTACATGGTGGTCTTAAAGAGATGGACATGGTCAAAAACAATGCTCAGGTAGCCTGTGTCATTTAAACGATGCACAATTGGCACTAAGTGGCCTAAAGTGTGTCAAGAAAACATCCCCACACCATTACACCACCACCAGCCTGCACAGTGGTAACAAGGCATGATGATCCATGTTCTCATTCTGTTTACGCCAAATTCTGACTCTACCATCTGAATGTCTCAACAGAAATCGAGACTCATCAGACCAGGCAACATTTTTCCAGTCTTCAACTGTCCAATTTTGGTGAGTTCTTGCAAATTGTAGCCTATTTTTCCTATTTGTAGTGGAGATGAGTGGTACCCGGTGGGGTCTTCTGCTGTTGTAGCTCATCCGCCTCAAGGTTGTGTGTGTTGTGGCTTCACAAATGCTTTGCTGCATACCTCGGTTGTAACGAGTGGTTATTTCAGTCAAAGTTGGTCTTCTATCAGCTTGTATCATTCGGCCCATTCTCCTCTGACCTCTAGCATCAACAAGGCATTTTCGCCCACAGGACTGCCGCATACTGGATGTTTTTTCCCTTTCACACCATTCTTTGTAAACCCTAGAAATGGTTGTGCATGAAAATCCCAGTAACTGAGCAGATTGTGAAATACTCAGACCGGCCCGTCTGGCATGAACAACCATGCCACGCTCAAAATTGCTTAAATCACCTTTCTTTCCCATTCTGACATTCAGTTTGGAGTTCAGGAGATTGTCTTGACCAGGACCACACCCCTAAATGCATTGAAGCAACTGCCATGTGATTGCTTAATTAGATAATTGCATTATTGAGAAATTGAACAGGTGTTCCTAATAATCCTTTAGGTGAGTGTCTATATAATATATAAGTTTATATATTTAATATAATTCAAATTATAGAAATACTTTATATACTTTTATTATTTTTGTAACAGAAGTTTACACATCAGTTTTATATAATTTTAATGTAACGGATAAAATACCCAGTTAAATACAAAAGGAACTCTGCCAAGATTAACAGAATGTGACATACTGACAATGACTTGTATCACCCTGAAGAGACGTGGAAGATTTCTACTTCAAATATGTCATGTATGCCATACATGTATGCCATTACAGCTCCTCAAAAAGAAAAAGATCTGATATCTCTTTCCTCCTCGGCATTCCCTCAAAACCCCCTGAGATGAGAGTTTCCGAGACACCAATCATTATTGTTTTAAAGACGTGTGTGTAAGGGGCTGGTAAATATGCAAACATTCCTCATACAGTTCAGGATCTCGATTCTTCGGAGAGCTCTCACTGTCACTATGGCAACTGAAAGCTGTTGGAAGTCTATGGAATAAAGGCCGTCTGAATGAAACTTAACATTACAGATGTCAACCTTCATAAAGTTTCACCTGCAATGCTTATAAAAAACAAATACAAAGTTCAGATCACACTCACCAGCCTAAAATTGTGATTTATAGCCGGGCTCTTAATTAAAGAGCTCTGGCCCAAGGTATCCGTCGATCCTGTGCTTAAAAAGATATGACGGGGAAGAAAATAAATAAGCAAGTCAACTCAGAAAATGAATGAAGCTCATATCAGCCGCCGAAACCGCCTGCAGTATTAAAGCTCATTGTGGCCGTCGCATCCTCAGGGATTACAGCATCTTATTTAAATATTTTTCCAGATAGAAAAGAGTCATCAATCCTGCATGACAAACTTACAGTGTAGTCAGCTCCCCGAAGGCACCGTGGATAATAAAATACAGCTGCTACCTGTCCTCAGCATCTTCCGTACCCCGTCGACCTGAAGGTGAGGGAGATGCGCCGTTTTGCACAGTGCTTTGGCTTCAGGAATATTACAATTAAAACAGTGCAGATAACAGTTAGGCTGTTCATGCATTCAGAAACGGGAATTAGAATTAGAGCTGGGACTGCGCTTTTCCCACAATGCACTGCTGACACAAGGCCAATGACACTGCTCAACTGAAGGAGAGGATATAAAACCATTGTGATGCTTCGTTCAAATGTTTTGCACATGTGGCAGAAAGGAATATCACGCATTGACAGGAGGATTTAAAGGGACAGAACAAATGCGAGACGCATCGGACGGGGATTATTCAAAAAAAAAAAAAAGTTCACCTACACCCACTGCGACAATGAATGTTATTGTAAACATACTGCAACGGACAGCCACAAATAGCCATGAAAGGTCTTAAACGCTTTAAACAGACTGAACTGTCAAGTATAATCACGCGTTCCCATCCTTCGTTTTATCGTTCAAACCTTCGGGCGTTGTGCGCCATCTGCAATTCTCGGTTTGACTGTAATTGTACCATTTACACGACTGTGTCCTACACACACCTGTCTGCACAAATGATGACAGGCGTGCTGCATGAGGTGATGTGTTGAGACAGACCACCAGCAGCCAAACCCCACGTCTGTGTGCGAACGTGACTCATCTATACGTGTTGAAAGAGAATCATTATATATTACTGCAGCTGGCCGTTGGGTTTGCTGAGTGCCGCAGGCTCATGCACTTACATAACACATGATGAGTGAAGGAATGTTTATCTGGTTTTGACATAATGTAATACATTTTATTTACTGTATTTTATAGAAATTATATATGGGTGATTCTTTAACTATGGTACTTTTCTTGTCACTGGATGAAATAATAATATCTAAAAAACATTTCTTCTTTTTTGTTTTTGTCAGACTTACTTCACCCTAAGGGGAACTTATAAAAAAATGTATCATGGTTCAATCATTCTTTTAATTTTATAATATGAGGCCTTTTATGCTTGATTTTTACTGTTTTCCCCTGTCCCTAAGCCAGACTTTGTACCTTCAACATCGCTTAATTCTAAATTAAATATTTAAATAATGTAGATTTTAAGTTAAAATTATAAAATAGTGTCTTTCAATTATACATGTTATATATTGTAATATTTATTCACATTTTCTTATATTTTTCATTAGTAGAACCCTTGTCCATTGGGTTTACTGTCATTTCCGCCACACTGTACAAAATTGAATCCTGGGATCATTGTTTTAGGTTTGAATACTTAGTAACCATAGCAATAGAAACTCCATATGGCTGGGTGAAAGGGTGACCTCTTTTGGGGGTAATGAAAAGAAGAAAAATCAAGGTAAATATGACTAAAACTGAGAATATGTTTATTGGCCGTCATTTCCAAACGGCTCATATTTCACATGGACGTAAAAATAACTGGATAAAATTAATTTAATAATGTGTAATTTGTGTATATTAAATGCTAACTGTAAAACTAATATTAACAGGCTAACATAGCATGATATTTTAGAGGAAAAGGGGGGAAATGTCATTTCCACCACAGTCATTTCCACCACGGTGTTCAATGTGGTGGTAAAGACAGGTTGTGGTGAAAATTACATTGTTTGTGCTAAACAGCAAATTATTTTGGGCTATAATACTAAAACGTTAATGTAAAAACAAAAAAAACATACAATTAATTAAGTTAGGTTAGTAAGAAATATTTTATAATTTATTATTGCTACAATATTGTTGGTAAATAAGACTTAAATAAAACTTGGGCGTTTTCTTGGGCTGTCGGATAAAAATGCCCAAATATATATATATATATATATATATATATATATATATGTAAGCAATAAGGTACGAGAGGCTGTGCTGTATAGTGAATAAGTAACAGCTGAAGGGCGTTGTTAGGCACGACACGAAGCGGAGTGCCTGCAACCCCTTCAGCTGTTACTTATTCACGATACAGCACTTGCCTCAAGTATCTTATTGCTTTTATAAAACGGTTGCCACACAATATTAAAGTAAAAAACAATGTTAGTGCAACTTTCTTGAAGTAAAATCACTAAAAGCCTACCTTCCGCTGGAAAAAATAGTCCCCGAGTGTGAACAGCAACAACGTTCCAATGTGTAAAATGCATGAAAGCTCAAATAAAAACAACATACAGTAGAACCGCAGTGTTGCGCAGCGATCAATAGAACCGTTGGGTGAAGCGGTCGTGAGCCGTGTTTTATCGTGAATAAAGCACAGCTCTTGACCAATCAGAATCAAGGATTCGAACTACCCGTTTTATAAATATATATATATATATATATATATATATATATATATATATATATATATTATTCAATACAAATCATCGCACCCAACTAAGGGAAGGTTTCTAGACAGATTGAGAAACCAACTGATACTAAAAAACTGTTTGTAGAAATGTTTTTATTTTCTGAAACTCTATTTATTTTTCACTCTATTATAGTTTTACTAATAATTTGAATTAGTTTTTGACTTTACCTTGTTTTCATTCAAATTTTAGTTAAAGTTTTAGTCATTTTTTGTTTTTTATATAGTGAAGAAATGTTGGCAAATATCGGAAATAAAATACGTTTTTATATATTTAATTTTTATTTCAGCAAAAACATTTTTTTTTATTTAGTTTTGTTTTTTAGTGTAAAATAAAATAAAGTTATTCAAAATGTATAATGATTTTGGTCTTTTTTATTGATAGCTCTTGATCTATACGTCACCATCGGTTAACGTTATAATCTCGTTCACGGGAGAGAAAGCTCTACCCCCTCTAGAATCTACAGCGTCCCGCCACCAAATACGCAACGCATTCTCATCCCAAGGCGTCATATACGACTTGATTGCCAAAGCGTCAGACACCCAACGCACATGGCACCCTTTAGCGTCAAATGAGACACTTCGGTTATGGTAGGTTTAGGTCTGAGGTAGGGTTAGGGTTAGACCACTAGGAGGCGCCTTCTGCCCCATGTATATCTACGTCTCATTTGACGCTAAAGGGTGCCATGTGCGTTGGATGTATACGCTTTGGCAAAAGTGTTGTATATGACAACTTGGGATGAGAACTGGCACAAATACGCTGAAGCTGCAGCTAAAATCAGTCACTACATGGTGAATGGCACATAGTGCACTATATAGGGGATACGGAACGATTCATATTTCATTGTAAATATGCTTTCCTTTAGGGCAAATGAACAGTCTAGAAAACGTATCAGATATCAGCCTGTGTAGCAGTGATCCACCACTCAAAATTTAATCAAAAATATCTTCATTTGTGTTCTGAAGATGATGCAGCATGGGGGTGAGTAATTAATGACTTAATTTTCATTTTTGCCTTTAAAGTGACAGCAGCCTACTATTTCTAAAATCATTAATATTTCATAAAATCATTCACTTCTCTTGACTGAATAACTTTTGTAACTTTCATAAGGATTAATCTATATTCAATTTGTGAAGCCTATCCAGTGTTATTTTATATTTGATAATTGTATTCAATGTTTCCATCTGAAAACTGTTAATAATGTTTTACATTTATATTCACCAAACTAGTAGTTTTAGCTGTGGTATTGAAATTGGACATTTTCATTGGTATCTAACATTTTGGTGTCATAATATATCAAATGTAATATATATCTCAATCTTTGTGGCACTTAAAAGGGTTCGTTTATAGCATTAGGTTGTCAAATCTTTGGAACCTTTATATTTAAAAGCATATTATTTTCTCTCTCCAGTACCAACGATTTGTTTCTAAAGCAGTCTGGACAATGTGATCATGTGGAGAATTATTTATTTCACTGTCTGGAACAAAACCAGCAGTCATGGCAAAATCACTTAATTCAGACATTATTTTGTCCAGCAGCTGCTTGACGTTCATCAACAATTCATAAGCTGGATGTTTAAAAGAAAACGCAAGCTTGACAGTCTTGAATGCGATGTTTAAGTTTGCTCAGATCCACCACATGTCAAGCGATTTGATCAAGGCTTCGGTCAAGTGGAAATGTTTTTATGTCTCCTACTTCGCGGTACCTAAATTATTCAAACTTCAGACTATCAAACATTGTGTTTGAGCTGAGCAGTTGGAGAAAAAAACTGATTTGAATGTTCGAACGTTCACTGATTCCAATCAAATCACTTGCTTTATTTTGCATAAAAAGAAGTTTTTATACTGTTGACCAGTTTAAAGGAGTAGTTCACTTAAAACAAAAAAACTTTTGCTGATAATTTACTCACCCCATGTCATCCAAGATGTCCATTTCATTATTTCTTCAGTCGAAAAGAAATGAAGGTTTTTGATGAAAACATTACAGGATTTTTCTCCATATAATGGACTTCAATGGGAACCAAACGGTTCAAGGTCCAAAAGACAGTTTCAGTGCAAACTACAAACTGTTCAAAGGGCTTTAAACAATTCCAGACGATGAATAAGGGTCTTATCAATCAAAATGATCACTCATTTAAAAAATAAAAATAAAAAAAATAACAAAGTAAAATTTTTTTAAGCTCAAATGCTCGCCTTGCTCTGTTCTGTGATGCACGTTCATGACTCTCCTGTTCGAACTCGTTCATAAAAATGAACAAATCTTTTTTTTGTGTCATTTGGCTCATTCTACAAACGAAATGAACGAGTTGACTCTGAAAAATATTTGTTCATTTTGATGAACGAGTTCAAACAGGAGAGTCACGAACGCTCATCACAGAACAGAGCAAGGCGAGCATTTGTGCTTATAAAACTTAAACTTTGTTATTTTTTTTTAAATGAGTGATCGTTTTGATTGATAAGACCCTTATTCATCGTCTGGGGTCATTTAAAGCCCTTTGAACGGTTTGTAGTTTGCACTGAAACTGTCTTTTGGACCTTGAACCGTTTTGTTCCCAATGAAGTCCATTATATGGAGAAAAATCCTGGAATGTTTTTATCAAAAACCTTAATTTCTTTTTGACTGGAGAAAAAGACATGGACATCTTGGATGACATGGGGTGAGTAAATTATCAGCAAAAGCTTTCTTTTTTAAAGAGAACTACTCCTTTAAATAGCCATAGTCTGCTTTATATTCAGACGCCACCGAGCCGAACCACGACCCTTCGTTCGATGTTATCTGATTTGAAGCATACTGTAAAGTATCTTGGACAGCTGCCTCGCTGAAACTTTTCAGCAGCTTGCTGAGATGAGTTGTGACTGACATATCGTAAAGCTTGGCACCACTTCCCTTGTTCGTCAAGTGGTGGAATATATTTATGCAAGGAACATATGCATGGTACGGCTGCTATTAAGATCATGCATTACTCAAAACAAGGTTTTGGCCACTCTGAGTAATAGTGAACGCTCACAGTCTGTTCTCCACTGCAAGTGAAATGCAGAATTAGATTTATTTAAATAGGCCTAAATCTGTAGTTTTACGTGTTGCACTGTTTCTTCTCAAATTAATAATACAAGCTGTATTTACTACCAATCAACCGCATGTCCTTTATTTAATTATCAATCAGAATAAGATGCTGAGATGGGTTATCTGAGTGCCCTCTAAAATCAAGGGCATAGAGAATGAAGGGCACTTTTTAGAATGGCTTAAATCAACATCAAACCTGATTACCGTTTCCCGCATGTCTCCTTATTTAATTTGGTTCAAATAGAGAGGTTGTTCCTGAGTACAGTAATATAAGCAGACCTGTGCTTTGTTGTTATCAGTCAAAGTCATGATGGCTTTTGGAAAACAGGTCTTTTAAAGGGAACTTTCAACCAAAAATGAAAAGCGTATGAACCGAATTCTTCCATGAAACACAAAAGGAGAAACATTGAAGACTGTGCTGGTCGCTCTTTACAACTGCAATATGATGGGGAATGAAGCTTTCAAGACAGTGTTATTATCATTTTAGATAGTGCACTCTCAGAAAAAAAGGTACAAAAACTGTCACTGGGGCTGTACCTTTTCAAAAGGTACACTTTTGTACCCAAATGCTGCATATTGGTACCTTAGTGGTCGATATTATCACCTAAAATGCACACATTAACACCTAAAATGTACATATTAACACTTAAAATGTATTTATTAGCACCTAAAATGTACATATTAACCCTTAAATGTACATATTAGCACCAAAAATGTACATACTAACACCTAAAATGTATGTATTAGCACCTACAATGTACATGTATTTATTAGCACCTAAAATGTACATATTAACACTTAAAATGTACTTATTAGCACCTAAAATGTACATATTAACACCTAAAATGTACATATTAACACTTAAAATGTACTTATTAGCACCTAAAATGTACATATTAACACCTAAAATGTACATATTAACACTTAAAATGTACTTATTAGCACCTAAAATGTACATATTAGCACCTAACATGTACATATTAACACTGAAAATGTACATATTACACCTAAAATGTATTTATTAGCACCTACAATGTACATATTAACACCTAAAATGTACATATCAACACTTAAAATGTATTTATTAGCACCTACAATGTACATATTAACACCTAAAATGTACATATTTACACTTAAAATGTACTTATTAGCACCTAAAATGTACTTATTAGCACCTAAAATGTACATATTAGCACCTAAAATGTACATATTAGCACCTAAAATGGACATAAGTTTACCCTTTGAAAAGGTAAAGCCCCAGTGACAGCTTTTGTACCTTTTTTCTGAGAGTGTGTTATAGTTTTTATTGATAATTTGATATAGTTTTTGACTTTTATATTTTGTTTTCATTTAAAGTTTTAGTCATTTTGTTTAGTTTTTTAGATATAAGTTGTTTTGTTTCATCTTAGTCAACATTTATTTTATCAAAAGCATCAACATATTATATATATATATATATATATATATATATATATATATATATATATATATATATATATATATATATATATATATATATAAAGTAAAATAAAGTTATTTATTTTACAATGTAAAATGATATTTGTCTTTTTATTGATCTAAGAGACCGAAATTTGTCTGTTGAATATTATAGATTGTAGCTATTTTAAACAGAATTAATATTTTGTTGGTGAAATCTAAAAGGGGAATATGGATTATTGAATTTAAATAATGAAAACGTGTGTGAAATGTTTTGGATTGAAATATTCACAGCTAGAAGAAATCCAAGTGGTGTGTGACCATACTGTTGAGCCTGTGAGATTGAATATATTTGACCGATTTTCAGAAACGAATCGACTGATTCACTGAAAATATATTCAAATCAAAATAATGATTTGTTGACTCGCATGGAGCGTTTTTATGTTGTATTCTGTGTATTAGAGCTTGCTCCAGGTTTTTTTCTTTTTTCTTCTATAATTTGGGTATGAACACGTTTTCAGTTCGCTGTCATTCATAGTTGTCCAACTGTAAGTGTTGTACCGCCCGTAGTCTGCATCAGGTGTATTTTTCTTCTCTGGTAGGCCTACTCTGGTGGAGAAAAGCTTTGTTTCTTTCTGCGTCTGACAGCTAATGGTATCTGCGCCACTCTGTGAAAGCTATCATTGCAGAGGCCAAAAAAGGAGAGAAAGTGAGTAAATGTTATGATGTAAGCTAAAAGAAAAATATCAAAGAGACGAGGGAACAAATGGAATTGAATAGTGAGATGGATTGAGAGGGGTATGCATCACATGGCACGCACAGTATTGATCAAATCCAGCTGGTGCTGATGAGAGAAATGATAACTGTATCATACAAAACATTTTCATTCATAATGTGCATTATTTCTATCATTTCTTTTTAACAGCTGCATAATGTTGCAATTACATTTACTACATTTCATCACTTTGAAGTTATATTTTTACAAATTAATACAAATACGTTAACTTAAAGGGATAGTTCACTTTGAAATTCATTTTTGATATGTTTTAGCTTACCTCAGAGGCATCCATGATGTAGGTGTCTTTGTTTCCACAGTATTTTCAATTTTGATATTTTTAGGTCAAACCGTTCTTGTCTGTCAGTCATATAATGGAGGTCTATGGTCACCACCTCAAAGAGCATGCACAGAGAAGTCCAAATTAAACATGACTTAATGATTCGTAAATGTAAGTACACATTGGTGGCCTAAGAAAACAAACAGTATTTATATTGTTTTGACCTCTTGTAACCACAGCCTTTTCCAAGTGATGTGAGGGCACGGGCGCTTTGCCTAGGGCTGTGGTAACAAGAGGTAAAAACAATATAAATACTGTTTGTTTTCTTAGGCCACCAATGTGTACTTACATTCACGAGTCATTAAATCATGTTTAATTTGGACTTCTCAGTGCATGCTCTTTGAGGTGGTGACCATAGACCTCCATTATATGACTGACAGACAAGTACAGTTTGACCTAAAAATATCAAAATTGAAAATACTGCGGCCAGATTTCTTAGGCCACCAATGGGTACTTACATTTGCGAATCATTAAATCATGTTTAATTTGGACTTCTCTGTGCATGCTCTTTGAGGTGGTGACCATAGACCTCCATTATATCCTCCATTAAGCTAAAACTAAACTAACCTGGAAATTAATTTCAAAGTGAACTATCCCTTTAATATATAATTATTTACTTTATAATCATTTTAAGTACTTCATTTAAATCAAATTTTTTATTATATATGCAGAGACTTATTTATTTAGATAAAGATAGAGATAGATACAATTACAGTTCATTTGATCTATTTAATTAATTAATTTCAAAAATGTGTGTTAAATCTGTATCCAACAGAAACTGCTGTGCTGGAAGATAAGGACAATTTCATCCCAGAGTTCTGCCCTTCTGCCATCTTCAGAATGACTTTGCGAGCTCCACTGCGGTTCCGCTGGGACTGTGGCGGCCCACAGAGGGGATTGGATTTTGATTGGAGGCAGGGCTGGATGAAATGAGGCAGAGGCTCGGAGGCCAGCCGGCCTGCGGGAAGCGGATGGGGAAAGGGGCCCGCCCCGCAGGAGCAGGTACTTCTGCTTTTATTACCGTCTCCTCGCACATCACCTCACGATGGAAGGTGAAAGATGGAGAGACAGGGGCTGGATCTCATTACGGAGCGTCATGTGCTCTTCTCGAAATCATCTATCTTCATCCAGCAGTGTGGGCCGCTAAGCATTTTCTTACCACTAATAACCCACAATGGCATTCTGATGTAATTTCATATTTTAGGATGCAACAGTTTCTATTTTGTTTGTAAAATGGTGGATCTTTACTCTTCCAGGAAAGAGCACGTATTGCCAGGTTGAAAATGAAGCTCTGGACGGCCATTACGGAGCTTAATGACCTCACTAGAGCCGTCAACAAGACAAAACTGTTTGTTTGCGTGCATGTCCATGTGTTTGCGCACCGACCGTGTATCTACTCATCAGGCCATTTACAAATGAGTCTTAGTCCATGGTGTACCTTCTGAACACATTTTTGTGCAATTGTAAAAGTTAAACTACTGACATTTGTGCAGACGTGCTTTTTGTGGAGTTTAAATGTCAGTGATTGTGGGGCTTTCTGATTGGCTGATATTCACTGTAAATGGTTGACTCATTTTCACTTGATTTTCAGTCAGCCTTTACAGGGAAAACTATCAAAAAGCATTAGGGTTTTCAGCTTGTATGAAAAGACGACGTTTACCGTTCATTCCAGCCCGAATGGACGGTTCAATTTTCATTTGTGGAGAAGTAGGGGTCCGCAGTGTGTCTCATTTGAAATGAACGTATTGGGTCGCTCGAAAACATCAAATCTTAAAGGAGAACTTCGGCGCAAAAATGAACTTTTGGTCTAATAAAACATTGGTACCTAGTCAACCGCTCTTGACCGATTTGTTTTCATGATAATCGAATGTAAAGAGTTTTATCCCTAAAAACTGTTTAGCGTATAATGCTAGTAATGGGGGCATATACTAAGTAAAAAGAAATCGCTAGTTTATACCACTAACAAGACTCAAAATAGCCCCACACTAACACAGTAACATAATGAGGGTCCATACATGCAAAATGAAGCATTGAGAACTTTGTAAGTGTACAGACTGTTTAATAAGAAGATACTTTATAAAGACAGTTCACTTCGTGTATACAGACAGGAGCCATCTTAGAAAATAGTCTCGATAAGTCGATCCCTGAACGCCATTCATACAGTTCAGATCACTCAGCACGTCGTTCGTGGTTTGACTTGTCGTGACTGTTTTCCAAGATGGCTCCTGTCTGTATACACGAAGTGAACTGTCTTTATAAAGTATCTTCTTATTAAACGGTCTGTACACTTACAAAGTTCTCAATGCTTCGTTTTGCATGTATGGACCCTCATTAAGCTACTCTGTTAGTGTGGGCTATTTTGAGCCTTGTCGTGGTATAAACTGGCAATTTCTTTTTACTTAGTAAATGCCCCCAGTACTAGCATTATACGCTAAACAGTTTTTAGAGATAAAACTTTTTACATTCGATTTTCATGATGAAAAAATTCTCAGAGAACGGTTGACTAGGTACCAGTGTTTTATTAGACCAAAGGTTCATTTTGCCGCAAAATATCCCGATGGGAGATATCTGATGTTGTATACAACTACCACTATTACTACCATTGCAGTTGTATATTACTGCCTTTGTTATTACATAAAAAAAATATATATATCGCAAACACTGTAAAAAAAATATTGTTGGTTTAACTTAAAAATAAGTAACCTGGTTGCCTTAAAATTTTAAGTTCATTGAAATGGAAAAATTTAGTTAATACAATAAAGGAGATTGATTTAATCATCAGAAACTCAAAATACTATGTTATCTGAACTACATAAATGATCTAAGTTGATTTGACAAAAGAAAATATGTTGTTATTACAAATCATTAAAAAAAAAATAATATATACAGTATATATATATATATTACAGTGGGTTAAACATTGAGTATTTAATCTTTGTTAAACGTGTACTCTTTTTGTTTTTCTCAAATTATGTTTATGGTTTTGTTTAATCCTCACATTTTGATTTAATATGACTTATACACTGTAAAAAAATATTTTCAAGATTTGTAATTGATTTATGTAGTTCAGAGTTTCTGATGATTAAATCAATCTCCTTTATTGTATTAACTCAATTTTTCCATTTCAATGACCTTAACATTTTTAAGGTAGCCAGGTTACTTATTTTTTTAAGTTAAACCAACAATATTTTTTACTGTGAATATTTGGAAGTATTTTTTTAAACTTTGCTGTGGCTCTTTTGAAAAATTTCTCTCTTTTTTTTTGGCTCTTCCAGGTACAAAGGTTCCCGACCCCTGTCTTAGATGAACAATAAGACGCATGTTCGAATCCTCTGCTCAAGAAAGCTTTGGTATGTGATCTTCTAGAGGGCAACTCTTGTTGTTTGTGGAGGCCCGACCTTATGGCTAAACATAATTATGGAGGATTAGCAGAGAAGCAGCCTCGTCTCATTATCGCTCTGGCGCATGTCTATCTCACCCAGGTTTTAATTACACTCGACCAAGGGGCCCTGATACTCCCTCTGAACGCGTTTGATCTTCAAAGGGCCCTCCATGTCACCAAAAAATCCAAGCAGCTTTCGGTGTCCTTCTGCATCCGCTTCTGGCTGTGGTCGCCGCAGGAGCGAAACCATAAATTCACCACACAGTTTGTGTTTTACAATGTGACAGCTATAAATAATGGCATTGGTGAGCGTTCTGGGTGCATATGTATATGTGTGTGTGTGTGTGTGTGACTGGGCTGTAATGAATGGGAACACTAAAGCACTGATTTCCTTTTCTCTTTCTTGTGTTTTACGCAGTGAAGACTATCGATTATGGCTTAAAGGGGACATTGATTTTACCTTTGTGTCCTGCCTGTTTGACTCCTTCAAACTCTAACTGTGCCTCTTTACTCGTTCATATCTCTCTCTCTTTCTCTCCCGTGCTCTATTTCTTTTACACTCTCTCTCTCTCTTTCTCTCTCTGTGGAAATCCTTCTGACATATTTCTGGCCTCTTATCTGTTGCTTCCAGTTGGCTTTGGCTGGTCGGCAGCCAGTGAGGAGGTGACATGTTAGAGGAGCCTTTATAATTCACCAAACATATCCTCCCTAGAGATCTCATTCCTCTTTCTAAAGGTGGAAAAAAAGGAAAGAAAAAGGTTTAGGTTGTCATCCCCCATCTGTAAAATATATATCCTTCACATCAGTTTTACACTGAATCTCTGTTTAGTCCATTAAATGTTCAATTCTTTCCAGAAATGTGTTTAAGAAAGTGACCCAAAGGAGACGTTTGGTGTTCATATAGATTTAATGATTCTGTTCGATGGTGAATTGTGGGTTTCTGCAATTAACATATGTTTTAACCCTCTTTGTCATGTCCAATATCCCAGACAGCACTGCCCCATATATTTCTCATAGCAAGAGCATGGTTGCTCTCCAAACACACATTATTTTGAAATGTATCTGACAACCACTTGGCAAAAATGTTATCGGACAGTTACAGTCTTGAAATAAGGTGAAATAATTCATCACAAGATTGAAAGGTCACTTGATTAACTGTATGGGCTCTGTACCTCCTGTTTATTTATTTTTGGTTCATTCATATTTGCATATTAATAGTAATTTTGAATTGTCCTAGAATGTAAATCAATTGCATCAATCAATCACTGTAAAATAAATAAATATATTTAAGGCTATGTTTACACGGAAATGATCTGAAGAGAAACGCAAAAGTGGCGATGCGTTATCACTTTTTATTCTGCTTTTAGACTTAGCGTTATGGGTAGGAAATCTGCGTGCATATGGGGACGCAAATGTGTGTAAAATTCGATGTAGTGTGCACTCCAGGCGGCTAGGTGGCGATGTGGTAATTCTTTTAATTTATTCTTAGCTAAAAACACTTAGTTCTTTCAAAAATAGATGTGCTCATTAATGTATGTTTACTTCGTTCAAGTAATAAAGTATTCTCTTGAGTGTATAATATGCCATTGAAAATATATACGGGTAAGGGGTTCTAATGTCGGTCACCATGTTGCCCCTCCATCTTGAAAGTACATTAGCCAATGAGGGACATACCCGTTAATTCAAGCTTCGCCTTTCGCATTTACGTTTGAGTTAACACTCATGGACGAAGGTCGAACTGGAAGCCATGTTAATCTTGGACTACATTGGCCACCGTAGGAGTTAAAACGAAATCGGAATTGAGAGGAACAGAAACTAATATTCACTGGATGGTCATTTACCTTTTCACCACTAGATGGGGTAAAAATCACACAGTGTAGATTTAAAGAATTCCAAAATCATAAAGAAGCACACATAGGTCTTTATCTACACAGAACGTGTTCATCGTCAACTTTTACACAGTGTTCACTCTTGCTTGAGAAATTGATGCCAACGATTTTGGTCTAGCATTTTACATAAAAGACAATGGAAAGGAGCAAGAGCAGCGAAATTCAAAAACGTGTTCTGTGCGAACGCAGCCAGATTTGATAGCCTGGTAATACCAAACTCCGCTACTTCGCTTTGCTTCGTAGACAGAGTCTGGAGTGGCATAATTGAAAAGTGTTTTCTTTATAAGCGAGGGGATGCTTGTCTGAAGTATAAAATCATTGGTTACCTGTAAGCCAATCACATAACGTTTGGTTATGTGCCAGCTCAGCCGCATCAAACTTAGCCTATAAACGCATAAGTTATATGATGCGAAAGCGGAAACCATCAGAGCAAAATACCCGAAAATATACCCAAAATACCCGACATGGCATTATGACTTTTTCGTAAACATATACACCACTTTCAAGTCAAGTGGCGTGCTGTGTATACGCATTGTGAGCTATCCGTGTGTATGCGTGTATGTCTATGCCGTTAAATGTCTGAGTGATTCCGCGTGCATGTACACGCCGTTAAATGTCTGAGCGAAACGAAGCAAAATGTAGATCTATATCTGGGGAGCGATATTTTTTCCTATGGTAGGGAAGACTCATAAATGGTATTAACCCCAGTGACAGGTAGGTTTAGGGATGGGGTTGGGGTAGGTCATACATTTATATATACAGTAATGTAACGTTAAGTGAACGGCGTTCATAAACACGCTGAAAAGCGATTATAGCACGCCAAAAATGGAAATACAAATTGGCGTGTCATACATACGCCATTTCATGAGATCAATCTGCGAGTGCACATGGTTGTGAACGACTTTTGTAGATTATGTGAAGTAAATCTACGCATCCACGGCACAATCGGGTCAACTGACCCAAAATCCGACATGACCGGTGACATGTAAGCAGAAAAAAAACGCATGGATTATGATTTTCTCAGATCGGATTCAGGCCTCTCTCAGATGTGGTAATAAATTGGATATGAATCAGATGCGTGCATTTGCGTGTGCCATATAAGCAGACAAATCTGATATTCTCCAGTAAATGCGAGTCGTACGTCACTTAAAAAAGTGACGTCAACTCAGGTGGACACCACCGACTGAGATCACATGACTTATAGGCACGATGGAGGACGAAGGAGCAAGAGGTTTCATGTCTCACATGAGTGTTTGGGGCGAAAAAATGCAGGGTTGTTACAAAAAATAAATCAGTGTTTGAAGACATTTCTCGAGATATAATTTCTTTAAATAGAGCGGAAGTACGAAGTCTAACATAGTCAGGCTACAGATTTGATGCCAGAGAGGTTGAAAAAGTCAGTGAGGAATTTGTGAATGGCCCGGCACTTACCGTACACATGATGAACACAGCGGGAATCTTCACACTCATAAAATGTCAAGATATGGATGAAATGATAAGGGATATATTATCACATTCTTCATTCTACCCATCTACTCTTAAGATTTTCCTCAACAACACTCATTTTAATCCAGCAGAGCAGGAGCATATCTAAGAAGCACTTGAACAACCATAGGCAAATGTAACTGGCCTTGAGCAGGATTGGACATCGGTCCAATTAGCATTAGGATATTTTATTAAATATTATAGGGTTTTTTTGACAAGCAAATAGGGTTATTCTAATGGCATACTGTATAAACGATGGGAGATAGGCTGTTTCAGTAGGATATAAAGCCTAGGCATCCTCAACTTTAGTTTGTACCTGGCTTTACGTTTTAATGTAAATGCCCATTCCCAGTCTTGGCACTATTGCAATTTGCTTATGCAGCTATTTATCATATCACATTTCATTTAGAGATGGTCTATAGTGCCATTTGAGTAACAACACGGTGAAGTTGGTTGCTCTCTAAGCAAGCAATAATAATGTATCACAAACTGTTTATAGGCCAATAGATCATTTTATAGGCCAACATTCATTCTCACGCCTGCATTCGCTGCTGACCCATGCAGAAAAAACAATCTCTCACCTCAGGATTTCTTTTACCGAAGCAAGTCCAATTAATTTAGTGAATCGGTTCATTTGGATGCTTCATTTAAATTAACCTATAAATAACCATTTACAGTGCATGTACACATGCTTTTTGTAGCGAAACACAATGTGTTACAATCTTTAAAGGAGTTGTTCACTTTAAAAAAAAAAAACGTTTTCTGAAGATGTCCATGTCATTCTTTCTTCAGTGGAAAAGAAATTAAGGTTTTTGATGAAAACATTACAGGATTGTTCTCCATATAATGTACTTCAAATGGGAACCAAACGGTTCAAGGTCCAAAAGTTTCAGTGCAAACTGTTCAAAGGGCTTTAAACTATTCCAGACGATGAATAAGGCCGAATCGATCGCTCTTAAAAAATTTGTTTTATAAAAAAACTAAGTTTTATAAGCTCAAATGCTCTCCTTGCTCTGTTCTGTGATGCGCGTTCGTGACTCTCCTGTTCAAACTCGTTCATTAAAATGAGTTATTTGGTTCATTCAACGAACGGAATGAATGAATTGACTCAGAAAAAGATTTGTTCATTTTGATGAACAAGTTCAAACAGGAGAGTCACACAGAACAGAGCAAGGCGACCATTTGAGCTAATAAAACTTAAACTTTGTTTATTTTTATTTAAATGAGCGATCGTTTCACTTGATAAGACCCTTATACATCGTCTGGAATCGTTTAAAGCCCTTTGAACAGTTTGCAGTTTGTGCTGAAACTGTCTTTTAGACCTTGATCCGTTTGGTTACCAGTAAAGTCCATTATTGTCACATATCAGTGTGTTTTAGTTTGTTTTGTGATCCTGTTTCCCCCTGTCATTGTGACTTTTGTTTCAGTCCTGTTAATGTTTCCCCGCTCTGTTTAATTAGCAATTCCGTCACCTGTGTTCAGTTAATTATCCCATCAATCCCTGTTCATTTAAGCCCTGTGTTTTCCCTCAGTGTTTGTGGATCGTTGTCAATGTATGGTTGAGTGTTTTTTGAAGTCCTGGAAAGTTTTCCTTTGTTCCTGTGAGTTGAGTTGTCAAATAAATCAACTACACTGCAGTTCTGTATCCTCATCTTCAGTCACCTGCACTAACCCTGACAATTATATGGAGAAAACTCCTGGAAAGTTTTCATCAAAAACCTTCATTTCTTTTCGACTGAAGAAAGAATGACATGGACATCTTGGATGACATGGGGGTGACTGAATTATCAGCAAAAGTTTTTTTTAAAAAAGTTACCTACTCCTTTAAATTCGTGATCATGACAAAGATTGTAATATTGAGTATCTTTCATTTTAGACACAATATTGCCAGTTACTTTGTGTAGTTCCAAATAAAGCAGAACACAGTTGAAGCTTTTTTTCTAGAGTGAACATATTAATAAGCAATGTTGGGGAATGTTACTTTTAAAAATAATGCGGTAACACTTTACAATAAGGTTCGTTAGTTAACATTAGTTAACTACATTAGTTAATATGAACTAATAATGAATAGCACATATACAGCATTTGTTAATCTTTGTTAATGTTATTTTCAACATTTACTAATACTTGATTAAACTCTTGTTAACATTAGTTAATGCACCGTGAACTAACATTAACAAACAATGAACAGCTGTATTTTCATGAACTAACATTAACAAAGATGAACAAATGCAGTAACAAATGTATTGCTCATGGTTAGTTCATGTTAGTAAATACATTAACTAATGTTAATTAATGAACCTTATTGTAAAGTGTTACCAATAATGCTTTACAATATTGCGTTACTCAAAAGCAACTATTGTGTTACTTTTATGGAAAGTAATGTGTTTCAATACTTTTGAGTTACTTTTTCCTCACTTGGGTTGGGCTTGCTTGTTTGATTTAATAACAAATAAAAAAAGTTAAATTTTTGGCAAATATAAAGACCCTTTTACACCAAAAAGGAACTGGATGGGGAACAAAGCTGTCAGTCAATAAATGGGAGAAAAAACTTACTTATTTGGAAAAAATACACTATATTATTGTAAATGTAAAAGTAATGTGAAACTTGTTACTCATTGCTAAAAAAGTAATCTGATTATGTTACTTGTAATGCATTACCCCAAACACATAAAAAATATAAACTGTTTATATCCATGTGAAAAAGGCTTCCAATTAAAAAAATAAGATACTGTACATCTCCAACAATTAAATACAGAAAAAAAGATGATATCCCTCTTGTTCAAAAGCTGTTGTAGTCATTATGAAAAAGCTCATTGATTTAAAGCATCTGTTGTGCGGGCTTTGACCCTGTGCCCCCTGCCACAACATATTTGCTATTCATGAAAATTAATTCATGGCAATCTTGATTTATTAGTGGACACAACTAATTGTTTTCCCACTCACAGCGGCATGAATGATGATGGGGACGAGGGTATTCATCAAACTTCAAAATAAGGGGAACCAAAGAGAGAGAAGCCAGAGAGAAAAAAAGAGAGATTTATCTTTCACAGGTGGATGCTGCCTTACATCCACCTCAGTGTTTGCTGATCATTTCTAGGTTGTTTACAAGAAGAAAATGATCCTGACCATCATTTCACCACACTTGGAGGCGTTTAGTCATTTGTAATGCCATTTTGATACAACACTGCCCAAATACATCCCGGGTGCAGTGACCCACTTTCAGTTCTGCAGCCCTGAAATTACATTATATTTGGAGCTCCAAAGTAACAAGTCACAAAGTAACAAACTTTAATGGATACTTCAACTCTGGAAAGATGAATGTGTATTTAAAATGGGTAATTAATGTTGAAGAAATATGGAATTATTTCATTTTCTTTCTAGACTGAGTAAAGCCAGAAAATGTATTTTTGGCAAATGTGAATGAAAGACAACAACTCCCAGAATGCAGTTGCTTCGCTGCCCTAGGAGGCCACGCCTACCGGTAACAGTGCAGTAGTTAAACAACAAAGTCTATGCTACTAGTGAGTCTCTGGGATGAGTCTGTCCGAAAAGGCAGACTGATCTCATGAAGTAGCGTGTGTATGACACGCCAATTCGTATTTGACGCGGACGTTAATGGCGTAGACATACACGCATACACGCGGATAGGTCAAAATGAGATAACACGCCACTTGACCCGAAAGTGGCGTGTATGTTTACACAATAGTCCTGATGTCAAAAGGAAAAAAGTCATGTTGGAAAAGGTGTTTTGAGATCGCCCAAAATGTCTGGGATTCTGCTTTTGCGTTCTACAGTCGCCATATTCATCATGTTTACTGTGGAGAGCAGTACGACTAAAGGCCGCGGGGTCGATGGCGTGAGTACAGATGAGCGACAGCTGTGAGACGTAAGTTACCCGTCTCGTATCTCTCATGGAGGAGCGGGAATTTTCTTAGCAAGTTAAAACGCACGTCAACCGATCACTTTTTTAGTGTTCATGTAAACACTGCATTCAGATTCACCAATCAGAATGAATCCAGTTAGATTGAAACGAAAGCTGTTCATGTAAACAATGAATGGCGACTGCAGAAAGCAAAAGCTGAATCTCAGACATCGATGGCCGGACATGTCCGGAAAAATAGAATGGTAACCCCTATTACTCGGCTTTCTCCACAGAAGAAGAGCCTGCTAGCTTAGCTTCCAAAAAAGATGGCTGACACATTGTGTACATTCTGTGAGTGAGAT
This sequence comes from Hybognathus amarus, assembly GCA_030378365.1. Taxonomy (NCBI): domain Eukaryota; kingdom Metazoa; phylum Chordata; class Actinopteri; order Cypriniformes; family Leuciscidae; genus Hybognathus; species Hybognathus amarus. The sequence goes on along the minus strand of JAQIUQ010002992.1, from coordinate 35,436 downwards.
CACACCCTCTGGGCGTGTTGAAAACATGCGGAACAGCCCCTACTACTGACTGTAGTCTTTAGCCTCTGGCCAAAAAAATGGAGGACAAAATTTTCCAGACAAAAAAATACATAAATCTCTCATCTCAGGAGAATATGAGGGTGGAAAGGATGGTAATTTGAAAATACTACAGGTTTTCTACTAATACAAAGCATTCCTCGGGTTACAACTGTAACCGTTGTTCCCTGAGAAGGGAACTCAAACTGCGTCACAAGGGAACGCCCTCAGCGTAGCGCCTCTGACGTATGAATGAAACTAAGCCAATCTCCGATTGGTGTTGCGTCATGATGTAATGTGTGACGGCGCATAGGCGGACAGGCTTGGGAGGGTTACTTTGAAAATGTATTCCGATACAGTTACAAGTTACTTCATAAAAAAGTATTCAGTAACGTAATCCAAGTACCAGAATATGAAAGTAATGTAACTGATTACTTTTGGATTACTTCAAGGACAGATATTACTTTTACTCATTAAGAATTTCACATCCCTGAAATATATTTATTTAAAGGGGTCATGAAGGGACGTTGGCACACATGAGATGTCAACTTCTGTGATGAAGCAAGCGCTCCCAGGCAGGGGAAGGTGAGGCCAAGGGACGCAGTTCTCGTTCCCTTCTCAGGGAACAAGGGTTACAGTCGTAACCCGGGGACGTTCCCTTTGACGTCCCCTCCTGGATGGATCCCCAGAGGACACCATGCCTCTAGTGGAATGAGCCCTCACGGCCAAAGGTGAAGGCATATCGTGCACCTGGTAGGCCGTGGAAATCGCATGGACAATCCAGTTGCTGATATTCTGTTTTGAAGCGGGAAGCCCCTTCTTGGACGAATCTACGCGCTGCCTCGACAAACGCGAGATTCGAGTCACTATAGATTTTTTATTGGAATGCAGACCTTAAATCTAAGTGCTGCCTCGGCAAACGTGAGATCCCAGTCACGAATCTTTATTGCAATGCAGACCTTAAAGCCCTGTTTACACGAGAACGCTTGCGGGTGAAAATGTAAAAATATTTTATTGGATGTGCCTTTCGTTTACTCGGCGACGGCGTTTTTGAGACTTAAAAACGCAAAAAAGTGAAACCATCCTCCAGAGTGGAAATCTTAAAAACGCTCCACCACTGTGTTTCCGTGTAAACGGTAAAAATGCAAAAGTCTGCTTGACAGTGAAGGTTGTATACTTCATTGAATTCATTGACTTCATTGAAGTGCATACTACATTGAATTTCACACACTTTTGCCTCAACATTTGCACGCGGATTACCCACACAAAACGCTCGTCTAAACGCAGAATATAAAATGATGACGAAACGCCACTTTAGCGTTTTCTCTTCAGGATCGTTTCCGTGTAAACATAGCCTTAATTTATGCGCTGCCTCGGCAAACGTGAGATCACGGTCACAGAATCTAATTGCAAAGTAGACTCGTAATCTACACTGCCTCGACAAAAGCGAGATTCGAGCCACTATAGATTCTGCATTGCAATACAGAAGGTCCCTTTATAGCTTCCGCCTATGTGCCATCACATCATGACGCAACACCAATCGTAGATTGGCTTGGTTTCATTCATACTTCAGAGGCGCTACGCTGAGGGCGTTCCCCAAAGTGTCATTCGACACAGTTTGAGTTCCCTTGAAAGGGAACTTAATGCTAAATCCTGAAGTGTCCCTTTTAAAAAGGAAAGTAGTAAATGCTTAATATTATACACAGGGCTTGACATTAACACCCGCCAAATGCGGGTGGATTTCACGCGTGGCGGGTAACACAGTCACTCCCACTAGCCACTTTGGCATGTTGAAAAATTGTAGCCTTGTCAAAAGTTATCTGACGTAACAAACTAATTGCAATTAGAGAACATTAAACTCAGCGGACAGGCCGTCGAACCACAGGCCGTTTTAGTCTGCGCTTAATTATGAACTTACTGTTATGATATAGCGATCTTTTTTTAATTCATAGATGCCACCTACGTCACTACAAATAGAACGCCGCCATATTTGCGACCAACTCGCCGGTACAGCCACCCAAACCGCCTACTTGAATGAGAGAGAGAGAGAGATGGAGATACCTGGAGAAAATTTCAATTTTAGGCTCCGATCCTTATTTGTTAAACCCAATTTTCTTTAGTCCATTATTAATTGCCCCAGGCTTGCCTCAATAGAAATAGAAATACATAAGAGCTCACGTGTTCATGAGAGTCGAGGCGATGTCATGAATGAATCTTCTGCAGCAGTTCGGCTGGCATGAATGAATCTTTCTAATCCGAACAGCAGCACTGAGAGACACCTGCATCAGCACAGTTAGAGACATCAGTCAAATATCATAAAAGACTGCCATATATGTCTGAAAGTTCAGTTACAGAGAAGGTTTAATAATCACAAATATCGAAATGAAAAGAGTCTTCCGAGTTCGAATCTTTTTGAATGATTTGGCTGCGATTAAAAGCTAGAGGTAAAGCTCTTCAGTGATTATAATATAACGACTTAAATTGCAGTTGGTTCGTCACATAAAGCTATCATATTAATAAATAACGATATTAATATAACGGACAGTTATGTTCAAAATAACCCCAAATCTAATAACTTACCATGATAAAGTGCATTTAAACAGATCCAACAAATAAAATGAAGAAAAACATTATCTGTCGATGTCTGTTTGTATGTTGGCCACTGAGTAGGCTAATAGAAATATAATTAACCACAAATCCAGCAACATGAGACTTCAAATCTTTTAAATAAATGATTTTCTCTTCTCTCTTCTTTTAGTATAGCTTAGATTAAAATACCAGTTAAGGGTTCCTCTTTCGGCTGTTTCAGCCAACTGCACAACACATTGCAGGCATTAATGCATTGAGACGGTGACCGTCGGTCGCAAAGATGGCGGCGCAAAGCTACAGTGACGTCACGTGAACCGAATGAATAGCAGGAGAATCCAGAATAGGCTCGTCTCACGCTCTCCTGTAGCGCCGCTGCGCGAGGGTGCACGTGCCAAATTTGACATCCAGACTTTTGTCAAACGATCATCACACGCGACTGGTGCACACACATATTAACACAGCGTTCAGTCAGTTTGTGAGTGTGCGTGGTCGATATAAAGAAAAAATTATCTTCGTGATTAAGGGACAAGGTGTTACTACTAGCAGGGCTGCCCTTTTGCCACGTCATATTACAACTATCTTTCCAGAGTTAATATTATTTAATAAAATTAATGATGCCATGAAAGAAAGCAGGAGATGCATTTGTGGGAATAATCTGGAAAATAAAGACCTGTAGGCCTATAATTGTTTCAGGTGGACATATCTCCAGTTGATGATAATTATTAAGTTAGAGCTTTGAGGAAATGCTGATGCAAAACAAACAATTCAAAGTCCCAAAACTGTCAAATAGGCCCATATGAAGTTGTAATCCTGTTGCCTTAATTGTGGATTTTTTCTTAGAAAAAAATAATTTATTCTTTGCTCATTGTTTCTAATGCAGATAATTGCTCTACTCTGTAGGCTATTACCGTATTTACTGCTTATAAAAAAACGATGCAGCAATTTATGTGTATCTTAATAGACAACATGTTTTCAAAAAAGGAGCTTTACAACCTTACCAGAGCTAATGATAATTTTAGTAAATTTTAGCACGTTTTAAGCCCCATTGTCAACTTTAAACATAAACGTAATTTTCAACAACAAAAATGTGGCTAGTAAAAGTGCTGCGTGGCTAGTAATTTTGGAAAACCACTAGCCAAATTGACTAGTGAGCAAAAAAGTTAATGTCAAGCCCTGATTATACATATGTAACCCTGTACAAGTGAACAAATGAATTATAAAAAGGAATTAATTAATTCGAGTTGTTAAAATAATAAACTAACCAGAATTAGTGTAAAAGTGTAAGAAAAATTATAAATCAAAAAGAAATGCATGTCAGTGTGATGACTGACATTTGAATAATTTGTCCAATTAAGTTGGGTTTATGCTGAAGTCCCGCCCCACCACGTTATGCTGCATGAAGGAATCCATTTTCTTTTCACTGCGTCACTGTGAGATGAGCAGCAGCATAACTTTGTATAAAAGTTAAAATCGTTAGAGAGGACTGAATAAAAGACATTTATATGATAAATTTTCCTTGGATTTGGTGAGTACACATTTTAAAATGTGTAAACTTTCACAAATGTGATCGTGTGTGTGAATTTGAGAAGAGTTAATTTATTTCTGTGTCAGTATGAAATGCTGATAAGCTCTGATGTTAATGAGTAAAAGGTGATGTAATGGTTAATGTGTTTATGAGTTTGTAATGTTCATATTTCATTGTTGATCATATTGAACTATTGATTTTAAGTTGCATACTGTTAGCTGTCGAATTACGATGGTAATGTTGCTTTTAAATGCTGAACAGGATAACAAGTGTTACTGTTTTTTGTGTGTTAAACTAAAAGCCGTAAATTGAATGTGTGCTTTGAACTAATTGCTGCCTGTTGCACATGCAGGTCTTCACCGGAAGTGCGTTCATTTCAGCGCTATGATCTAAGATGGCGAGCCTTCCTAGCGAGATGATTGATGTGGGATTCGAGTTAATACAACACCTGTGGAATTCGGTAGGAATGTTCTTATTGCCTGTTTTTTACTAAATGGGTCTGAGCTTTTTTGGAAAGACTGCTTAGAGTATTTTGTATTCCTGTGCAAAAAGATATCTGGAACCCAGTGGTGGGACGTCAGGGCTAGCAAGGCTTTCTCTGCTGGCCTAAACACGTAACGTAGACTAATCATGTTCCGTACAACAACGATGTTCCGGTACAGATTAACTTTAACCGTCGATCGCTGAATAAATACTTATAGATCATATACAAAATGCATATCTGTGTCGTCTTCATTTCTCCCTCTTTCATCCCCTATCAAAACAGACACTCCAGCTGTTTATTTCAGTGATATTTCAGTAAGTTTGTCAGGTACACCCACTTCACTTGAAAATAATTCGTGGGCAAGCTATAGACCATTTCACAAGATGTAAACAACACTGGTCCAGAAGCACTTCCTGTTTCAGTTTTTTAACACTACATAAAAGCTGGGATAAAATACAACCAACAGAACATTTAAAACTTAATCAGAAAAGTTAAACGAACATCTTTAAGATGTTTTCTTTACATGTGAAATAAAGAAAACAGTTACAAACTGAAACAAGAAGTGTTTCTGGACCAGTGTTGTTTACATCTTGTGAAATGGTCTATACTTCAGACTGCGGCTTGAGTGGAGAAACAACTAGAGCAGTGAAAATGTACATTTCTATTTCATTTATGCTCTTCCCAGTATAACAGTCTTTATTAAATTAATATTGTCATCACAAATCGTTAAATATATTACCCTTTTGTTGACTAAATGCTGTGAAATGGGGATATTTAACCGATTGCGGCCGATGACCACTTAGCGCCACTCTCAGGCAACAAAAAAGGCAGCATATCTGTAAGCAGTGCAGTGATGTTTATATTCATAAAGGGTCAATTAAGTTAATATTAACATAAATTGTTACATGAATTGAATATTTTAACATTAAAATTGATCAGCTGATCAGTTAATTTTCCATTTTCGCTGTTGAAATCAAGTTATGCGCTCTGTACGGAACACCATTATAAGCCTGTACGGAACCTCGTTAACGCTTACCATCTTCCGTACACAAGTGGAGGAGGTAGTTTTCACCACTTTTCTCAAAAACAATTGGTTTAAAAGACATCAATCAAAGTGTGGACCAATCAATGGATATTACCCCGGAGAATCACACAAACTTGCTAGTCTTGCTCTCAGAAACAGAGGAGTGGTCGCTGACGTGCGGTGATGGGTGAAAAGTTTACGGAACATGGTTAGTCTACGTTAATCAATTCATATATTTTTTCCATGAATGAGTATTAAATTATTCTCAATAGTTCATTCTCTTAAAGGGGACATATCATGCAAAATCCACTTTTTTAGCCCTTAAATGCATTTTGTTGTACATTTGGAGTGTTTTTTAAGTACAGAAAAGATGAAATTATTCTCTTCAGGTGCTTCGTTTATATCTTTATATTCTGTTTTGGTCATATTTTTTCAACCTGTTCAGATTTTTCTGTTGTCTATGACGTTATTTGAGCAAGTACGTCACCGTATTTGCAGTGGAACTGACAAATAAGGACATTGACTACCGGTCCAACACTACTGAGCAATCTGCCATTATTATTTCTCGATTTTGTAGTCCAAGCTCAATCATGCAGAAGTTACGAGAGGGCTAGTCAAAGTTTTCGGTTGTTGGATGTAGTGACCTGAAGCACTTTAGGGATCCCCACTTCAATAACCTCAGCCAGTATACAGAATGGTTTGCCGATCGGGTAAATTCCTATCATTTAGCTGCTGTGTTTCCTGATGCTTTCTAAACGTAAGTTATCATTTTATTATCAATACAGATTTTTTAGTGGTAAGATCAGACCGCAGTCATTTATCTTGTCAGTGTGCTTGTTTTAACAAGAGAAATAGTCGACTTTCACTAATAACACAACATAGTTAACTTACATACCTGCCTCCATATGAAGACGGTTGGTGGACAAGTCTTCTGTTGTTGACAGTTTGTTAACGTGTGAATAAACATATTCTTTGACGCTATAGTAATCGTATCTCTTATCAAACTACAATAATTGCCAAACGCGGAGAGTTGAACCTGAGTTGAACTGACCGTGAACTCAGCGACCTGGAAAGCGGGCGGGGTAAGATGGTACGCCTTTTTATTTAAAGGGGCCGCATTGAAACGACTTGCTCACAGAAGCACATCAGAAAAGGAGTAGAAAAGGGGCCTGTGGAGCTATAATAATGAGTAATTCAGACCCAAGCATTGCAGTTATGCTTTATATAGACCACAAATGTATGATTTATAAGTAAAAATGAATGATTTAAAAGCATGATATGTACACTTTAATTTCATAGCTTTTCTCTTGGTCGCGCTGCTTCGTAGTGTGTTATGTCAGAGCTTGTATCCAATCATATGAGAGCACAAAGTGCTCTCACACTAAGTCTAACCGTATGAAAATTCTACCCGCTAAATTGTAGCATTCTTTACACGAAACATCATATAACAAATTCACAGACAACATATGTTACATTCATTGCGAAATTCAAACGGGATTAGAAGATAATTATTTTTTCTCATTCACTTGCATTGACGGTTTTTCAACCTAGAGGTCCAGCGGGGTTAGCTGAAAGGGCGGGACTTACCAGCTCTATAATAACGTCTGTATTACACCAACAGCAACATTACACACTATTTACAATGAAAAAAAGTGAAATCGCAATCACCCCCCCCCCTTTTAATATTAGGAACAAGTGCAATATTATTTGACACGTGTGCCACACATAAATATTATACTTATATAAATGCATATTGCAAATTATATATATTTTCATAATATTAGTACAAATAAATGTCACTATCCTGAGGAAAATCACTAGAATGGATGACTTCCTTACATATTGTGCTGCCTACACACAATCCCGTACAAGTGATGCTAATGCAAACTGTCAACGCTGTGATGTCAGGAGCAGAGGATAATATTTCCCAGAGGGTTTTGTCACCTCCTGCTGTCAAAAGCCCCTCTCACAAAAAGATCAATGTCCATAATATGATACCCCATGAGACAACGCTGCTCTGTAATGTGCATGAGCAGCAGAAAGCCACCAAGAAACCGCTAAGCGCTGCAATACGCAATTACATTTTCACTTTAAACAGTAAGAATGTACATACATAGGTTTTATATTGCATGTGATCATGCTCTTGTCAATGTATATTCAGAAATCAGAGTTTCTTTGTATATATTAACATGATTTATGAGGAAAATGAACCTGAGTCAACAGAGTTTGAAAGTAAATGTATGTCTCTAGAGGGGATTCTAAATTATGGGAATATGATAGGGGAGCTTTAAAATATGCCTGGTGAAATAAATACGCTGTGTCGGCTAAATACAAAGTACAAGGTTAACATTTCAAAAAGGCCTTGAATAGCTTCTTGTCAGAGGTTCCTAACATCTTTAAATTAGTTGGGAAGAGATAAGCATATTAAACATAAGGCTAAACGCACTTGAAAATGTCAGTCACTGCAATGGGATCCACATACAATCTATTACAATAATATGCTTGTGATGCTCAGTCATCTTTATTTAAAAAAAAAAAAAATTGTGGTGACGGCCAGCAAAAATAAAATCAAAGACTAATGTCAAACTTGTCTTTTAGCTGAAGGATACCAATGCTTTTCTGTGTGTTTGGGTGACATTACCTTTGGTGGGTGGATCACTTACTTTTCCTCTCTGCCTGGAGATTGATCTCATTTGCGGCATAATCTAGTCGATCATGAAGTGGCTCAACAGGTAAGATATTACAGGTTGGCGTGTGAGCTTGTGAAACCAATCAAATACGTGTGTTGTCTCACGGCCAATGCGTAAGAGTTGGCTTGACCAGAAAAAACAGGTATGCTTGAGCACTCTCTATTTTATGGTCCCATCTTGTGACATCATGTCCCGTTTTTGGTTTGTTTACATGTCTTTGGTCTGTGTTGCCTTTACAGTGGCCTCTGATCCATTTGTTTGGTGCGCACCAGGCAGCGTTCATCACTGTATTCAAATGGCACCAGTGTTCGTTTTAATTCAAACCAAACATGCTAAGTGTGAACACACCATTAGTGTACTTGTTATGGCAAGATATGTTCAAGTTACGTTTGGGCATTTAGAAAAAACTTGTGCTGTGTCTGAAATCTCCCATTACTCACTATATAGTGAGCTCCCCATTTTGTAGTGCTGTCCGAATGTATAGTGATGATTATTATACCCTATATAGTCCACTCAATGTATCCCAGAATGCATTTTGAAAAGTAGTGGTCAACCGATGGTCACTAACCTAAGCCCTACATACCATCATGCATTGCACTGATCGTAAAAATAAGTTATAATCATGTGTGGAGTAGCACATTATAACATAAGCTCAATATAATGTAATGTATTTATTTTTAAAAATCTATTTAGCCCAGAGCCGGCTCGGCACCAGCTGACAGATGATGTAATCAATGGCACGAAGAGACGATTCGATTGTGTCCGTTCAGGGATGCAGCGATTACCGTATTTCACAATTTACCGCGATTTAAAACGTTGCGGTTAATTAATCGTGAAGACTATGCTACATCGAGTGTTCTGCACAGGCAACTAACGCAATTTGATCCGAATGTTATTGGACTTGATCCAATGTATTGAAGTGACAGTGCAAGCCTAATGCGGTCTGAATCCAATAATATTGATTATTGTTGGTAATTTTATAATTTTGTACCATGTCGTGGCAGCAATAAATAACACATTAAAATCTAGTGTTGAGTGTTAATGTGATATTATACATTAGTAGTGTTGTGAAATTAATTGATGCATAATAATCGTGATAATCGTTAAACCGTGATTATTTCTCAGACAATAATCATACTTACAAAATCTGTAATCGTTGCATCCCTAGTGTCCGTAAGTGGCTTCTATTATGCTGGTGAGCTCACTATGTAGTGCTCTGCTCTCTACCCCCAACATAGGGGGTTGGGGAGTAGTGCTTTGAGTGGAGATTTCGGACACAGCATTGGTCTCAAGTTAGCTAACATGCTAAAGCTAACATCAACACCGAACACAAAGCCACAGGTACACCATTTCCTTAAAATAAGCACGTGAAACTACGCTTCACATGTTACATATTGGCGAGTACAAAAGTTGTAGTGCATAGTACAGACTCCTCTGTGACTTCTCCTTAAATCTTTCACTCTGTTCGTCTCCTCAATCAATATTGAAATTGTATTTGTTCGTCTAACTAGCCGTCAGTCAGATAAGTCACATTTCATTCTCTCTGACAACTGCGGCTCGCAGCGTGCCTGCGGGCTGTGACTGCAGGGCCTGCTAACCACTTCTCTTATCTCTCCAACTGTGCTGCCATCATCCAATGAGATCGCCTCAAACCATTGGCATCCACTTCTCCAACTCTCCAGTCAATTACCCAGCTCCTGATTTATGCAAAGAGGACGTCTTTGTTATGGATTAAAATTTAATTGCTGGCTTTGCAGGCTTATCCCAAAATGTAACCAATATTGCCCAACCTTGAGAGCATTCCCAGAAAGAACATTGGGTTCATTCTTGGGTGCAATGGCTCCATTTTATAGAAGTTGTTGACTAGGACAAGCTGAAGGAACGATCTTTCAAAAAATTAGGCTGAAAGCAAGCCACAAATCTGCCCCCAGTGCTTTTCTACTAATTGTAATGATTTCTCTTAAACAGGGGAAAATACATGTAAATGAGTTTTTTAATGGCGGAGAACTGGGAGGTGATTAATAATAGCATGATATGTCTTGTGAATGTCTCTTCCATTGGTCGTGCTTACCAGCTAATCTTAATAAATGAATAAATGGTTTTTGTCAGAGAGAATTTTAAGGTGTTTCTTAATGAGGAACCATATGCTGAGATAATAAAGGGTTCAATAAAGGTCATGATCCTTTCTATTCAGGGAACTACACTGCGACACTAATTTTCAATATGTCGCAAATGTATCACTGACCATTTTGACGGGTCTGTTTTTTTAGTTTCTTTCGGGTTGTATTTATTCTTCTAAAACCTGTCGGATCGTCCGCTTTTGTCCCGCTAAAGCCTTTTTTGATCGGCGAGTGTTGTAGAGTAGATTGACATCTAATCATATATGATTGTAGACTACCATCTGGGCCTGCATGGCGGCAGGAAAAAGACGCAGAGATGTAATTTTGGTACACCAAAGGTAGATTTGCGCAGTCTAAGAGTTCGGCTGATAAACTGTGCCTTGAGCTAACTAATTATATTGTTAGCGCTGATATTGACATTGACTAACGTTATATGATCACTAGCAGTTTTTAGACTATTTTTTTTGTGCTGTGTAGGCTGAATCGTAATTGCGTGATTCGCGTCAAGACACCTGATTGGCTAATACTACACGCTGAAGATCAATTAAATAATGTTTTATTAAATAATTACTGAAAATATCCCTCTCTTCATCCCACACCCCAAACATGACATACAAAATGTAGTGGAACAGAAACAACAACCAGACATATATTTATAAGCTATCATTTTGTCTTTTTATTAATTTAATTAATAAACTAATTATATAAAACTATTGTCAGTGCACTACAAATAAACTGGTTCTATGCCTTTATTAATGAAACTTAAACAACTTAAAAATACTGAGGCTCACGATATTTATAAAAATGCCTTCTGCATTTTTGTTTTGCTTTTCACTCCATTGTACCGAAATTCGTACCAAACCGCCTGAATGTCTGAACCAAGGTATAAACCCAACCGGGACTTCTGTACTGTTCCACCCTAATGCAGTACAGTTTCATTATTATTCATTACTATCCAGAAAGCGGCTTACCATAAATAATTTGTGCGAAGAAATCATGTTTTGCGCCAGTAACTGAAAAAGTTAGTAGCGCAAGTGCCACCAGTGGAAAAGGTTGGTGTAGTTCCCTGCTATTCCATCCTGAAAAATAAATAAATGAACCAAATAAGGAGCAACATCAATATAAGGCCCTGTTTACACCTGTATTATGTTGCGTTTTGGTCAATTGAATCACAAGTAGACGTTAGAGACACATTCCCAATTACACCTGGTGTTTTAATCCATTTATTTGGTCCACTTTCAACCACTTCTGTCCTGATTTATTTGATCGGGAGGGTCTATGGGCGGGTAAATGTATGGAGATTTTCAGATCTTTCGATCTAATGGACGAAATAAGCTTTCACAATTTACATACAGTATGAATACAACTGGATTCAGATAAGTTCGTGGATTGACTTATCGAGACTATTTTTAAAGATGGCTCCTGTCTGTATACACAAAGTGAACTGTCTTTATAAAGTATCTTCTTACTAAACGGTCAGTACACTTACAAAGTTCTCAATGCTTCGTTTTGCATGTATGGACCCTCATTATGTTACTGTGTTAGTGTGGGGCTATTTTGAGCCTTGTCGGTGGTATAAACTAGCGATTTCTTTTACTTAGTAAATGCCCCCAGTAGTGGCATTATATGCTAAACAGTTGTTAGAGATAAAGTTCTTAACATTCGATTATCATGAAAACAAATCTCAGAGAACGAACTTAAAGGTTCATTTTGCGCCGGAGTTCTCCTTTAAAACAATTTCAACTTTTATAAAACGAGTTCTTAAGAGCTTGCTTTTTCTTTTCGTTCCACTGACTCAACTGCAAAAATGTGTTCTCTGTGAATGATCCCTCACTAAATAATTTACTCAACTGATTCATTCAAAAACTCTGAATCATTCAGTAACGAAACGCCACTACTCTTTGCTTGGTGACATGTAAATATGGTTTTATATTGAACCCTAAGGTTATTAACTCAATTTTTAAGAACTAAAATGTTCAATATTGCATATGAAGTACCTGACTGTAAAGTTGTATATAGATCCGTTTATTCTAAAAGTGTGGATTGTATCTCAATTGATAAACAGCAATACAAATTAGCTTTTAACTGAAGAAAAATTACTCCCTTTCTTTTGAATTTCTTCTTGTGTTTCACCGGACAAAAAAAAAACAAACAAACTTGAAGTGACGTGGGCTAGTAAATAATGACAGAATTGAATTTGCAAAGTTTTAACCTTTTAAATTTAATGTTATTATATATTAAACCCTACGTCTGGGGTCTCTGACATCCCAGGCACTTCATCTAAGTTTTCTGAAAGCATTTCACACAGTGCGTATAGCTCCTCAAGTGCTAATATTCACAGTATTTGGCAGGAGGCGTCGTGCAGGGGGCAGGGAGTGACCGCAGACGGTTTGTTGCCTGATAAAAGACGTTTTGGAACAACGCCACATCTGAGATTGAATCTGCGGGCCTTGGGTTTAACACTCTCAACAGGAGGGAAATCTTGCCAGCCGACACAGTTTAACAAACGCGTACGTTAATGTTTTGCTTCTCGCACTCTTAAGTGACACAAGCAAGCATGAATCAGGAAGTTTGCATTTACATTTTTCTAAACTTTCAGAACCAATGCTAAACATGTGTACACAAAAATTAGTAATAAATAAATAAGATTGGAAATCTTGGCAGCATTGTAAACATGTAATAGCTGTTATATATTCATTAACTTTTAAATTACTTTTAAAATGAAGTCTCTTATGCTCACCAAGGCTACATTTCTTCTTCTAAAAACAGAAATACATTAAAATACATTCACAGTTTAAAATAACTGGTTAATATTTTAATGCATTTTAAAATGTATAGCATTTATTTGAAATATACATATTTTGTAACATTATAAATTTCGTTACTGTTATTTTTGATTTCTTTAATACCAAACCTTGCTGAATTAAAGTGTTACTATTCAACAGTAGTGTAATATTATTATTATTAGTTATAATAATACACTCTAAAAAATGCTGGGTTGTTTCAACCTAAATTTGGGTCAAATATGGACAAACCCAAATGTTGGGTTAAAAATGTAATTAAAACAATTCCAGTTAAAAGTGAAAGTTGAAGTTGGGTATTACAATATTTTTAACCCAACTTTTGGGGTTGGCCATATTTGACCCAAATTTGGGTTGAAACAACCCAGCCTTTTTTAGAGTGTAAATGGACCTACAGATTGAAGACAGCTCTTGCTGAAAAGTATTTGTTAGGGCACATAAGTGGAACTATTGTCTTGACATCTTTCTATTGAAGCCAATTCTCATTCATTTGTAACTAAACACTTCAAAAGCAATTAAAGAGGCGCAGGCATTGTCTTGAGATGGATCAAGCCCATTAGGGGCGTCTTATCAAAGAGTCCAAGCCTTAAAACCGCTTCAATCTAAAGATCTCTTGTCCCCTACTGCGTCTTGTCACAATGGTGAGCAAGAGAGGGGCTTCTAGTACGGCCGTCCGCTGAATTCCCACCATATAATGATCCAAACAACGTGCTGCCATTCGAACACAAATGATTTTGAGTAACACACTAACTGAGTGGCTTACCAGCTGTCATTAGAGCAGAGAGCATACAAATATTACAGAAGAACAGAAAGGGAAATGGAAATAATGGGACACATGGATGTGTAATGAAGAAAGCCTGATTTGTAAGGACAGGTCCCAAGACAGTGTTCGCAACATCACACCAGTGTCTGTTCATCACTGTTTGGCTTTTTATTATTCTGTTGATTTTATCACATGATGAAACAAACAAATTAATCAGTGTTTTGAACATTTCATTTGAGTAGATAATTTATTGATTCACTCATAAATGCAGTTTCATTAAATATTCAGTGTTGTTGAACAAATTCGATTGAGTGATCCGATCACTTGAATGAATCTGTGGCTGTGTCTGATATTGCATTCTCTTGATTAGGTGCTTATTTTAAGTGAGTAATTACTTCACGACCGCTATAGTACTTTCTGTTTAGGATGAATTTAGTAGGTCAGTTAACTATGTTTGTGAGCTCATCTAAAGTGAGGACTAGTTATGCCTTGTAAAGCATTTATAAAGGAGATTTAAAGGTGCATCTATCTTCTAAACGGTAAAATCTAACAAACAACACAGTAATACAGAACAGAAATATTTAACAGACTTTAAATGTCCTTTAAAATTCTTTACAAGGCGTGACTAGTCCTCACTTTAGATGAGCTCACACACTTAGTTAACTGACCACTACTAAATGCTTTATAACTACCCGAATTAACCCTGAATTACAGCATAAATACATGTTAATAAAGCATTTATTAACACACTAGGTAACTATATCACTATATGTCTGAATAATAAGATGTATGAATATACATTTAAATAGTTTATTAATCATTTACTTACAAAAAACACTTTTTAATCGAGCCCATTCTCGATAAATAGGTGACGCCATATGACATTTCGCCAAAATACTACGCACATGGCACCCTTTAGCGTCAATATAACACACACTGGTATGGGTAGGGTCTGTGTTCTCATATTGACGCTAAAAGATGCCAGTCACCTGTATGACGCCTTGTGTTCTGCGTGTTGTATTGATGCTAAAGGGTGCCATGTACATAGTAGGGCTGTCAATATTCCTCTATAATACTATTCGAATTCCATTCCATATTTTATGTAATATTCGAATATTAAATGCTCAAATTCATCCTATTATTAATATTTACAATATTACACATTCGGTAACACTTTACAATAAGGTTCATTTATTAAACATTAGTTCATGCATTAACTAACATGAACTAACCGTTTGTTACTGTATTTGTTATTCTTTGTTAACGTTAGTTAATACAAATCTAGCTGTTCATTGTTCATGTTAGTTCACAGTGCATTAACTAATGTTAACAAAATTTTAATATAGTATTAGTAAATGTTGAAAATAACATTACCAAAGATTATGGTAATTGCAAATGCTGAAGAATTATTGTTCATTCTTTGTTACTGTTAACTAATGTAGTAACTAATAAACGTTATTGTAAAGTCTTACCACACATTCTTATGGATCGCCAATGCCACTATAGCCTGTGGTTGTTCTGTCCACTAGAGGGACATCTAACATTACTACAATAAATATTTTGATCGCTTTCTTATTAACATTAAATAAGAGGAACAAATGCGTGTCCAACGATATTAACTACCAGCTATACAGCGTGCTAACCTCGGAAATATAGCTGTATTCTAATAATAACTTAGCTCACCTTATTAGATAGGCTCCTTGCATGCTGGGTAATAACTTTTTTTAAGCTGGTTCTCCGACATTGACAGCGTTGTGTTGGACTGATTTGTAGGGCTGTAATCAACCAAAGAAATCCTCAGTCGACCAAGGTCTTGTCCTGCGCGACGATTTTTCGACTAAAAAAAAAAAACGGATGTTTTGATTGAACATTTTTTAAACAATTGTCATAGAGCATTTATAAAACAACAACGAAAAAACATCGAAAATAAATAAAACTATAATAATTATACAATTCTTTGAAAATTAAGTGATTTTTTTAACTGCAAGTGAGGAGCTCTGTCCTTGGTCTATAGTGACGGTCACAATCGCGCACCTGATCACACCACACGCTACAAAATAATAAAACTGCTATCTGCCACATAATGAAAAATCTAAAAAAGCTCTCGTTTATACATGCTGTATTCTTCTTTACTTACAAAGCTATGGGTTAACTTTTGTCCAGCCGATCTGTTAGGCGTTTTAAAACAACAGACAAAATAGCCTATAAAACAATCTGAAATCTAGGCTCTGTTGTAAGATAGCATATACGTTTAATTTCGTTTTGTTACATTATTTAGGCTACTTTCAAATGAGTCAAGTGTACAAATAAAAACCTATTAAGAAAACAATTGATTGAGTCAGTATGATAAAGCCGTTAAAAGAGCTGCTCACGTCTTTTGCGCGCTCAAGTTCGATTTCAAATAGGCACGCGATGTGCACGCTCATAATGGAGCAACGCGGTCGCCACCGTCGCCTACCTCCACAAAAATGTAGCCAGACAAAAGATTTAGATTTCTTGGACATTCTGTCGACTAAAGTAGCGTGAACTGAATGAATACAGCAAAACTACCTACCGGTACATCCCTTATTGAGCGCGAGCAGCAGCGCAGCCAGCCATGTGGTTCCCGAGTGTGTTATGTGTGTGCGCTAAACTGTGGCGCAGGTACAAGAAATAGCCTAAATTAAAGCATTTAAAGATGGGGATAAAACATAGGCTAATTATATTTAGAATACAGTAATAAATAACTGCTTTATAAAGGAATAAATATCAAGGAGTAAATCATTGAAAATGTATTTCTATTGTCAAAAAAAAAAAAAAAATAATGCGACTGGTCGACCAATAAGAATTTCAGTCGACCAAGACGGCATTCGACTGATTAGTCGACTAAACGACTAAAGTGGACAGCCCTACTAATTTGTGCAGCGGTATTCCAAAGGGCAACATGACATCATGACTTTTGCGTCAACATACACGCCACTTTCAAGTCAAGTGGCTTGTTATCTATATGCATTTTGACTTTTGAGCTATTTCATGAGATCAGTTTGCAAAGGGAGAGAGACGCGCGGGACTGGCTCTCGCGAGCCACTCGCAAGGTCTCCGTTCTTTCCCTCTCTGCCATGCATGCGCCGCGTGCTATGTACGTTATGCGCGCAGTATGTTCTTCTCGCTCTAGATTCCGGGGATTTTAACTAATTTGCGGGCATGAGAGACGCTTATCAATATGCGGGACAGCGGGAGACTCCGGATCCAGGGCTGTAGTACTCCAGTCCGGCTCGAGTACCGTTTCTCATGGTCTCGGACTTGTCTTGGACTCGCTGGTATTTGGACTCGGACTTGTCTCGTCTTGGCCACTGGTCTTGCCAAATATGGCGTTTGGTCTCAACCAAGTCCAACATTTTTGTATGAGTGTTCATTTATTACTAGCCTATCAGGGTGACGTTAACTTAGAAAATGCCCAAATTAACCGACCAAGTGCTCACTACAACGGAGCGCATCTTCTCATGCTGTTACTATAGTTACTGGGTGTTGCGCACAATTCTAATGATTCCCGCAGGTCTCCCATTTATAATGTGGGATATTCCCACAATCGTAATTCACACAGATTATAAAATCAAATCATTCTTTTAATAACTATCTGCCAGACGCAATTTCACAAACCGCGTGAGTGTTCAACGGTGTCGCGTCTTCTCTTCTCTCATGTGTTGTGGAAGGCGCATCAGCGCTGCCGCAATAATACTAGTGGTGCAACGGATCATCATTGATCCGTGATTCGTTCGGATCAATGTCTTCGGTTTCGGCACACACGTGATCCGCGGATTGATTATGAAAAAAAAATAATGTGCGCATGTTCAGTCAACACAAAGCTTCGTCATGGCGAGCGGAGGAACGGAGAAGCTTGAACGCCCCGCGTCATTTAAATCACCTAAATGGGACCATTTTGGGTTTCCCATCAAATATAACATGAAGGAAAGAGGTTAGTAGATAAAACCGAGTGTGTATGGCACTGTGGCACAAGAAAGCCAGTGGAAACACGTTAAGCATGGCCACGCATTTGAAGCGACATCACCCCGGTGTTTCACTGACAGGAGTGAAACGGAGGCTGCTCAACAACCGCTTTATCACCGCGGCATTTAAGCAGCCCCTAGTTGCACAATCATGAGACATGATGCCATAGTCGGTTGTGCAAAACGAGGGCTTTAAACACATGCTGAAAGTGCTTGAGCCACGTTACGACATGAACTGTTGTGGATGAACTATCCCAAGCATTCTCCCCTCTGTTGCGCTCACGACAGACGGGTGGACTTCTCAGGGGAACGGAAAGCTATGTGACGAATAACCGCTCACAATTTAAAAGTGTTAATAAAAAAGACAAAACTTATGTTTATTTGTCCTCTTTTTTTTTTTGCTGATCCGAAAATGTATCCGATCCGTGACTCTGATTCGAGAAACGAAATCCGATTCGTGAGTTTTTTGAATCTGTTGCACCCCTAAATAATACATCACTCGCGTTCAGGAGTCTGGCACATGGCGGAATATTCACTTGCATTCGAGCCAGTAGTGCATCGTGAATAAAGCTTAACATTTGCACGTCTTTTAAGTCTTACCAGTTTAACATTCAAGTAATTTTAAACTATCAGTCCTTGCGCGCTCTCTGGGATGACCATGCGCACATTCATCGAAAATCCGCCTCAAGAAACAGCTGCCAGGTTACAAAAGTTATTTTTCACGGATTAGCTATATTGCTTTAATACTCAAATCGTAGTTCAATTTTCGGTCTTTGTGAGATATAATGGTCTAAGCATAGTCGGTTTTGTCTTTAATAAGCATAAAACGCATGCCAGTATGAACAGAGAATCTATGCTCTTAGCTCTTAAAGTGACAGAAACCATATGTGTCGTTCATTAATTTTGTCGTCAAAACAAGAAAAGAGAGCTTTAAGTTAAAGGAATCAGGATTAGCCTATGTGTTTAATTTATTCAGGACTAAAATACTATCCAGTGTTATTTTCCATTTGATTACTTTATTCAGTTTCTGTCTATGAAGACTAGTGTAGACCTATTCAAAAACATTTCTCTTTATTTGTCTTTATTTGTATCTTTATTGTATTTATTTGTGTAACTTTTTTCAATTTAATTGACTATTTAAATCAAGCCTTGTGTTGTGTAAATTCTTAACAACATTACCCCATTGTAAAAAAATGCAATGAGCACAAACATTTAAGCAACATAAATTTAAAAATTTTGTTTGGCAAAAATGAAATTCAGGCCCTGAAGACTTTTTTTTTCTGTCCTGGACTCGGTCTTGACTTGGACTCGAACCTTTTGGACTCGGTCTTGACTTGGACTCGAACCTCTTTGGACTCGGTCTTGACTTGGACTCGACTAGTCCTGGTCTTGGACTTGTCTTGGACTCAGACAAAGGTGGTCTTGACTACAGCCCTACCTGGATCTTCTGGAAACTTGGGATGTCTGGATGGGAAACCCTGATGATAGCCTACAGCTTGGATAACGTACACAATTGCGTTACGATTCAAAAACTTTATTGTTCATTAGACGAAAACAAAAGCATTTCATTTTCAAATGCGTGTAAGCTGCGAGAAAGATTGCATATATAGATAGATATTTTTTAAATATATATAAAAGCAATATTCGAATAGTGATTTCAGCATTCAAATGGTATTGTTATTTTAAATATTCAAATTATATTTGAATTTTCGGAATTCGTTCCAACAGCCCTAGTGCATAGTATTTTGACAATGTCATATGGCGTCACCTATTTGACGCCAAAGGATGAAAATGTGTTGGTTTAATTAGATTACCAGGGTTGTGGTGGCATTGTTTTGGTACAATACCGTTCTTAGACTCACTTATGAGCACAACTTTGTTTGTTGTGGAGAAAAATAAACAGCAATTAATGCAAGAGCCATAAAAAAGCATGAAAGAGATATAAAGCTCTAATATTTGCTTTGATGGAGGGCTTCTGAGAGCTTTCTGGTTTGTGGTTCATTCTTTCATGTGTTATGGAGTAAAGTAGGGTTTTCTCAAGCAGGTATTTCATTGTTTCTAATTAGCCCGGCAACAGACCCCGATATTTTCAGTGTTTATCAGGAACCAGACAAACAATGGCCACAAAAATCAGCATGGAAGAAGGAATTAAGTATTTGGCTTTATATCCCATAGCGATCAGTTTTTCTTGAAATCCCAAATTTATTATGCTGATTTCATGGTAGAATTGCATATTAGTGGTTTGGGGTTTGTTTTAAACTCGGAATAATACACTTTTGTGATGAATTTATCCTGAACAGATTCATTTTATTGCATCAGTTAATGAACTACTTGATTCACATGAACGAACCAATTCACTAAAATTATTCTGTTTTAATTTAAAAACATTAACAGATTTTGGGAAGCCATATTAAGATGGAATCATTTTAGTGAATCAATTCGTTCTGATGTTTTATAAGTGAAAACCAATTCACTAAAATAATTCAAAGAGGATTTCATTTCCGTTATGGCCATTGCCAGGATTCAAAAGGCTCTAGGCGTCTGACATAGAGAGACAAGCCCCATGGGTGATATTATACACCTTCCCTTATCAAAGAACCCTTTAACCCTCTTAAATCTCTTTTAAGCGGCACGAATCTCTCTGAGCTTTGATTATATATAAATACTAATAGACTTCTCATTTCTCACACTTCTCTACAATATTTTAAATTCTCTTCTCCTGAGATCAAGGTGGGGTAGAGAAACCACAACAATAATGAGAATGGTTTTTGGTTGGAGATCAAATTATAATGGAATCAGTGGAATCTTTTATAATGGGCTATGCCCATGAAGCAATCCATTTGGAGTGAAGCCATAAGATGATGCACGGTCGGGATAAGATCCGACTGGGGACCGTTTCCGCCAACAATCCTAAGAAAGTTATTGATTATCCTTTTGGCCTAAATGATGTACTGGGTATTTGCTGTCCCTTTGCTCGTGTGAAATACGAGGCATACGCTATGAGGCTCGCTTGCCACACGTGTATGCGGCATGCGTTTATCTGTGCTGTTCAGGTTTGTTTGCCATTTATCTGTGGGGGTGTGACGGAGTGAGATTGAGACTCGGTGGAGCTCTTAAACTGAGAATGAATGTGGAGTGTTGGTTCCTGATTAATGAAATGCCTGGAAGTGATCTTATTTTTTTCAGCTGTGGCATATATACATAATAGCCTGTGTTTTGTGAAAGGAATACTTTTCAGTGAAAAGCGACAGTAAACAGGCTACATTTAGCCTATAGGCTGAAGCCATGGAAATCATTTAAATTAAATGCTTTTCTTTACAAAAAATTGTATTCTATTCTAGAGTCCTAGGGAAAAAAAACTAACAAAAAAAACCAAACTTTCTGACCAATTATAACATATTTTGCTTGTATTGTATGTGTGCCGTTTACAAGTATAAAAGATTTTAAATGCTTCTATAGCTATAATGTATGGAATCTTGTTTCCGCCACAGAATGACAAATAAAAAAAAAGTAATTGTGACTACAACAAATGACTATGAGTGAGTCATTAAATCATTAATTGAACGATTCGTTCAAACCGAATAATTCAGGAACAAATTGGTGTTGCACCGATTCTTGCTGCGTCGTTGTTAAGCGAACAATTTTGTATCCCAGATTGTTAGTATTTGTTTCCCAGAATGTTCATTTTAAAGTTTTGGTTAGCCAGAAACACTTTGTAAATGGAAATAGAACATTACATTTTGGTTTGTAGAACACCATTCTAACGTTATTTTAATGTTCCCCTACCCTTATTTTAACATTGCTCTATTTTAGAAAAGTAATGTTCTAAAGGGTAATGTTTGAATATTTGATTATTTATGCTAGGGCTGTAACGATTTGGGCTAAAATCATAATCACGATTAATTCGAACAAGTCACCTCGATTACGATTATTGAACGATTTTTTTTTCTTTCTCATATGTCACTGGCAAGGCTTATTCTGTAAATATGTATGTATTTTTTAGTGCATAATCTTTGAGATTCTAAAATAAGGAAACACACAGATAGCTTTTAATGCTTATTAAATATTTTAAAATAATAAAAAATGTAGAAAATAGTTATTTTTGTAAATAAAATAAATTATTGTAAATATTGCCATCTAAAAAGTAAAATATAACTTGTATAAAACTAAAAAACTAATGCTTTTCATATTGTATGGCATCTGTAAATGCCTGTGTTATCGTGAGCTGCTTTGTGGAGTGGAGGCACTTGTTGCTGGGCGTTTGTCTGCTCTCTCTCTCTCTTTTTTTGCGTGTTTCTTTGGTAAAAGCAGCTCCTGTTGCTGAGTTGACTCAGTATTCCAGGAATCAGAGAGTGCGTTCACACACAAGTTACCCGCAAAGACACTTGACATGTCTCAGCAGCGTCTATAGTTTGCTTATGAGTTGCGATTTTCTTTTTCGAAAAACCAGGCTTGCGCATTTGTTTTTTCTCTGATTCGAATAATAAACTAGCGCATTACGCAGCGCGCGCTCCATGACTGAACCATGGACTGAACACAGCAATTGTTACTCTGTCCCCAACCTGGCGGCACCAATCCCGGGCCGTGTTTGCGCTCACACAGGTGTTTGTTCTGGCAATTTCCCGGGATCAACGCGCTGTGTGAAAGGGGCTCATGTTGTTTCAATGTCGCTGACTGGACGGGTGGAGTGACGTGACTACTATGTTTAAGGGGAAAGTACGTTAACACACAGTGGGCGGATATATTAATAGTATTCAAAATCCGAAATAACCGACATGGTAAAATCGCGTCGGTTATAGACTCTGAATTTCGGTTTCGATTATTTTTCGGTTAATCGTTCAGCCCTAATATATGCCGTAGTTTGAAAGTTTCATGATTGTATCTGTTTGTTGAAGGTTTTTTACATTAACAGAAAGGTGAACTTTTACAGCCAACATCTGTCGGTAATTTGTCAGACAGCATGAATGAAATGTATCCGTGTCCCCATCTTCATTCTCCTTGGCGGAGGGCGGAGAGTGATGACAGGGCTTGTTTTAAAAGGGCTGCCGTGGGGTGAAGATGGATTGGCTTGTCATCCATTGGGGACTTGACAACGTTGATGTTTGTCAGGTTCATGTCAAAGATGGGATGGGGGAGAGAAAGCCACACCTCAGGAGGGAGAGCAGAGAAGCTCTGGGGCACACAGAAGAGACGTGGAGGTGGGGAGAACAGAACAATCATCTTTGTAAGACACTTCAGGCCACACACACAATATATGGCCTAAAGGAGCGCACTGTTTACAAGGTGATCAAACTTTCTTGCTTAAAATTGTCGTTCTAGCAAGCAGACGAACTTGTTTCCTGCCTGAATGAATACAAGGATCTTGAGATGCACCTTAAAATGTGATCTGATTTAACTTCAACTTAACTACATCATACATTGGTGCAACAGCCAAGATGCATATGTACATAGACCAAAAATTTACATCATCTCATAAACATAAAAATATTTTCAGAAACCCTTCCTGAAAGTTTCAAACACTAAATTTAAACTGCAAAGAAAAAAAAAAGTTGAAAGGATGATCTAATAACAAAAATGCACAAGAATGTTACCAATCTTATCTTTGCAACCCACGTTTTTGATCAAACATACTGAAAACATACTGATTTTCACAGAGGGCCAAAGCATGAATGTTGAATGAGTTTCGACTTTCCTCTATGAATTTTTAAGCGACGACGCAAAGACACGCACTGCCATTGAACAAAAATTTGGTGTCCACCGTCCACATTGCTCATTAAAATGAGATTTAACAGGGATTTTCATTTTCAGTAACAAATGTATTCATGGCTAGCCCATCAGTCATTGTCAAAAGTAATCTCATTTTCCTTGTGCGAGGGAGACAGAAGCACAAGGAGGTGAGCGACAGCTTTTTTCGGCCGAGAGGGAGGAGTGCTGGATATTGTCCACCTCCTGCCGTCTTTCAACTTCCTGTCACACAGGAATAGGTGGAAACCCACTGTTACCGGAGCGTTTGAAATTGCTTATACATTTCCATATTTCCCACCCTGACACAAAAACAACTGATATTATTAAAAAAAAAAAAAGAAAGAAAAATTGCTGGGTTCTACAATGGCCCTCTTTATGTATACCTGCACTGCGACAATTTGTTATCTTTGGCTAAACAGCTGTGTGTTGGGCCGAACCTCCCACGCCCCTTTTAAAAAAGGGATCCAAAATTAATTTCTGGCCAAAAATGCCAAATGGCAAGTGGATTGGGAAAATTCATGGGCTGTAGCTAAATATATTGTTCCCGCCATTAAAGCATGCCATAGGCAATCTGTTTTTTGTTATAGACCTTATTCGATCTGCGTCATCAGTGTTTGCGGTGTCCATTTTGTTGACATAGAAACCGTGGAAACTGTCAGTCTGTCAATGGACAAGCGAGGTAGCTTCGGGATTATCCATATTATCACTGTTTTTTTTGTTCGTTTTTTTAAACAGCGTGATGGTATTGTGTAATACACGGCTGTTCTAACAACAGCAATAAGAACATCAGATTTAGTTTTTATGCGATAAGATACCGACTGTCAAAAAACGTGAAGGGAAGGAGACAGGGTGAGACGGCGCAGGAGAGGCTAGCTAGGATAAATAGGCTAAACTTTCAGCCAACTCCTCACAGAAAAGTCTGTTCCTATCATTATACCACAGGTTTCACACATTACCCGTGTGCAATGCGTGTGCATACGGCACAGAAACAGGACGCAAGTGCTTTAAATATGCTGCGTTTGCAGTGCGTAACTTAATGTTAACTGATCCGCGGCTGTAATGTTACCACAAACACCCCGGTACTCACTATTTTTTTTTAACACATACTCATTATTTCAACAACGTAAGCCAATTATTCCATGCATTACCTCTATATATTAAATTGCTCAAGCAAGTGGTCAAATATGTAACCATGTACTTATATTAAAATCACAAACATTTTTAATGAAAACTTAAAACTGACAAAAACAACCGACTCTCATGCCTTTTCTTTTGCACTTACATTTTAATACAACAAATCTCGCATGTCACAAAGCACTTGTTTTTCCACTTCCACGAATGAGACGAGTGTCGTTCATGTTGCCTTGTTGAGGTAAATTGTAGTTTGTATGTTATACGGATACTGCATGATCGAGATCGTTATAAATATCAGGATAGGTTACGGCTGGCAATAAGGACGGATCTTTACTTGATGATATTATTTAATTTTGATGTGGGTTCACACACCAATCCAGCTTATCTTCTTTTGATCCCGATGAGATGAAGCTCCCCCTTAACTCAAAACTGCGTGCTGTCCCACCTGCCTGTCAACATATAGATTTCAAACTTGTGTGTGTTTGAATTAGTGTCACAATTAAGTTTAAAACAATTACGCTACAATTTCTGATAAACAAATTGGACCGACTTTTGTTGCTCGTGTTGTGGCCTGCTTAAATGCAGTTACATATTGACATTCAAAGATCATTTTGGTTTTATTGTCTTGCTAACTGCTGTTACTGAAATTCCCTTAAACTCCTATTTTCTCACACTCTCTTCAGTCAGTGTGAAATAGAGAATGATTTACCATCTGCTTTTGCCACTTGTATCAAGACGTAAACATCGCATCTTGTTTTCAGCATGCACGCCAGCCTCCATTACTCGAGTGGGGTAATTGGAGAGGTTACGTTATGCAATTTAAGATTTAACGTAAAGTCACGCATGTCAAGTACATGATATGAATGCGTTTTCACGAGCATATTAACACATGTTCGTTTTATCTGTAAAAACACAAGTGCCAGGAGAGATTAAGAGACGGCGAATGTGAACCCACACACTGCCGAACCCCTGCGAACTGCCAAGAGCTTACCGGGAAAACAACATCTGAGTCCTCCCTGCAAAACCACAGTTGATGTACTAAATCTGTGATAAACAGGAAAACTGTTCCATTGCAGTGCACTTTGAGGTAAATGATACATGAAAGCCGAGAGGGTTTATTCTGTGCTACTTGAAACAGCATTTTACTGTAATATAACAGTAGCTAAATGTTTCCATCCAAAGTTGCGATTTTAACTTATGCGCAAATTGGAATATCCATTCCTATCTCACAGGAAGTATTTTATAATACGGAAGTATTTCACGACTTGATTTGTACAAAAACATTAGCCTGGTTAAGACCAGACCATTCTCAGTTGTAACTGAGTTATGATCTGGCAAAGCGTCATAGACAAATAATTTCCTGAGGGGCGTGACCTAAAACCAATCAGAGCGAATGAAGGAGATTCGGTGGCCGAAGCGGAGAACATCTCCGAGTGTAGTTATTTGCTTGGTTTTTAACAAGAAGGAAACGTTCAAATCGTTTAAAACCGACGCGATAGCTGATTCGGAACGAGTGATGTTCTTCATCTTTTGTAATGTAGGCTACAAAATCTGCTTCAAAATCCCAGCGCTGTCGTCATCGTGTAAAGCCCGCCCCAACGTTTCTGATTGGTGCCGCGATTTCAATGGATTGGAAATGGGCTTGAATGAGCTCTTTGTCAGACTAACTTTCAGAGCAAATCTAAGTTTACTTAAAAAAATTCTAAAATTGAAGTTGGCTGGATTTTCCCAGGCTGCAAAAGCTTACGATTTTCA
This sequence comes from Hybognathus amarus, assembly GCA_030378365.1. NCBI lineage: Eukaryota > Metazoa > Chordata > Actinopteri > Cypriniformes > Leuciscidae > Hybognathus > Hybognathus amarus. The sequence goes on along the minus strand of JAQIUQ010002992.1, from coordinate 8,784 downwards.
AACCGAATCTCATTATGATGGATCACCCCTAATCCTGCCCCTAAACCTACCTGTCACTGGGGTTTAAACAGATCATACAAATTCGTATAAGTTAGCCACCAATTCATCAAAACGTAGAATAGTTAAGAATTCCTGTGAGATTGAGTTGGAATATCCAACCTGCTGACTCAAAACGCAAATTGTTTTGAACGAATTCAGTGTGATTTCTCTAAAAAGAACCGGTTCAAAATAACAATTCGTTCACAAACCGGATATGAATTAGAATAAATTAGCCACCTCATACACACTTTTGAACGAATTGCTTGTGAGATAGCGTTGAAATATTGCATAGAACATTTGAGAATAATGCACTCACTCTAAAAAAAAAGGGTGTTGTTTTAACACGTTTGGGTTAAATATGGACGAACCCAACCTTTGTGTTTTAAATGGTTGGTTTTGTCCATATTTTACCCAAACACAGCCTGGAACAACCCAGCATTTTGTAATAGTGTTGTTTCCATAGCATGTGTTCATGGGAACAATTTTTTTATTGTTACAATCGGGAAAGCCACTGGAACTCTTTTACATCTTAAATGACTTATCTCAGAGCGCACAGACGAAACAGAGTAGACTGTTACGGTATCTTGCGTTCAGAGGTGTATGCTTGGTGTTTGGAAACGCAATTGTGTGAAACACTTGGGAGGTATTAATACCAAATCATTCTGCTGACATACTTGAGTCATTTCAGAATGTCCTCATCAGGCATTTCAGAATGACCAAACCACCCTTCGAGATGCTGTGCAATGAAATTGGTCCAGGTTAGTCCATTTATCCAATTGGCATCCTCTGCTGAGGAAACGTCATGTGCATTTTTTGCATTAATGGATTTTTTTTTCCGGTAAATGTGTTTCCATCGTAGTTTATGCACATGCCTTCTTAAAATACACACTTGGCTAAAGGATTATGAGGAACACCATACTAATACTGTGTTTGACCCCATTCGCCTTCAGAACTGCCTTAATTCTATATGGCATTGATTCAACAAGGTGCTGAAAGCATTCTTTAGAAATGTTGGCCCATATTGATAGGATAGCACCTTGCAGTTGATGGAGATTTGTGGGATGCACATCCAGGGCACGAACCTCCCGTTTCCACCACATCCCAAAGATGCTCTATTGGGTTGAGATCTGGTGACATTTTAGTACAGTAAACTCTGTCATGAGTGAAACCAAATTTTAAATGATTCAGAGCTTAGAGACATGGTGCATTATCCCTCTGGAAGTAGCCATCATGGGTACATGGTGGCCATAAAAGTATGGACCTGGTCGGAAACAATGCTCAGTTTGGCTGTGGCATTTAAACGATGCCCAATTGGCACTAAGGGTGTAAAGTGTGCCAGAAAACATCCCACACACCATTACACCACCACCAGCCTGCACAGTGGTAACAAGGCATGATGGATCCATGTTCTCATTCTGTTTACACCAAATTCTGACTCTACCATCTGAATGTCTCAACAGAAATCCAGTACTCCATCAGACCAGGCAACATTTTTCCTGCCTTTAACTGTTAAATTTTGGTGAGCTCTTGCAAATTGTAGCCTCTTTTTCCTATTTGTAGTGGAGATGAGTGGTGCCCGGCGGGGGTCTTCTGCTGTAAATGTAAATGTCGTCATGATAAACAAAAACACCTAACGTTATTGCTTGGAAATATTAACGGTTCTTTGGTCATAATAATATAACGTAAAATAAGACTAATTAAGACAAGACAAAGGCTCACTGACATACTTTAAAATATATCTCAGCATTTTGTTAATCAACGTCCTACTAACGTTACCCCTGACTAAGTTACTTTAACCCATATCCGATCGCGGGCTCTCTCGGTATTAGTTTTGTTCCACAAGATTTATGGATAAACTGTTTGATTTATAATTATTAGGATTTTCACATACCCTACTGTGCATGAACATAGCTGTTCCTTAAGTTGTGTTTCCCATTTGAATGGTCGGCATATAAGGCGGTTGCTGCTTGCGCTGGGACAATAATGTTAGGCTTTAGCTTCAATGTTTAAGAAATTATTCTCTAATCGGTTGCATATTATATCGTGAATATATCCCTCTGAATGCAGTACTGCAGTCCCTTTTGTCTCGCTCTCTAGATATTTCACTTTTTCGCCGAAATGACGTAATTATCCCCATTGGGAATGTCCGACACCGGTGAAGACACACTGTAATAGATGTGCCAGCCGCGAAGCTTGACAAGCGGAGCAACAGTAACTAGGGAGGGTGGGGCTTATGCAGTGAAGGTCAATTGCATTGCATACTTTTTATGCACATATTTTAGTATTTATGGGCATCTTGGGCGTTTTCAACCAGAGTTTTTTTTTTTATGTGATATTCCAAATTTAACAGTAAAAATGAGGTGGATGCTAGTGAATAATGACCTTCTAACTTCAGAAGACTATTTTTTAAGATAATTTTAAAATACTTTTATGTCTTTTTTGAAGTTTAAAAGCTTCACTTCTTTGTAATTTCAGTCTTCAAAATAGAAAAGAAAGTTATACAGGTTTGAAACGTTATGAGGGAGAGTAAATTAAATAAATAAATAAGCCCAATACACCACTTGAAGGTACCTTCCACTGTGAAACATGAAAACATAATGTGAAAACCACATGAAAACATAATGTGTTATGTTTGAAACACGTCCACATGCGTTCCTCTCTCATCCCGCCTTCTTTCTTTCATTAGTCCTTTACTTTCGTTCCAGAATGTGCATGAATAGCATCTCCAGTGAAGTTCAGATCTCCAGAACATATACTCACATGTGTCCTCAGGGCCACTCTGAGCTTTTAATGGGTCTGCGTTGGATCTTTAATTAATGCACGCAGGTAATAGATGCCATCTGGGGACCCTCTTGGCAACTAATCACATACACAGAGATACTCGTTCAGTGCCAGATGCGGTGTCTCTCTCCCTCTAACCTAATTACCCTTTCTTTTACAAACAAAGCCATGCAAATAGCATTTATTATCTATTATTTGCTTAAAAACATCCACTCTTCTTGTCAGATTCAAAAATTTAGAAATTTACAAAGAAATTAATGCATTTCAACAAGTTTTGTTTTTTGCCGCAAAGGCTGCATGAACTTGTTTTAATTTGGCAATGCCATATTGAGTTCAAAAGGGGTCTGCAAGTTAAAAAAAAATAAATTCTGAAGGAATTGTTCTTGCTTGTTCTCTCACCTAGTCTAGGATGTTAAATGAATCCTTATTGAACCCCTGATTTCTAAAAAAAGTAATAGAGGGAGTCTTTACAACAGTGGTTCTAAACTGGTTTAAGAATTGAATGTTTAAATTAAATTCACAAAATAAAAGAGGCACTGAGCAAAATTAAATGTACCATTGATTTGATTTGCACAGCAAAGGGAGCAAAGGTTACATGAGCTTCTGATGTGTTTTAAATAAAATAACAAAATGATAAGTAATGAAATTGTTTTTTTTATATGAAAATAAATAATGCCAATTATAATAATAATTGTTGATTATATAACATGAGAAGCTAACATATGCTGTCAAATACAGATAAACAAAACATTAATTAGTATTTGTTTTTGAAAGCAGATTAGAAAGAACATCACATCAGGTGATAATTATATAAAACATTGATTAATTATAAATGGTATGTTGTGTAAATGAATAACACGCTTTATTTTGCTCAGTTTTTTATTTTTAATAATAATAATATAAAATATGTATTAATAAATCATTTAATAGTTATTACAATATGACTATTTTTAAAATATAAGTTGAAGAAAAACAATTCCCATTTAACTTTTCATTTTTATTAATGTTGATGTAAGGATGTTTTTGATCATTGATACTCTTTTTTGGGCTGGATCCACTTATTTATATAGTATTAGCCATCATGGGACAAAACTTTTTGAGGCAACAAATGATGCCTGTCCCCAAACATGGCATAAATAAATGAATAAATGCATTCAAATGCATCTAATTTAAATAGATGAATCTGAAATGTACTGTGTTGATAAACCAGATTTAGCTCAGTGAATGAATAAGAACTGTCTTTATTGTTTTGTGTTGGCACAGTATTTTTAATTTCACGTTTTGTTCTTACGTGGACGCTCAAGATGCCATTAAAGATATCTCTAAGCCCTAGGATAAAGCAAACCACCGAGATGTTCAAAGACATTTCCTTGAATACAAATATTTTGATTGTTGACAATATTGGTATATTTGCAGGGCGTGAAATTTATTTATAGAAGTGACAAATCTCTGAGGGACTTTGCGATGCTCCGTGGCGACTGCACTCCCACTCCACTGGTTATATCCTCCTGGATGGTTCTGCGTTAATCGGGCTAAGCTGGTAAAGATAAAACACCTTTTTTAACACCAGGTCTCGGATCTCTGCCTTCGCACGTAAAGGAATCTTCACTACACGTTACCCAACCGACCAATGAAATGGAGCTGTCGGTTTCACACTGCATTGTGTCATAATCTGTTTGTTTTCTTCCATTCACAAAGTCATTCATTCAGCATAATCCATTTGTCTGCTCTCTTGCCTTCAGATAAACAGCCGTGGGCCTTGGAAAACTCGTCTTTGTGTAACACCGCCAAGGGTTTAAACCCCCGAGCCTTTCTCCATCTGGGAACAGGGCTGATTTTCAGCGCTTAACTCTGCATCACAAGTTCACGGCAATTGGCTTTTGCGTCTACGTTCTCGAAGGCTGCCCTCAGATGGCATTGTTTGAAGTTTATATCCCGAGCTTCGTGAGCCCTGGCACCCTTCCTGGCTCGGCGGGTGGCGGTAACACAGTGTCGACTTGGGAAACGACTCCTTTGGCAAGTGTTTCCGGGCTTGCTAGCTTCCTTGTTTTTGGCCAGAAAATACACCACAACCTATTAAACACTTATGGAAACCTGCACCAGCAGCAGGACACACTCACATCCGACAAACTACGCTCGCTCAGGAATTGCAGTGGCGTTTACATGTAGGCTGTAGGGCTGCACGATATGTCGGAGTAAAATTGATATCACTAATTGCGGCAATGAGATCTATCTGCTTTTGCCACACGCAATGGTGTCACACACTATATATATATATATATATATATATATCCTTTCATTTAACTTTGATATAACAGAAGAGTTCATTTGCAAAAAACAGATAACTCCATTGTTCATTTTCATCATGTTTTTTGTTTTTTTGTAACAAACAACTCGTAAATGTCCCAATTGGGAGAGAGGTGTGCAATTTTCAAAGACTTTAATTAAACTTTCATGTAATATAATTTTGGATGTATTAATATATTTTGGGATGTCATAAATGTAACTGGTAGTGTACACTTGGCACATAGTATCTAAAATATTGATTAATCGAATCAATATATCTCTGAATTGAATTGTAAGTTCGATTCTAGAGTATAATTTTTTTGAGGTATTCGGCAAATGTCGTATCGCTGGCTGAGAGAATCAATACTCGTATCATATCATGAGTAACTGTCCAAATTTACAGCCCTAATCATCAACTGACCATAATAAAGCATCAACTATACATAATAAAGCGTTTTTAGTAATTTACGCAGATCCTGTCGACGGGCATTCGTCAGACAACGCTGTTGTAAGACTCCTCCTGCAATGACTCACGAAGCCACTAGGTGGCACCACCTGCTGTGAACTCTTTAGGTAGGACTGCTCATCAAATTAATGTTTTGTCACCTGTATTTTGCCCTATTTAATTTTGGCAGTTTGATTGCGCTGTGTTCAGTCTTGAGCCTATCCTATATGGATGTCCTGAGTTCTAGAAGAGGTACATGGATATTGTTCGTTGTTGCCATTGGGCTTACTTCATGGATTGTTTTGTTTTATTTTGCAACTTAAAAAAATATTGTATTCATAGATGCCACCTACGTCACTACAAATAGAAATGCCGCCATCTTGCTGTACCGACTACACGCGGTATGGCCGCCCAAACTGCCTATTTAGAGAAGAGAGACACAGAGATACCAAGAGAAAAGTTCAATTTTAGGCTTGACATCCTTATTTGTTACCCCCAGTTTTCTTTAGTCAATTATTATCTGCCCCAGGCTTGCCCAATTGGCCTTTCATGATGTAAAAATACGCAAGTCATAAAGCTGTGTGTTGTGAGAGTCGAGGCGAGAGAATGAATCTTCTGCAGCAGTTCGGCTGGCATGAATAGGGTTGGGTATCGTTTGATTTGAACGATTCTGATTCCTGATTCCTTGTTTCTATATTCCGGTACCTAACGATTCTCCATTCCGATTCTTTTAAGAGGCAGGGTCAAAAAAGTTTAGCTAACCTTGCTAACCAACGGTCTTTTTGAAAGAAATACTCTTGGCACAAATACTCCTTTTGTCACAAATTTTGCATTTTGCAGAGATTTTTTTATATTTAGAAAAGTAAAGCCACACTTTGAATACTGCTAACGTAAGCTACTCTACTGTTCGAACTCGCAACACTTCCGAGTCAGACGCTTCTTCATTGGTGGTGTTCAGCGGTTTCTTCGTTTCGGTCGCGCGACTGTGAATAACGAAACTAGGAAACGAAATTTTAACTTTTGAACGATTCCAGGAAAAGCGAAAAATTAGTCCCGATATCTAATCAGATACTCGATTCTCACACTCAACCCTAGGCATGAGAATGAATCATTAATCGAACAGCAGCACTGGCAGGAGTCTAGAGAACACCTGCATCAGCACAGTCAGAGACATCAGTCAAATATCATAATATCACAACAGACTGCAACATCTGTATGAAAGAACAAAAGGTTTAATATACACAAATATCGAAAATGAAAGTTTCCGAGTCGAATCTTTTAGAATGATTTGGCTGCGATTAAAAGCTATGAAGAGGTAAAGCTTTTCAGTGATTATAATATAACGACTTAAATTGCAGTTTGTTCGTCACATAAAGCTATCATATTAAATAAATAATCGTATTGATATAACTGACGAGTCCGGAGGAGATCACTTTTATAATACTTTTGTGATGTTTTTTGTCTTATTATTATTTTTTGTGTGATAGTCCCTAATAGGCTAATGTTACTCATTTCACTCGATTGTTGATCAAAATCAGTCTCCATTAGGCTACATTTTCAAAAGTATTTTGTTTCTCGTGGAAAGTATATGGATTTGCACATGAAGGTGAGTAGTTAAATGACGGCAAAATTACCCATTTTTGGAAGGAACTAGTCCTTTAAGATGCATTTCACGGTGAGCTATAATCGCCTGCAAAGCTGAACATTTTGCTTACAAAAAAATAACATCTAAGATACATGTGACGAAGACAATATCTTTATGAACTTCAGAAAATATTTATTAGATTTAGGTGGGGATTGCACAGACAGACAGTTATGTTTAAAATAACCTAAATTCACACAACTTACCATGGCAAAGAGCTGCATTTAAACAGATCCAACAAATAAAATGAAGAAAAAAACACATGATCTTGTCTTATCTGTTTGGGAATAATAGATGTCCACCACTGAGAGTAGGCTATAACAGAAAAATATCACCGGTGCAGTCTCAGTCACCCAAAGGTAACACCTGGTCCACACCTGCTCGTTAACACTTAATTTCCAAAGCAGCCAATCACATGGCGGCAACTCTAGTGCATTTAGGCATGTAGACATGGTCAAGACAATCTCCTGCAGTTCAAACCTGAGCATCAGTATGGGGAAGAAAGGTGATTTGAGTGACTTTGAACGTGGCATGATTGTTGGTGCCAGAAGGGCTGGTCTGAGTATTTCAGAAACTGCTAATCTACTGGGATTTTCACGCACAACCATCTCTAGGGTTTACAGAGAATGGTCCGAAAAGAAAAAACATCCAGTGAGCGGCAGTTCTGTGGGCGGAAATGCCTTGTTGATGCCAGAGGTCAGAGGAGAATGGCCAGACTGGTTCGAGCTGATAGAAGGGCAACAGTGACTCAAATAACCACCCGTTACAACCAAGGTGGGCAGAAGAGCATCTCTGAACGCACAGTACGTCGAACTTTGAGGCAGATGGGCTACAGCAGCAGAAGACCACACCGGGTGCCACTCCTTTCAGCTAAGAACAGGAAACTGAGGCTACAATTTGCACAAGCTCATCGAAATTGGACAATAGAAGATTGGAAAAACGTTGCCTGGTCTGATGAGTCTCGATTTCTGCTGCGACATTCGGATGGTAGGGTCAGAATTTGGCGTCTACAACATGAAAGCATGGATCCATCCTGCCTTGTATCAACGGTTCAGGCTGGTGGTGGTGGTGTCATGGTGTGGGGAATATTTTCTTGGCACTCTTTGGGCCCCTTGGTACCAATTGAGCATCGTTGCAACGCCACAGCCTACCTGAGTATTGTTGCTGACCATGTCCATCCCTTTATGACCACAATGTACCCAACTTCTGATGGCTACTTTCAGCAGGATAATGCGCCATGTCATAAAGCTGGAATCATCTCAGACTGGTTTCTTGAACATGACAATGAGTTCGCTGTACTCAAATGGCCTCCACAGTCACCAGATCTCAATCCAATAGAGCATCTTTGGGATGTGGTGGAACTGGAGATTCGCATCATGGATGTGCAGCCAGAATCTGCGGCAACTGTGTGATGCCATCATGTCAATATGGACCAAACTCCCTGAGGAATGCTTCCAGCACCTTGTTGAATCTATGCCACGAAGAATTGAGGCAGTTCGGAAGGCAAAAGGGTGTCCAACCCCAGACCTGTTAGCATGGGTAACTGAGAGGCTGGTGAGTGTATATTAACCAATCAGCAAAAATGTGTAAA